>JAXQQM020089155.1:0-341609 GCA_034641835.2 Pinus albicaulis | reverse complement strand
AGGTTTTGTTGCAGCTCATGAATGTTGTTACAGAAAGATCACAAAGGAAATTCCATAGAGGATGTGGGTAGAATTGCTGAAGAAGAGGACTTGGTACTGATAGCAAGCAGCTGACTTGTTACAGAGACGAAGAATTCATATGACCAGGAAATCATAAAATTTTTTTACCTTGGGAGTCAGATGCAGGAGCATAGGACCACCCTTAATTAAATTGAAATTCAACACTGCGGAAGGTGATAACATGGACAACCATTTGTAAATGGGTTAAATTTGATGAAACAGAGCTAAAATGATGGAAGCACTAAGTCTCTAGAAAATTTGATTTATTGTGACTATCTTCCATGTAATCAAACAGAGAGATTTCAGGGGTTAGTTGATCAATTATGGGAGAAAAAATCGTGGATCTTAGATGATCCACTCCTTTGTTTTCTTTATAAATGTGAGTCTGTATTGTATGTTTAGAAGAGGGGCGAACACAATGTAGCTTGAGGGTGAAAGTGTGATTCAGGCCGTAGTGGTCTTAGCCTGTACTCGAGCTTGAGAAATAATGAAAATGTGTGTGTTGTTGTATATCTAGGATTAATTTGGATTTTTTATAATTTGTGTGTTTCATGAATGTTTTGATTCCAGCGTTCTGTGTGCATTTGTGAGAATCGCAATCATTTTATGAGATGATGACAAGCTAAGCAGAAATATGGTGTGCCATATTGTTTGATTATAATTTTTGTTAAGGTTTCAGAGTGGATTGACCAGCAGAGTGAGAGATCTGGAGAAGAGTGAGCAGTGAGGACAGTGAATATTAAATCGCAAACAGTGCAATTTTGCACATCAGCAAGTTTTATGTTTAGCGTTAAGACATTGCGGGGTAATTTTCTTCTGATGGGATGCGATGTGATCACAGATCGCATAGGATAGGGTGAAATTATTATGTTAAGTTATAAAATTTTCACAACGCCGAAATGCGATAAACCGTAGATGTTGCGATGTTGCGGTGTGACATCGTCATTGCAACTTCACATCGGCACCTTTATTGTTTACAGTGAAAGGTTTTTGTTATATGTTAATACATGCAATGTCGTAAACTCTCTGATCTACGATGTATGTATATTGTTGGAAAGCCTAAATTATGGTATGTTAAAGTTTTAAAACTCTGATATTGTAATCCGCTGCGAGTAAAAGGAGTTTATGTGGGCCATAACCCATAGTTCCACGATATTAAGTTAAATTTCAGTTTCATGCTACATCAGAATTCGTATCGATCCTCTGAAATTCCAAGCTATCATTGATTTTCCTGCGCCTTCTACCCTTGTTTAGCTACAAAGACTCCAAGGAAAGTTAACTTCTTGAGGGGGTTCGTCCCCAATTACACTGAGTTGACCAAAGGATTTACTCGCTTACTGAAATAATGGATTCCCTTCCATTGTGATGACGTTACATAGAAATAATTTGATGTCTTGAAAGATGTACTGGTTCGGGCATCTCTCTTATATCCCCTTGACTATCAGCGTGATTATTTCTTGTATTTCGTTGCACCACCTCTACTATAGCCATGGTGTTGGTCCAGGAAGATGATATCGAGACTGAAAATCCCATTTATTATCATATTTAGAACCTCAACGATACCGATATTTGGTATACTCATGTAGAAAAGTTAGCTTTGGCAGCCGTTCAAGCCATCCAGACATTTCACCATTACATCTTGCTTTGGAAAACTAGAGTCATTTCATATTGCAACCCTATGATATGCATATTGCCACGTCAATTATTGGGGGGAACGTACTCTAAATGGATCGTTATTCTCCAAGAGTTTGACCTAGAATTCATCAAATCCAGGTCAAATAAATCCCTAGTTTTTGTCGAACTAATGTGCAATATTCCTTCCCTTGATGTTAAATCTACATCTAGAGATTCTATCCCATACGAGTCATTGTTTCTGATTTCATTATCTGACCTATGTTATGGATATTTTCTGATTTGTCTCCAAACCCAAACTTTCCAACCTAACACCTCCCGCTCTGAGCAACGACATATGCAGTACCAGTCCTGAAATTATGTAATTATCAGCAACACCCTTTATCGTCGTGGTATAAATACAATTTTACGGAGGTGCCTCACTCTCGATGAGGCCGAAAAAGTTCTTAATGACTACCATTTAGGGGCATGTGGCAGAAATTTATCTAGTTACACTACCGTGCAATATATCATACAGGTCGGTTACTTTTTCCCACCATTTTCCATGATTTTATTCTCATAGTACAAAAGTGTCATGCATGCTAGATCTACGATCGTAAATTCCATGCTTCGCTTGCTCCATTGCATCTTGTTATTGTTGGTAGTCCCTTTGTGAAATGGGGTATCGACTTTATGACATGTAACCCTCACTTGGTCGGGAGGCATACTTATATCATTGTCCTTGTTGACTACTTTACTAAGTGGGCTGAAGAAATTCCTACATTCAACAACAATGGCGAAACGACTGCATATTTTTTCTTTAACCACGTGGTTTCCAGGTTTGGTGTTCTACAAGCAATAGTTACAAATCACGGGAATCATTTTCGGAATCATATGATGACCGAATTAACTTCCAAATTGGGACTTTCACATGAAAATGCCACTCCTTATTATCCTCAGGCTAACAGACAAGTTGAAGTTATCAAAAAAGTTCTTAATACTATGCTTCAACGCAAGTTAGGGGTCCACAAATCAGATTGGAATTTATTTCTCTATGCTACCTTGTGGGCATATTGAACCTCAGTAAGGAATACTACCAGGTTCACACCTTTCTAGTTGGTTTATGGTCTGGAAGTGATCCTTCCCATTGAATGAGAAATTCCATCATTGAAACTAGCTATCAAAATTATTCCCGCTACTTCTGCAGAAGAGGAGCGTCTTTTGCATCTGACTCGTTTGGATGAGACCTGACACATGCTTTAGCCAACGAAGCTCATAAAATACACATCAAAGCGCAATATGACAAATGTGTCAAGTCTAGAGTCTTCTCTTAAGGAGATATGATACTCTTATATGACTAGGAGGCCGATAATTTAGGCCCGGGAAAGTTCCAGCCTATGTGGTTGGGTTCATACAGTGTTAACTATGTCCTTGCAAAAGTGGCTTATGAGTTAGTAGATCTAGATGGAATTCCTCTATCAGAACCTAGAAATAAGTTGTATCTCAAAAAATACTATGCTTGATCCCATGCATAGTAAATTTTGTAGACACTATCTATATGTGTGTTGAGTGTGTTTGCAGTGTGTTTTTCATAGTTTCCCATGGTTTCTGTTGATTCTTTTTACTTTTGGTTTGCAGATGTCAACCTCTCTCGAACCGTATATTAGTTATTTCAATGGTGATAGTCGTAGTACTCATAACCTATCCTCTGCAGCATGGGCTATATTTTCTCCAAATGGAGAGCTAGTGAACATGCAAGGGATTTGCATTGGTTTCTCTACTAACAACATCAATGAGTATAGCACAATCGTTGAGCTACTATCTGATTTTTTTTCACATGGTAGCTGTTGGATAGTCATCATGCTTGACTCACAACTTGTAGTACTACAACTCGCTAATATCTAGTCGGTGAGAAATCCCGCCATCCTTCCCATGGTTTTGAGGGTGCATCTTCTGGAAAGATATTTTTATTTCATACAATATGAACACATTTATAGAAACCTAAACACATTATCATATGCCCTAGCTAATTTAGTTTTAGATAGACATTTGCAATGAATGTAAGTAACTTTTGATTCACAACATATCATATTGAAAGTAGAATAGGAACTAGGAAACAATGAATATGGCTACATTGTCCATACAAAGAAATACATGCAAATATCTAAGTAGAAAATCAATGGTGCTCATGATAAAATGACACTCCACGGGCTATCTTTCACAGTAATTGACCAATACGGCTAGGCACTCCAATTGATCCAGGAGGATCTTGATCAGTACAGATCGCAGAGATCCAAGTACAATCGACGTCCATTTCAGTCTCCAATCCGCTAGTTTCGTCAGTGTCATCCGAAGAAAACGTCCTCAAGTTGATCATGGTTCAATTTCGCCAGTGAAAGGCTCTTCAATATCATGTTCGACATGTTTCGAAGTTTGGATGTAAAAATGGTTAACTTAGTGCTAAGACCTAATCATATTACTAAGGCCTAATCCTAGCACTATCTCTAAAACCTACACCTAAAATTCAATGGTGTAAAACCTAGATCCTAAACATCAATTTATGTTGGAAAAACATTAAAACTAAGTCTTAAGGACCTAAAACCTAAAGCACTATCGTAAAAGGTTTCTATTTATTAAACCTAAACTTAAACCTTAAGCGCAAAAATAAATCATATTAAAAACTATGTTATAAAAACATACCAAAAACCTTATTCATAAGGTTTGGGCTATGGATAAGATTCGGGTGTTGAAATATTGTATTACAACTATATATTAAAGTTATAAACCCATAGCGCTTGGTTAACCAGACCGTGTCGAAAAAGCTTAACTGCCACCATGTGAGCAAAGGAAAAGGAACTGCAGCGGAAAAGGAACAGCGTTAAAGACTGCAACTGTTAACTATAGTTGTCGGATATTCTAATGTGATAAGTCACGTATTAAACTGCCAGTTGTTAAGCCGTGTCGAGAAGATATTTCATGTGACACTTGTAGCTGTGACCGCTAGACCCTAGCCGTCGGGTTAGACCGTAAATGTCGGTGCTAATCCTGACCGTAGCGCCTGATCACACGCAACAGTTATTACCTCCGCCCGGTTAGCCTAACTGTTGGGATAATATTTTTATTATATGGTTGATTTTTGTGTTTTTAAAATTAATTCAACACTAAGGTGTAGGACTTATCCCTAGGTTCATAAATGAGAAGATAAGATTCGATACCCAATCACATAATTTCTTCAACCAATTGCTATTTTGGGCTTTCATAGGTTCGAATGCAGTATTATAAATCCATGTCAAATTCATTCAAGGGGGATAAAGTTTATTTGGAGTTTAGTTTCAAAAGGAAATAGGCATTTTTTTTTGCAGCATTGCTCAGCCGTCGGGTGTCGGAATTGAGCACGGAGACAGGCATCTAAAAGGCGAGGAAGATTACTTTCTATTTTTAGGGTTTAGAAGTGCCTGTGAGAACAGTCATTCTGTTCCATTTTATTGTAAATATTCTTCAAGATCAATCCTAATAAAAATGGACTCCCGCTTAAAAGTGGACCCGGAGATGTAGTCTAGGAGGGACGAACTTCGTCATCAAACTGTTTGCTTCTTCTTCTCTCTGATTATTGTTGTTATTTACTCATTTATTGTTGTTGTTTTGTGTCATCCTTCATTAAAGCATACTTCATTTAACAATAAATCTAAAGGACAAACTAATCAAACTGCTTAAGCACTTTATTCGATCAAATTGGGATCATTTTTGGTATCAGAGCAAGTTGTTCTTTGTATTTTGTTTGTTAGTGGATGTTAACCTGGTTAGGATCGCAACATGGAAAAGGCGAGCTTGAGGAATTCGATCCAGAGATCGGAAGGCGGAAATTCGATCATCAATCAATGATGACAGGGACTGAGACCATTGAGACTCCTGAAGCTACTGAAAATAAACCCATGGATGAGAATCAAATCCAACAAATGTTTCTAAACATGCAGCAAATGTTGGAAGAATTATACGAAGACAAGAAGACGAGAGATGCAGCCTCATCATTGAAGGCATCAAAGAAGGATAAGGGTAAAGGCAAGGCAGATAAATATCCTTCTCCTCTGTCATCTCCATCTTCTTCCTCTTCTACTTATAGTTCTGAATCCAAAAAAAAAAAAAAAAAAAATCGAAGAGTCCATTATTGAAACTTGATGTTAAGTTCGAATTACCTATGTATGACGGAGAAATAAACCCTGAGAAATTAGATAATTAGGTAAAATAGTTAGAATTATATTGTCATATTCAATATATTATTGATGATAAGACAAAGATCCAATTAGCTACTCTTAGAATGGGGGGTACTTCTTTGATCTGGTGGGAAAGTGAGACACAAATAGATTTAAAGTGTAAAGGAAAATTTATCACCTCATGGAATAAGTTTATTAAAGATCTAAAGAAACAATTCTATTTTTTGGGTCACACACAACAAGTTGTAATAGACTGGAAGCGCTTGTGACAAGGTAAGGGACAGAGTTTCCAAGAGTTCACACAGGAATTCAAAAAGAATTCATTAGCACTCTGTATTTCTTTGGACACAAAAGAAACTTTTTTGAAGTATATTGGCAGTTTTCATTCATATTTGCATCATACATTGTTAATGTTCAATCCTAATGGTTTTGATGAAGTTTTTGTTCAAGTTATTCATGTCGAATCAGCTGTTATACCATTCAAGTTTACACCAAAGACATTCAAGCAGATGGAAACTGAAGACAACAAAAATAAGGGCAATTCCAAGGGAAAGAAGACTTCCACAGCTCAGAAGTAAGATGAAAGACCTACGTGTACACATTGCCAAAGGATCGTCCATGATGAAGCTAGGTGTTGGAAACTTCATCCGAAACTAAATCCGAAGAAGTTTCAATCAAAGAATTGTGAAAAGAAGGCAGAAACAGCAATCCAGCAAGGCTTAGACTTGGGATCTGATTCAGGTGATGAAGGTAAAATCACTGCTATGGTTACAACAGGTAAAATTTCTGATGCTAGTACTTCTACTTCTTCAAACATCAAACAACAGAATGAAGATAAAATAATCGAGTTATTTCATATAAGGGTAACTTCAAATCATACTAAGATAGATACATTGTTCGATGCGGGATCACAGGAAAATTTGATTTCTGAGTCATTGGTTAAACAATTGGGTTTGAAAACACATAATCATCCAAAGCCATATCCTTTAGGGTGGTTAAAGGAACAAAGTAAAATTCAGGTTACCAAACAGTGTCGGTTAAAATTTTCAATCACAGCTAACTATATCAATGAAGTGGAGCTAGATGTGATACCATTAGACATTTTTGGAATTGTCTTAGGTAGCCCTTATCTCTATGACCATGATGCAGTATTTTATAGAATAGAGCATGTGTATCATCTCAGAAAATATGGGATTAAGTACATCGTTCGGGCACATAAAAACAAATATCACTTGAATTTAATTAATGCTAATCAGATGAAGCGCTTAATAAGTTCAAGTAAGAGATACATACTCATGTCGATAAAAGAAAAACATAAGGATCTTATTGATACTTTTTCAGGTTGTGAAATTTAGTATGAAGGTAATTTGGTTAAAAAGGTAGATTCATTTTAGGATCTAGTTAAAGAACCAAAACATCTACTTCATAAAATGGAAATATCACATGAGATGCAGTTGATGTTTGATGCCTCTAATAATGAAATGTATCACAAGTCAGTTATAGAGCGTAAAAAAAGAAAGCAACAAATTCCAGGGAAGGTTGGAAAAGAATTAATGCGACTCAGATCATCTCCATACATTTCACCCATAATTTTGGCTCATAAGAAAAATAGGGCATGGGGAATAAGTGTCGATGTTAAAGTTGATTCAATTAAGCAGAAAATTTTCACAGTATTGATAAATCATCAACAACCATATGAAGTTAAAACAGATGTTAAAGGTTATGCAATGGAAATAGTGATTCACATAGATTATCAGCTGCTTCAATACTTTCATTCATATACTAAGTTGCAACAATCTCACTACAGTTGGATGGGATTTCTTCAGCAATTTCACTTAGTAATTAAGGACAGGGAAGGTGTAACAAGTAAAGTGGTTGATATGTTGTCTTTGAATGCTTCAGTAGTACTGCATAAAAATTCATTGGTTTATGAAAGTTATGTAGAACAGTATAATACTGATGATGATTTCGAAGAAAATTATGAATTGCTAACTCATGATGCTCAAATCGAAAGAGTGAAGGTTATTCAAGAAGTTTATCTTTCTTGAATTGTAGGATATTTCAGCGTAAGAAAGACTACGACACAAAGTCAAGGTATTGTTACTGGCCTCATATGTATGAAACAATTGTGAAGTACATAAAGGGATGTGTAATGTGTTCGACAAGCAGGCCATGCAATCGAAAGATTGGTTTTCACATGCCACTTCTAGTTCCTTTGCAACCATGGGGCAGCATGGATTTGGTTCAAGGACAGACAGAAATGGAGAAGAGAACCGGGATACATATTCTTTGAGGTAACTGCAGTAAAATTCCTAAGATGTGGGATGAATTTGTAACTTATGTGCATCAAGCTTACAATCAAGCCTTACATTCTTCTGCGCCATGACAATCATTGAGTTAAGTCGGGTTCAAATTGCACCATGATAAGCATCAATTTCAGGTCGACGATCAAGTATGGTTGTATGTCATCAAAATCAAGATGAAAGTGAGAGACCTGTATTCTCACTTATTGTTAGTTTAAAATCAATATTTTGTGGTCCAAAAGCTTTTTAAGTGGAGAGGATTGATCCAGGAGGATCTTGATCAGTACAGATTGACAAAGCTCCAAGTACATCGATGTCCAATTCAGTCTCCAATCCGCTAGTTTCGTCAGTGTCATCCACAGAAAAAGTCCTCAAGTTGATCATGGTTCAGTTTCGCCAGTGAAAGGCTCTTCAATATCATGGTCGACATGTTTCGAAGTTTGGATGTAAAAATGGTTAACTTAGTGCTAAGACCTAATCATATTACTAAGGTCTAATCCTATCACTATCTCTAAAACCTACACCTAAAATTCTATGGTGTAAAACCTAGGTCCTAAACATCAATTTATGTTGGAAAAACATTAAAACTAAGTCTTAAGGACCTAAAACCTAAAGAACTATGGTAAAATGTTTCTATTTATTAAACCTAAACTTAAACCTTAAGCACAAAAATAAATCATATTAAAAACTATGTTATAAAAACATACGAAAAACCTTATTCATAAGGTTCGGGCTATGGATAAGATTCGGGTGTTGAAATGTTGTATTAAAACTATATATTAAAGTTATAAACCCACGGTGCTTGGTTAACCGGACCATGTCGGAAAAGCTTAACTGCCACCATGTGAGTAGAGGAAAAGGAACCGCAGTGG
The DNA here is from genome assembly GCA_034641835.2 of Pinus albicaulis. NCBI lineage: Eukaryota > Viridiplantae > Streptophyta > Pinopsida > Pinales > Pinaceae > Pinus > Pinus albicaulis. The sequence goes on along the minus strand of JAXQQM020089155.1, from coordinate 332,552 downwards.
AAAAGGAACAGGTTTAAAGACTGCAGCCGTTAACTATAATCGTCGGATATTGTAATGTGATAAGTCACGTATTAAACCGCCAGTTGTTAAGCCGCGTCGGGAAGATATGTCATGTGACACCTGTAGCCATGACCACCGGACCCTAGCCATCGGGTTAGACCGTAAATGTCGATGCTAATCCTGACTGCAGTGCCTGATCACACACAACAGTTATCACCTCCGCCCGGTTAGCCTAACCATCGGGCTGATATTTTTATTATATGGTTGATTCTTGGGTTTTTAAAATTAATTCAGCGCTAAGGTGTAGAACTTATCCCTAGGTTCATAAATGAGAAGATAGGATTCGATACCCAATCATATAATTTCTTCAACCAATTGCTATTTTGGGCTTTCAAAGGTTCGAATGCAGTATTATAAATCCATGTCAAATTCATTCAAGGGGGATAGAGTGTATTTGGAGTTCAGTTTCAGAAGGACATAGGCAGTTTTTTTTGCAGCATTTGTCAGCCGTCGGGTGTGAATTGAGCACGGAGACAGGCGTGGGAAATGCGAGGAAGAGTAATTTTGTTTACAGGGTTCAGAAGTGCCTGCGAGCACAGTCATTATGTTCCATTTTAGTGTAAATATTCTTCAAGATAAATCCTAATAAAAACGGACGCCCACTTAAAAGCGGACCCGGAGATGTAGTCTAGGAGGGACAAACTCCGTCATCAAATTGTTTGCTTCTTCTTCTCTCTGATTATTGCTGTTATTTACTCATTTATTGTTGTTGTTTTATGTCGTCTTTCATTAAAGCATACTGAATCAATTAACAATCAATCTAAAGGACAAAATAATCAAATTTCTTAAGCACTTTATTCGATCACATTTGGATCACCAATAGTGTGTCGTTGAAGTCGCAATGGAAGTTGATCGACCACGGTCTCATTAATCCCATGTCTCAATCCCTCCATATGCCACTATACCTATGATAGGATCTCAACTATGTCAAGATCCCATAGCACATCCCATCCCACTGCAACAACCTGTATTGGTCCCACTTCCTCCTCTTGTGACTGTCTCTCTGTGTGACAAATATATAAGCACCCATTGGTCGAACATGTCCAATATATGCTTGAAAACATCAAATAGTTTAGTCTCGAAAACATGAAAAAACACAAAAATATTGTAAAACTTTTCAAAAAATTAATGGTTAAAGTATCTTACATGTAGCATCCCATTGTTCACCCTTAGGCAACGCGATCTTGGGATCATCACGGAAATCCATCCCTGCGTAAGGATATTCATCGATCACGATGAACTGCCTGCGCAACCATCCAAAGAATGCTAGAGAAAATATGATCGTTGATGGAACTACATGTATGGCCATGTCATCAATCCACCTCCTCATCCGTGAAACCCTCAGATCGATGAGCTCAAGTACAATATGTTGAGGCTATAGTAATGGTACCAGCTCTAAATCAAAATAAACCAAGATGGCACCATAATCGTAGTTCTTTAACTTCCCATCCTTTTCTTCAATAAGTTGTTCCTTCAAGTTGACCAAGACACCTTCACTCCAGTTGAATACTGTCGGTTCTAGACACTCTACTCCATACTACATGTATGATCTGCTCGATACATGTAGTGTCGAGTTGCCTTCCAATTTTGTGATGATGAAAAAGATCGTTCTTAAAGTTAATTGGGTCACATCCTTTATGTTAATATTTCCATCCCTAGTAGGAAGGGCTTGAGGTCTGAAATAGGTAGCAATGTAGTCTTTCACCATCTCACCGCAAGTTCTTCCATCTAGAAGAGAGATGGGGTCACCTTGCTTTGACAAACCTGTTAGAAATAAAATATCATCTACCTGTATCTTGATTATATTTTCCCCAAACCTGAATGCTTGTGCCTAAACATCCCATGAATGCACAAGGTATTTTGAAAACTCTATTTGTTGCCCCATACCAAGAAGTCATAAAAATTTTAACAACCCGATATTTTTAAGTGCCTAGATGGCAGCAGGGTCATTTTCCGCATTTAAATCTTGTGCTTCGTGTTCTCTTTCTCTCCAAATGAATGAAATTTTTTTATAATGGGTACCTAGAACATCAACAATGGATTCATTAGAGTCTTTCCCATACAAAAAATATGACAAAATTTGAGGCAAAACTTTAAAAAAAGTTGGAGATTTGCGCCCAATGCTCCCCATAAGAGTATGACAGAGCATTTCACCTTTGGTTGTAGTCTTTCCCTGCCTAGGTGCAATGCCCTTTACGACACAGAGGGGGTGTTTTGTTCCTAGGGCATTTTTTGTGAACCCCAGGGGCCGCAAAACCTCGAAAAAATTGCACGAAATCACAAAAATGAACCATGGAAAGATGAAAAAGGGTCCTCGCTCCTACCTGGATCATAAAAAACTCAAAATGGTTCCCTCGATTAGTTGCAATCAACTGCAGAAGATCGAGGGGAAAAGGGCTCCAAATACTCACTGTTGAAGGTAAAATGTGAAATGGTGAAATTGGAAAGTCATTTTGAATATTTATGGTCATTATCTCATTATTTTATTCATTTTTAGTGTTTTTACATAGATATGCTTCATTTTTACTATGAAACATGTATGTTTAATCCTTCATGTGGTGTTTTGAATAGGTCAACAACTGTTAGCAAGTTTTTATTATGTTTTTAAAGGTTACTTTGACCAAGGAGTACACTTTTATCTCTTTTTCAGACTCTATAAACAAACGAAAAAGGAAACCCCCTGGAGTCTTCACGTTGGAAATATGATGCGAGTGTTGTCCTTGATGGCAACCTTTGAATGAAAGATGAAGACATGCGACTATTGACATGTGTTGTCCTTGATGGCGAATCACCTGATGAAGTTATTCTTGACCTGTTGGACTTAGTAAATGATGTAAATCTGATATGAAATGATGTTTGCTAGCCATATGATGCTGAGTGTTATTCTTGAATGGCAATCCACTTGATAAAGATGATGGCAACTTACTTGATGAAGTTGTGCTTGATAGAATATGTTCTTGATGAAGTAAATCTGATGTATCTACAGTGTGTACAGAAGGCAATGAAGAAAGGAATTCAGCATGTGCTAAATCTTGATGAAAAGAGTATGTCTCTAGGCATACGCGGATTTTCCTAGGGGAAGTCGCGTATGCACGCGGGAATCAACGTTCCAAGTCGCGTATGGGCAAAAGCGCTCTTAAAGTGCAAAACCAGGGGTAACCACCATGGTATTGACCCATTGTATTGGGTAATGATTCGTCTACATGACCCCGTCCAGGAATACCATCGGAAGTAATGTGGTTTTGGCTCATGGTATTGAAAAAGGGTAAACCTATATAAAGAGAAGAAATTCATTGTGCAAATCATGATTGTGGGTGCAAGATGTCTGAGCTTGAATGAATACTTCTCTGTGAAGTATATCTGTATGGAAAGGGTAAAGGCTTGATGATAGATCTGAATCTATGATGCACCAATGAAGAAAATGATGAAGAAGGGTATCTAGATCTGAAATGTATTTGTACTTGCTAGATCTGTTTATGGAATGATTAGATCTGTGATGAGGCGAACATCTATCTGAAGTAAAGGGTTGAATCTGAACTGAATATCTGATCTGAAGAAGTATGCAGCTCTGTAATGGTTGAAGATCCATACGCTAGTTCATCACAGAGGAAGCACGTATATATGCAGCTTCGCTGAAGAGAAAGCGCGTATGTGCAATGAAATTGGATCTGTAATATGTACAGAAGTATACGCTGGTTTATGTGAATGGAAGCGCGTATATACGCGACATCAGTAAAAGGAAAGCGCGTATGCAAACTAGGGTTTGCTGAAGTAACGTGGTAAGAAATCGAGTCTATTAACTCGGTTTACTAATATCTGTCGGTGAGTTATGTATGTTGTTTCATGGTTATTTGTGTGCTTAAAAGTATGGAAGGGAGTCCGGTACGAAAATATGATGAAACGTGGCACTGCAACGTGGTGTCCTAAAAAGGCTTTGGATCAGGTGTGAAAATTGATGAAACGTGGTCCATGGGGTGCGAGGGTTGTAGCCTTCGATCGGGGGGTTGTAGCTCCCTTCGGTGAGGCCCGGTAAGCAGGCTTGGGGGTCGTAGCTCCCTTCCCGGGGAGAGGGTGATAAACGAGTCGAGGGGTTGTGCTCCCTTCCGGAGAGGCATTTGCAGTAACGAGCGCGGTGGAATTGCACAACGTCTTTGGTAGGAGTACGCACCGAAGCACATATGTTGTAATATGTTTTCTCTATAATAAAATAATGAAGAGGTGAGCAAGCTGGCGGTGGTTTCTCCGAGCTTGGGTTTCCACCTAAAATCCTGGTGTTCATGTGTGATGCTTATGTGTGATGGTTTATTCTGTTCTTACTGCACATGTTTACTGTTTATAGATCATCTAATGAATGAATGATGGAATGATATAAGTGAAGATTTAATGGCATAATTAGATCTATGTGTATACGCGAGTTTTATGAAGGATATCCGCGTGTATACGCTAGTTGGCTTCAGAAAAGTAGCGTATGAGTTTTAGAGCATGAAAAAGTGAAAAGTTTTAGTTTTACCCCAAATAATGATTCACCCCCTTCTCGGTATTTTCCCAACACTTTCAGCTCTTTTTAGACTCCAAAATATGAAAATATTTCAAAGCACTTGTTTTTTAACTCGTAAAAATAAATGAAAATACGTCTCTTCAATATAAGTTTAACCCTTTTTTTGGATTGAGATAGACTAGCTACAAAAAAGGAATACCTTAGTTGAACATGGCTAATAGGTTCTCTTGAGTATTTTTTTCTACCTTTTCGGACTTAAGATACTATCTACGAAAAGGGACATGTGGATTTTTCTTTTCTGCCTCTTTTTCAAACTCTCTAAACATGAAAAATATGTTGAGTTTTACCTTTGTTGGACTCGTTAAAACATCAAACAATGATGGACTTGTTGAACATGACAAGGTCGAACCACTCCTTCTTAGGTTTCATTAAATATACTCGGAGGGATTCATCTGAAGGATGAACTTACATATCAAGCATTTGTTATCCTCCTCAAGCTTGTTAAAAAATAAAGAGGTACTAACCCGTATGGTTGGGGAAATTGGGAAAACAGGGGATTCCATTTTGCTAATGGCAGTGAGTTGCTCTTGAACACGAAAACTTTTCCACTTCATCTTTTTGGCCATTGGGTTGGGTAATATTCTTGTCTCTTGGTTATCATACGATTTCTCAAAGCCTCAATTTCGGTTTTGGGTGAATGTTTCCAACTCCATTCAGTGACTTCGGTGTTCAAGAGAAGTCATTCAGTTGATCTCCGCTACAATAATATTAATCTTTCATTTCATGTCTTCCTCTCCTAATATAGTTCCATATCAGAATCATTCTGATTGTTTCATCTCAATCATGATACATGTTTCGTGTCATTGTCGAGGGATACATCAAGGCCCTCCTACGACTGGTCACTTCCTTTTGACATCAGCACATCATCCAGGCAGTTGACTTAGGAACACCCCTTTGGTACCTTGGTGCTTGCATACATCAATGGAAAGTATCCTCACTCTCGCCGACAGGTTTACATCAATGGCCTTCTATCGAAAGATTCTATTTGTTGTTTGACATGAGCTCATTTACTCGCACCATATCGATTGTACCATAGTACCTTGAGATCCATTATCATCAAAAATGGTTTCTCTCACGTCTGTTAACGAATTACATCATTGGTCAGTAATCAGATGGTTTCTACCATGTTCGACTCTAGCTCATTTATTCGCATGGTTATACTAGTACATTAGTTGGTCATGTGAATGAGATAGAAGACCCCGGATCTAGTTTCATCCATTCGGGCCGTGATTTCAAGAGTTATACAAAGATCACAATATATGATGTTCATGATCATTCATTCATGGGTCCACCAGTTGCATATGTGGATGCGTCTTTTGATCATTGTACATATTATGTAAGCTTATGAGTTGAGTATGGGTATGCCTCCCTCAGTGAAAGGATGTCATGATAAATTATTATAACAGATAAATCTCATTGGTTGTCTGTGATCCCTACTTGTCACAAGGTAAATCACTGCAGTCATCAGTCATCACCTTTGACTTTTCACTTTAGGTGGAATTCTGTTATAGGTCATTTTTTCACATCTGATCAGTGAGCCTCATAATGGGATCAATCAATATCCTATTACCCCTTGTCATCATCTTGCACAAAGCCCTAAGCATGTACCTTTCATCCCCCAGAATTTCAACCCTAAACTACATCATTTGAGCCAGTTTTAGGACCAATGATCCTTGTAAGCCTACTGGGGTGCGACCACCTACAAGTTGCTCCATTGTGGTCAGTGTTGGTCACCAGCAGGTTGTTCCCCTTTTCACCTGTGTTGGTTCTAGAAATCCGGGAGAATGGTAAGGATTCTAGAAGCTTCACTTTGTAGGAGTTTCCAGAAGTTGTTCCAACCGCTTACCTTGAATTAAACATTCAGATCCTATCCTACACTACTTTGGAGTTTTCACCACTTTTCCTTTGATCCTATCCTTCCATCAGGGGTGGATCTAAAAACTTAGAATGGTAATTGGATAAGAATTCCCAACTTACCCTACTCTCCTATATATTTACCATCTTGCCTATGTAAAGGTGAGGATCGAGAATGAATGAATAGTTGGCTTTGAAGAAACTTTTCCCTTATGCTGATGTAGTGAGTGGTTATTATCCCATGCATCAGGGTGATTGGAGGTGCATATTGTGGCAACGAAAGGACAAGTTAACAACTCGGAGGAGCTCTTCTGCAAGATCAACTACTACTTATGGTTGTAATATCCTTCTATTTATATTAATGCAATAATTCTCTATTTTCCTATATTTGATGTTGATTCATATATTTCAATACCATGTTGATATATTGAATAGAGTATTTATATGATACTGCATAGATCTCGTGGTTTCTTATCTTGTGTTATCTGATTGTGCAAGTTCTAATTTTGGCAATCGGAGTTGGAGTTGGAGATTCCAAGATGAAGAAGGAGTGAAGCATGCGACAGGTTCCAGGTAGGCCTCACTCTGTCATATATTTAATTTAAGGAAAAGCATTGGGCTCCTTGTATCTCTATTGTTCTAGGTTGACCACCAAACCTAGGGGAGATACTTTTGTCCGCAATCGTAAATCCCATATAACACATATGTTAACATATGCCAGATAAAACCAGAGTTTTAGAAAACTCCCTGTATTGTGGTTGTTACTCCACACAATGGTTTCCATCATACACATAATTTATTTTCTACTTGTTTTCATATTTTGGAGCAATGCTCCAATGTATTCCAATGATGGCATTTTCTGTCTCATCTACCCATTTTCAGCCTTTCTTATTTGTTCATGTTCTTTATTTAGGCGTAGGGCCTCCTTGGCTCTCTTCCAGAGCCTCGTGACTTTCATGCCATGCCCAATCAATGTCCCTAAGGCCCCCAAAGCATGAAGAAAGAAATGAAAAGTCTAAAGAAAGAGAGTGCAGTAATAAAAATGAATAAATTCATGACAAAAATCATAAAATCACACAAAAAAATAGCATGGACATGCACAATCAAACAGTAGAAAGGAAAAGTAAAGTGTGAATCAATAGAGGAACACAAAACACAAAATATTCAACAATATAACATCTCAATCCCCATGAGTTTCGATGTTCCCAATGTTTCATGAATAAAATCTCAGGAAATTTCTAACCATTCATGGTAGGTGCACCATGCCACATTACAGGCTTCTTGTACTCTCACTGCGTCTTGCTATGCTGCCACATACAATCGGTTTTCAATTTTTTAATGAATATAGTAATTATACATGTTGCTATATTTCCATTCTAATCCAATCATGTTGTCGTGCAATTGCACACATATCTCAGTTGTTCATTAGTCACATGATTCAAAATCCAAGACATAATTCAAAATACTTATATCTCAACAAAATCTGTCCAAAATTTAATTTTTTTCATGCACATGGGAAAATCAGTCCATTTATAATCACACCCACACAGGTTTTGAAATAAATCTCTTACCAACCATCAACATTAATTACAAGCAGCCTCCTTACCAAGGCCAACAATATCAATCGAATACCACACTCTTTATCGATACTATTAATATGAAATTTTAAAGCTTAACTTTTAGAATTTTTTCGCAATCAACCTTCTTTTCCTAGGCCAAAAACCATTGCATATCCAATCTAAAGGGAATCGAATAAAATAACATATGTCACATTAGCATATATCATCCCTTTAATTTTCACATTTCCAAAATGCATCATAGGACCTTCATTTCACTTGTGGTAGAGCCCATCTAGTCCAAGTGTTGAACCTAGATGCTCTTATACCATTTTGTAACATGCTCCCTCCTAATCCTCATCACAACACATGTTAATAGCAGGTGGTTACTATGTTGACCCAAAATCCGAAGTGTCGTTATGGAAATGGGGTCTAAAAATTTCAATCTTTTTCGACTTCTATACTATCGTGGGCACGATAACTGGTACACCAGAGGTGCATCCTTCCTGGTCCTCTCGTACTAGGTAAAGGTCATTCCAATTGATCTACCATTCCTGGAACAAGTAATAAAGAATTTTATGGAGTATCTAATCACAGATAGATAAAAAATCACATAAATGATTTCATTGCTTTCATCTCTTCGAGATGACTCGGTGATATAAATTTCGTCCTGATCCGACCCCCTGATAAAAAATTATGGTCATTCAAGTTAATCACCACATAATCCTTTCCCTTGCCACATAGCCCCCACATGGCAACTTAGTCAGCTTGTATTTCCAATGCAACTTGGCGATGGTATAACGGTTGTTGAGTTGTCCATATCATTGGTTATTGAAAACCTCACTTATATTTATATTTATGCACTCAGCCTATACCCTCGGGCTATGTATATTTATACATAGGTATATACATATATTTATATATAAGGAAATTGAATAATTGTCAACCGTCGGCAACCCATTCATTACTTTGGCCTGTTACCCCAAATCCTCATTAACGTGTGCCCCATTTCATGCATCCAGGACTAACTTTGGGGCAACTGTCAAATGTCGGAAACCTTACTGATGGAAACTTTTCCGTCTACTAGATCTGAAGCTCGGCTAAAACTCCCAACTCCAATATCCTAGCTAAACCTTATGACTCCATTATAAGAGCTAGAACTCCCGGTGTTCCTTTTCTTTTTCGAGGTGAACCTTTGTGATAAAACCTCCATTATCTTGGCTAAAACTTCAGCTCAGTTATCTTGGCTAAACTCTCAACTCAACTCTTATGACTCAACTCTTGACTCAACTCTCCTAGCTAAAAATCTCGGCTCAGCTATCTCGGCCAAAACTCATGGCTCAACTTTCTCGGCTAAAACGCCCAACTCAACTCTCCCGGCTAAAACTCACATCATTATCTCTCCCAGCTAAACTCCTAGCTCAAATTTCCCGGCTAAAACTATTGGCTCAACTCTCCTAACTAAAAATATCGACATCAACTCTCCTAGATAATACTCCTCGAATCAACTTTTCCAGTTAATACTCTCAACATTGGCTCTTCCAAATAATACTCTCGGCATCATCTATCCTGGATAATACTCTCGGCTCATCTCTCCCAACCAAAAATCCCAGTATGCCTTTGAATTCCTTTGGGGAATAGTCTCTCAGATAATATTACAGGATTATAATTTTTGAGGAACTTCACCATGTTATTTTTCCAAATTTGGTATCCACCACTCCGTCCAACGGTCTGTTGTTCCATAGTGTTGTTATAGTCCCCACACTATGGGTGGACTGGCTGTGTGGAATGAACCTGAAAATACAGCTTCAATCCGCAGTAATCCATAGGTATGGAAAATCTTTGTCAATGCAGGATGGGATACCTATTTCAGCAAATTGCAGGGGTTTAACAGGGAAATCACAATGGAGTTTGTGCTTAATTTGGATGAGAATTTCTCGTGGGTCAGAGGATTGGAAATTCCTGTCACGGAAGAAATAATTGCAGAAGTTAACAGGTTGAGACAGAAAGGACAGCAATGGTTTGCTCTGATGTTTCCTCTCCTAGATTTTCCCAAACTATTCTTACAGGAAGGAGAAAGCATCGTTCAATTGGGCAGAGGATATGAGCTCAATTCTGCGCCGTATCCATGGAACTAAGTCTCAGGTTTTTTAATGAAATACACAACTTGCGAGGGTCGGGCCACAAATTTGTTTAAGTATCATTTTAAAATTTTAACTCACCTTCGATTTCCACAGGCTCACGTGCATTCCTTAAACATGCCCTTCTTTCTATTAAAATAGATGCAGCACATGAAACAGTCTGCTCGGCATTCACGCCGGATGCCAGCAGTGCTCTCCAATCATGGATTGGTGCATTTACTGGTCATGCATGCAATAGTCAGATTTCAAGTTTCTTGGGCAGAACTCTGTGGATCATCATAAGAAGAGATAGCAGCAGTCATTTCTGCTAGAGAAGAAGAACCAGTCTCTCTGGCTAGTTTAGCAGAAGAAGAACATTTGGAGGAAATTGATCAAGAGGAACCCGAAGAAATGGAAATGGAGGTTGATCAAGAGGAAACCAAAGAAGTGGAAATGGAGGTTGATCAGGAAGAACCTAAAGAAATGAAAGTAGAGGAGACAATTGGCGACACAATCGAGGTTGCCACACAAGAACCAGCCTCGCCTGAGGAACCCACAAATGAAGGAGTTATGGATATAGTGCATGAAGTTGAGACTATCATACAGTCGTCAACTTTTGTCAATGAAGAACGAGGAAGTGGAATATTAGACAAAGGGATGGAAAGTGATGTTGTTCTGCAAAGAACAGCATCACCTGCCGAAGCAGATAAGGATATTGAAACAAGAGGGGGTGCTACACAAGAACCACCCCCGATTCAGCTAGAATAGGGAAACAAGGAATAGTTAACCTGCGAAGTCGGCACTATTCCACAAGAACCACAAAAGAGGAAGCAATCCATGAAGAACAAAAATATAAAAGAGAAATAACTCGCGAGGTTGATACTATCCCACAATAACCATTATCGAACACAGAGGAGGAAATAATGCTTAAAGGGTAGGAGTACAGAAGGGAAACAATCCTCAGAATCGACGATGTGCCACAAGAACCAGCATCGACTAAAGTAATAATGCATGAAAGTCCAGACCAAACCGGAAATAAGGATTATGAAGCTATTCCCCGCTCTTCGTTCCAGTCTATTATGCCTGGAGGGGTGAGGGGATTCCGCTCATCCCAATGATTAATGGAGGAAATAGTTGCCCCACCAGTGCTTAAGTTTTTCAACCCAGGAAAGGAAATGGCCAATATCGGCCCAGTAATTGCTAAATCTCAGTTGGAGCACCCAAAGGCTCGCAAGGAATATGAAATTCCGGTTGAAACACCAGAACATAGGATGGTCAATGAAAGCGTTGAATAAAAAACAGAATTCCTTGAGGTAAATGTAGAGGAAAATGCCCCTGAGGACAGGGAGCCTAGCCATAAAGACTTAGCAAATGAACCAGTTGATAACATTGACAGTATTCCACCACCTCCTGAGCCTGTTACAGGCCTAGGAGATGAATTTATCATTAAACAGGAATGGATTGAACAGTGTGAGCAAAGAAGATTACCTCTCAAGAAAAGGTATTAGTTGTAGTTCATTGAAACCATGAGATTGAAGAAGGAGATTCGAGAGTTGAAGAGGCAAGTTTCCCCGTTCAAAAAGAAGGTCAAAGTTTACAAGTGGAAGGGGGTAAAGCCAAAAATTGAGCTCTCTTCTGCAGCTACATAGACTGGTCCAATTGAACAGTTGTTTGAAGGACGAGAATTTTTCTTGGCCGCAGAAATCTAGAGGTGGCAGTCTGCTACGAATGGACATAAGAAAGAGATAATGTAGGTGCAAGAACAGGTTGTCGAGATCATTCCAGGATACATAGACCAGTTAGATGAGGCACGGCTCAAGAAAGCTAAACAAAAGGCCATAATAGAAGAATTGGAAGAACAAGTGCAGCTGCTGCAATCAGATAAAGAGAAGATGTTCTCCCTGGTATAGTAGGTAATGGCCTACAGACCTCCTACACATAGCTATGCCTTATTCCTTCATGAACAATTTCTTTTATTTTGTCTTGAAAGTATATATAAGGAGATTTGGCACGATATTGAGGACCCCATTGAATTTCTTTGTATCTTAAAAATTCATGATATCATAGGACATCACTTAATGTGCGAGCTCTACATGCATGCTTACTTCTTGAGGCATGATCAGTCTTTTAACCCCGTTCCATTCGTGGGGGACATTCATTTAAGAGTTTTTTCCTCCTACACCCTCAATCAGATTAAATAGATAAAGGACTATGATACGTTTGACGAGAACCAAGTAATAAGGCCGCTAATGATGAGGAAGGAGCATGGCCAGTCAACGAATATTTATAACAAGCATTTTACCTTTCTACATATTGAGGGGCATAGAGAAAACATGTTGATAACCCATAAATGGTGTGCTGACCTCTGTGTCAGACAAACTAAAATGTTCTGTAAGGAAGCGTTGGATAGTTGTCAGAGGAGGTGGATGTTGTCATCCTCAGCCGTCAGAGGACGAGAACCATTTGGAGCACCTAACTTTGCATGGACTCTAGAGAGGATGCCACGTTTTGTAGCATGCATTCAGATCTGTGGGGTTAGATGGATGGGGCTGAGGTTTCATTTTCCCCTTATTTGGTTGCCATCTGAGCAATATACTCCTGCATACAACTTTGACCCAGACTAGTGGAAGGATTTTGTTTTGAAAAACCCCCTAGGACAGAAATGGCTGAAGAATATGATCTCACACAGCTTCATGCCATTCAAAGTTAGTCCAACCCAAATCTTAGGAGATGAAAATTTGCATGAGGACATGCAGATAGACCAGTTGGGGGGAGATGTTGGGTACCGGATTTGTATACTTTTAACTCCCATTTTCGCCCACCTTTCTATCTCTTTGTATCATTATTGTTCTTAAACACACGAGGTAAACCGCTTTCTTTTATCTTACATGGGATATTTGATTAATGAAGTAATAGTCAAGGAGGTTTTACATTTTTCAAACATTAACTCTGATATTTTTACATATTTGGAAAAAGCAGGGAGATTACAGTTGTGAGTCATGGAGCAGCTCCTAATTTCCAGCACTATCTTCACTTGTTGCTACAGCGCAACAAACTCTATTTCACCATAGCGATATTTCAGGCTTTTTCATGGTTTCCTTTTGTCAACTAGGTTGTTGTTGTAATGAGTTGTATAAATTTAAATATTCAGTTGTTGAAGGAAATCTACGATTTTCTGGACAGTTGTATAAAGAGGGCCTGCAGGCTATGAATCGGGGGAAGCAAATAATATACAGATTTTGTAACAGAAGTATTTTCCAATTAATTGAATGCACAACTCTTTGTTATTTTATCTGTAAATTTTGAGTTTGTCGCAGCCCTGATCAGAGATTTGGGCCCACTCTTCTGATCAGGTGCTATGTTATCTTTCTTTTGGTTTATTTTTATATTTCAGTTGGTTTTGTTACTGTTGTTCCAGTTAATCCTTTAATTGTTTTGAATTCCTTTTTAATTCTACTATCCATTTTAATTGATGTTACAGTAGTCTGTGTGTTCAATGATTTAAGCTTGTGATCTAACAGCAGGTTATGTGATTGCTCTCGCATATATTGTTCGCGTTAGTCTTGAAATAACTAATGCCCCGGGTTGATAATATATGTGGAAAAAGGGTTTGAATATTGTTCACATCTAGACACCAACATTTTAGCATCGTTGTCGGGGAAGGGTAACAAGGTGCAAGAACACGATCTGCAATTCATCTAAAGGTAGATCTCTCGTCTTGGGGAGGGAATTTATTGCCCTACTTCAAGTCCTGAGCGTAGTGTTCTGTGTTTCTCTGCTTTTTATTGTTTTCTATAGAATTGGTCTCTCGTCTTGGGGAGGGCATCTATTACCCTGCTCCAAATCCTGAGCATAGTGTGTTGTTTTTCCTTGATTTTTTTTCTTTTGTTAAGACCAATCTCTCATCTTAGGGAGGGTATTTGTTACCCTGCTCTAAGTCCTGGGCATAGTTTTCAATTTTTTCTGCTTTTTGATTAATTTTTGAAAGGGCCAACTTATCATCCTGGGGAGGGTATTTGATTACATTACTTCAGGTCCTAAACTTTGATTTTCTTCTTTTAAAAGTTTATTTTGGTTTTCTGTTTGAACCTATTCTCTCATCCCAGGGAGGATGCTATCTTTCCTGCTCCGGGTCTTGAGCGCTTTTGCTATTTTGATGAATTCTTCTCACCAATTGTATGAACAAAAATCTAAAGAAGAGGGGCAGAGGAACACCCCCAAAGAAAGGAAAGGATCTGGGATGGAAGACATATATTCAGGAGATCATCGAAAAGGCTAAATCTGAAGCATCCTCTCATGCTGCTGTCAGGGTAAGGGTTTACACAAAGTCCGAAGGGTAGTCAGTGGAGCAGTCAGTGCCATCCACAGTACTCGAGGAAATTATTTCGACGACAGAAGAAGCAATAAATAAGGTATTGGTGGAGGAGCAATCCCTACTGTCAGTAAAAGGGGAAGAAATAGCAAGCAAAGGGTCAGAAGAACTGAGCAATTCTAAATGGGAAGAAGAACCTTCGAAAGGGTTTTCATCACCATGAGACCAAGTGAGTGTTGTGAAGCCTCTTGTAGTTTAATTAAGCAATTCTGATTCAAAAAGAGAGTTCCTGAAGGATTTTGTGTCACCAAGAGACCAGCGGAGTGCGGTGAAACCTCCTATAGTTGAATCACCCCAAGTACCAGTCGCAGAACCAGTTGAAATCCCAGGTGAGTATTAGAGGATATTTATGGCACCTGCAAGTTCTTCTATTGATTTTCCAATTGGAAATATTATAGGTGATGCACCGATGAAGCCCATCCCTTTAACAACTTTACCTAATTTTCATGGGCTTTCTTCGGAAGACCCTGATACATTCCTCTTCGAATTTGAAATTGTCTGTCGAGGGTATGATTATATCTTCGATGCCCAGAAACTAAAAATATTTCCTGCTACCCTAAAAGGGATAGCCCTGAGATGGTTCAAGGGTATAGGAGGGAGAACTATTACCTCATGGGAGGGGATGAAAGAAGCCTTTTTGGAGAAATACCAAGATTACTGCAAATCCCATGACATTAAGGAGGAAATATTTAAGTTTGTACAGAAAGAGGATGAGAACAAGGAAGACTGTGTGGAACGATTAAAATATATATTGTAGAGATCAGGCCATAGTGACCTTGATAAGGATATTCTGAAGATCATTCTTCTCCGGGCACTTAGGGAAGATTCTTTGCAACTTCTGAACATAGTAGGAAAGGGGGATATTTCAAAAGAATACTTTGACACCATCTATGACTATTGCATTCATTTTTCATGATGGGATGCAAGGAGAGGACAATGAATTCGGTCATTGAAGACTTTTGGTGGAGGGGTTACAAAGGCAGAAATTGGAAACCTACTGGATAATCTAAGGACTGATATCCTGTGCACATTATCTACCCAGATGGAAACTCTGCAAGAGAAATAGAAATAGATGGAGTTGGAAAATACTATGGCTATATTCTGCCCAGAGTGCAGAAAGAAGCATCCCTTGAAAGAATTCCCATTAAACATGGTGGAAGCCTACGTGATATGTGAACAGACTCATGCGAGTAGCTCATGACCTTCCTTGCCTGGACTAAAGGCAGTTTTTCAAGGGGCAAGTGAAGAAAATGTGGTAGACCAATTGTACTTCATGGGGCCGAAAAAGCCATGGCCACCTCGACCACCAGCTATGAATCCAGGTATGTTTCAGGACCCATCCCAATATTTTAATAATTTTTATATGGGTCCCCAGTCTGCACCTTTTTCATCTATGTGGTCTCAATATCAATATCCTCCATGGAAACAATGGGTTCCCTAGGCTAGTTCAGATCCTTCATGGAGTTAGAGCTGGCGTGGACCCTCTCCTACTGGTAAATTTCTTCAATCTATGCCTCAATAGCAGCTTCAATTTCCCTATAATGCACCTCTTGGTAACCTAGCCCTTCGACCCCAGCTTCCTATATAGCCCAATCTGAATCCTAATAATAAAGGGGTCCAACAAACAGATACTCTTAACCTTCCATCTTATATCATTTCTACCACAGGGCTCAATGAGATAAACTTACGATCTGGGTGGGTAGTAAATTCTCCTACTTCACCTATTATCATAGAACAGATTGACAGTGAACTTACAGAACCATAACAGAGGATAGTTGGGGATAAACCGGACCAAAACATAAAAAATCAGACACCTCCCCAATCTGTTCTTAATCAGGGTCATTCAAATTCTCCTCCATATCCTGAAAGAATGACCTTGAACAAACAAATCCCTCAGGTAGAGTTTGACTTCCTGGGGGAATTGAAAAATATTTTTGTCAAAATACCCTTGTTAAAAGCCATGAGGGATGTACCTATATATGCAAAAACTCTTAAAGATTACTTCTCTAAGAATCCAGGGAACAAACCTAGGGATCCATTAACCATTCATGTGATGAGTAGATTGTTCGACATCATGTTAGGAAGAATCATGCCTATGAAATATGGAGACCCAGGAAACCAAATTCTAATAGTACAAATCAATGGGGTTGAAATCCCAAATGTACTAGTATATTTGGGAGCTTCCATCAACATTATTACCTCCGAAACAATTAATACATTAGGTCTCAGAAACATTAATTCAACCCCTACTATCCTGGAACTAGTAGACAGGTCTACAATTAAACTGGTAGGTAAATTAGAAGATATGACCATTTCGGTGGATTCGTGGAATTACCCTGTGGACCACCTTGAATTATAGACTCGATCTTCAATTGGTGGTCATCGATTGATCCTGGGAAGACCTTGGCTCACAACTGCAGACGCCTACATAGGGTGTCGATCTGGGCATATGATCATATCAAATGGGATGGTTACAAAGAATCTTACCCTCTACCCTCCTGTGGAACCTAGCCCATCGAAAAAATTATTAACTAGTCATAAACCTCTACCAATAGAAGAGCCTGAACTTGAAAATGAAGAAGTTAGACCAATCCTCACTATTGGGTAGGCCCTTCAATTCAAAACAAAAACTGAGGACGATGCCATCAACACTTTTATTAATGATCCCAGTTCTGTGTCCAATTCAACTCGCCAAATTTTAGAGTCTGCTATGAGCTGTGAAACACAGGAAAACATTGAACCAGAAGATGAAATTGAAGACATTCCTATAAATTCATCCCATGATAGTATTCCAATTGAGATTGAACCAGGGAAAACACTCAATATCAACCCTAATGTGTTTGAATCTCAGACAAAATAGCTCTTAAAATTCCTTCAAGATCATCAGGAAGCTTTTGGCTGGGATTATACCGACATGAAGGGGATCCCTGCTAACTTATGTACTCATCAGAATTACATTAAGGAAGATTTTTGCCCTGTAAGATAGCCCCAATGAAGAATGAATCATGCTCTAAAGAAAATTTTCAAAGAAGAATTACAAAAATTATTGGAGGTAGGTTTCATTTACCCCATCTCAGATAGCCAATGGATATCCCCACTAGTTATTGTTCCTAAAAAGAATGGTAAGTGGCAGATCTGCATAGATTACAGGGAGCTAAAAAGGGAAACTCAAAAATACCATTTCCCTTTGCCATTCATTGACCAAGTCCTTGACACCTTGGTTGGGAAGAAGTTATTTTCCTTCCTAGACGAATTCAGTGGATATAACCAGATCCATATAGCCCTAGAAGACCAAGATAAAACAACTTTCACATTCCCATGGGGGGCCTTTGCATACAAGTTCCTCCCATTTGGCCTGTGTAATGCTCCTGCTACACTCTAGAGGGAAATTCTGAGAATCTTTTCTGATTTGGTCAATGATAGTGTTGAAATCTATATGGATGATTTTACTCCATATGGAAACTCATTTGAAGAGGGATTGGAAAATCTCGAGAAATTACTTAAAAGATGTAAGCTGACCCATGTATCTCTGAGTACATTCAAATTCCATATGATGAGGGAAGAAGGGATAGTATTGGGACATTTTCTCTCAGCTGTCGGAATTCGAGTTGATCCAGCCAAAGTAGAGGTAATATTACACTTCCCGGTACCAAAGACACCCACACAAGTATGTAGCTTTATTGGTTGTGCTGGTTATTATAGACGCTTTATAGAAATTTTTGCTAAAATAGCACATCCACTTTTTCAATTGCTAACGAAAGATGCAGAATTCTTGTGGACTGAATATTGTCAAGAAACTTTCACGAAAATTAAGGGACTGATTTGCAAAGCTCCAATCCTTTGAGGACCTGATTGGGCATTACCATTTCACATACATGCTGATGCTTCTCAAACAACAGTAGGATCTGTTTTAGGACAGTAGGTAGACAAAACACTATATGCAATTTATTATGTCAGCAAGAATTTAATTCCTGCTGAAATGAATTACACGGTGACGGAAAAAGAATTCCTGGCTCTCATCTATGTTATCAACAAGTTCCGGCACTACATCACCGGGTATCCTACTTTTGTACATACTAATCATGCAACAATAAGGTATTTGATGAATAAACCTATCACTCCTGGCCGTATTACAAGATGGTTGTTATTGCTTCAAGAATTTGATATCACAATAGTAGACAAACCAGGAAAATATAATGTATTTGTTGATTTCCTATCTAGAATGGATAACAATGATGAATGCACACCTATAGAAGATAGTTTTCCCAACGAGCATCTTTTTGCAGTTTCTACTAAACCTCTATGGCATGCATATATTGCTAACTTTATTGCTATAGGGAAAGTGCCTCATCATTTGTCATACAGGGAACAGCGAAAAATTATTCATCACAGTGCCCGACATTCTTGGATGGTAGGGTACCTTTTTCATACATGAGCTGATAAGCAGATTCAGCGTTGTGTATCTGAGGATGATATTTATGAAGTATTGAAGGCTTCCCATGATGGCCCTTGTGGAGGGAATTTTGCAAATAAAATAACATGCCATAAGGTGCTACAAATGCGATATTACTGGCCTTATATATTTCAGGATGCACATAATTATGTCAGGAGGTGTGACAGTTGCCAGCATATGGGGCAGCCCGGTCAAGCTGATGAAATGCCTTTACATGCACAGGGAGTCCTCGAACCTTTTGAGAAATGGGCTATCAACTTCGTTGGACCCTTCAACCCACCCTCCCAGCAAAAGGTTCACATTCTATTCTGTACTAATTACGTGACTAAGTGGGTAGAAGCCAAATTTGTTGCAAAAGCAACAGAGCAGGTGGTCTCAGATTTTATATTTGAGGAAAATTTTTCTCATTATGGTACTCCAAGAGAGATTGTTTCAGATTATGGGGTGAAATTTACATCACACATGATAACAAAGCTTATGCAGAAATATGGGGTCAAGCACAAGGTGACATATCCATACCACCCCCAGGCGAATGGAGAAGTGGAAAGCACAAACAAGACATTGGAAAATATCTTGACAAAAACTGTGGCATACCATCGTCGGGATTGGGCTTAGAAGTTGCCAGAAGTTCTCTGGGCATACAAAACAACATGGTGGAACACAACTGCGTTTTCACCATTTGAGTTGGTTTATGGGAAATCCCTGTTATTTCCAATAGAATTTGAAAACAGTACGCTCATAACAGCTCTTGAATTTGGTTTAGATCTGTCAAATGCCCAGAAAAACCGACTGGCTCAGCTTAATAAACTAGATGAAATCCATTCAATGGATTTCCATATGACTACTTCTATTCAGCAACAAAGAGTGAAATGGAACGATAAGCTTATCAAAAACAAGGTGTTTCATAGGGGAGACTGGGCATTACTTTATGACTCTCATTTTAAGGATTTTAAGGGAAAGCTTTGCACTCACTAGATGGGACTTTACGAGGTGGACATTGTATTTGATAATGGAACAATCAGCCTAGTCACAATTGATGATACACTTGCTTCATTCATAGCAAATGGACATTGCCTGAGATTATACCACTGCCCAACCTCCAAGGATGTTTTCATCAAACACCTCTATGAGAAATCTGGTTTGAAGGTTATCAACGCAGAGAACTCTTCCTCTGCATCCTGTCTCTAAAAAAAAGAATAAAGAATTATACTGTTACTATTTATTTTGTTGTATTTTTGCAGGAGTTACTACTAAGGAGTAATGTTTTAAAAATCAAAAAAAATTCTAAGTATCGATTGTTGCTACTCATGATGTTGTTACTTCGTTGCTGCTACTCATGATGTTGTTACTTGATTGCTGCTACTCATGATGTTGTTACTTGGTTGCTGCTCCTCATGATGTTGTTACTCGATTACTGCTACTCATGATGTTGTTACTCAGATGCTGCTACTCATGATGTTGTTACTCAGTTGCTGGTACTCATGATGTTATTACTCGGATGCTGCTACTCATGATGTTGTTACTCGATTATTTCTACTCATGATGCTATTACTCGCTTGCTGCTACTCATGATGTTGTTACTCGGTTGCTGCTACTCATGATGCTGCTATTCGGTTGCTGCTACTTAGGGTATTGTTTCTCAGTTGCTGCTACTCATGTTGTTATTACTCAGTTGCTTCTACTCGATGTTGTTACTCCTTGGTCAGTGCTAGACAGATGTTGTTACTTTGGATGTTGTTACTCGCACTATTGTTACTCCAGATGATGTTACTCTCATTGTTGTTACTCCAAATACTGTTACTCTGGATGTTGCTACTCGCATTGTTGTTACTCCGGATGCCGATACTCGCACTATTGTTACTCCAGATGTTGTTACTCTGGATGTTGCTACTCGTTGTTGTTACTCTTGATGTTGCTACTCGCACTACTGTTACTCCAGATGTTGTTACTATGAATGTTTCTACTTGCACTGTTGTTACTCCAGATGCTGCTACTCGTATTACTATTACTCCAACCGCATCATTACTGCATCATCATCCTACCAACCGTCACTTCGTCCAGGTAGGCTGCCAAGTACGCCTCCACATGAGTTTTATCTATTTAATTAAATATCCCATGTGAAGAAATTAATGCCGCGGACGACAACTTTTAAGTTGGGGGGGGGGGGGGGGGGTGTATTCATAATTTAATGACGGCGTAATGATGATTTTGTAAGTCATTATTACAATTTCGTGTGTGGTACACCCTATGATCCTTATCAATACTCTGTATAATCTTTAAATACGCATTGGGATCCGTAACATGCCCTTTCCATTTCATATGAAATAATTACCATTCTATTCATTGCACTTACCATACTTTTTCATGATTTTTCTCAGTTTCTGATAATTACCATCCGTATTTACCATTACTACTCTTCATTTTCCCCATGTTTCTTTTCCAAATTTGGTATCCACCACTCCGTCCAACGTTCTGTTGTTCCAAAGTGGTGTTACATTCCCCACACTATGGGCGGACTAGTTGTGCGTCATGAACCTGAAAATACAGCTTCGGTCCGCAATAATCCATAGGTATGGAAAATCTTTGTCAATGCAGGATGGGATACCTATTTCGACAGATTGCAGGGGTTCGATAGGGAAATCACAATGGATTTTGCGCATAATTTGGATGAGAATTGCTCGCGGGTCAGAGGATTGGAAATTCCTGTCACAGAATAAATAATTGTAGAAGTTAGCAAGCTGAGAAAACAAGGACAACTATGTTTTTCTCGAAGATTTCCTCTCCCGGAGTTTCCCAAACTATTCTTGCAGGCAGAAGAAAGCGTCGTTCCATTGGGCAAAGGATATGAGCGCAAGTCTGTGCCATATCCATGGAACGAAGTCGCAGGTTTTGTAATGAAATAAATAATTTTCGAGGGTCGGGCCACAACTCTTTTAAATATCATTTTAAAATTTTAACTCACCTTTGATTTCCATAGGCTCAGGTGCATTCCTTAAACATGCCCTTCTTTCTATTAAAACATTTGTAGCACATGGCACAGTCTTCTTGCCGTTCGCGCCGGATGCCTGCAGTGCTCTCCAATCATGGATTGGTGCGTTTACTGGTCATGCATATGCAATAGTCAGATTTTGAGGTTCTTGGGCAGAACTCTGTGGATCATCATAAGAAGAGATAGCAGCCGTCATTGCTGCTAGAGAAGAAGAACCAGTCTCTTCGGCTGGTTTAGCAGAAGAAGAACATTCGGAGGAAATTGATCAAGAGGAACCCGAAGAAATTGAAATGGAGGTTGATCAGGAGGAACCCGAAGAAGTGGAAATGGAGGTTGATCAGGAAGATCATGAAGAAATGAGAGTAGAGGAGACAATTGGCGACACAGTCGAGGCTGCCACACAAGAACCACCTTGCCTGAGGAACCCACAGATGAAGAATTTATGGATATAGTGCATGAAGTCGAGACTGTCATACAGTCATCAAATTTTGTCAATGAAGAACAGGGAAGTGGAATATCAGACAGATGGATGGCAAGTGATGTTGTTCTGCAAAGAACAGCATCACCTACCCAAGCAGATATGGATATTGAAACAAGTGGGGGTGCTACATAAGAACCAACCCCGATTCATCTATAACAGGGAAACAGGGAAGAGTCGACCTGCGAAGTCGGCACTGTTCCACAAGAACCAGTGTCGACCATAGAAGAGGAAGCAATCCATGAAGAACAGAAATATAAAAGAGAAATAACTCTTGAGGTCGATACTGTCCCACAAGAACCAGTATCGACCGTAGAGGAGGAAATAATTCACAAAGGGCGAGAGGGGGGGAGGGACGGAAGGAAAATGTAGAAATTTGCTGAATAATGATTAATTATCCACCGAGACTATCCTGATCACATACAATTCGAATTTATATGCAACACATAATCTCTTCCACTCAGATCATCAAACATGCGGAAATAAAATCAAGCGATAACACATCAAATCATCATACACATTAACACGGTATGTATGGGGAAAGCTTATAGCTGAAAACCCCGCAGCTATTGTGTATATTATAATGGAGAAATCATGTAACAAACTCAGTACAATACTCCTCACAAGTACTCGGTACTTTCTCATGAAGTTACACATAATCTAGCTCAGTTTTGAACAGGTTACTGGTTCAAAACTCACCGCCAATTGCCTTGCCTCTATTGCGCAATCCAGGCCTGTCTATATAGAGATCCAAGGTTCGAATCTCCTTGGCTTGACGGCGCAATCATCATGGGCAATTCCTCCAAGTGTGGTGCAAATCTCATGCACAACTGATGTCGCCACTGATAGCTAACTCCACCCTTTCATCTACCTCTTTCACTGGTCTCCACTGAACTGATCATGCACTGTAGTGAGCTGATGTGTTCTTGAGTTGAATAATGAGTTACTAATTAATGAATTAAATAATATTTAATTCACTCCACTCATAACTAATTGATTATCTAGTTAAACTAATCTCAACCGGTTCAACTAAAATAAACAGAACACAACTCCACTAACTGTCTCATTAACTCCACCAAACTTCTGCCACTGAAGTCCTAACTGAAGTCAACCATGCATGATGCCATCAAACCCTAGGAATAGTGTAATTCCTCTGTCAGATGCATGAGCCACTTCCAAGGCTCGAACTAAAGTGCTCCAAGAGAGTAAACTGAAGTTTATAGTCCAAATATTATTAAGGGTAAATAATATTTGACTTCCCTATTTTTAGGATAGGCAGTCTAAAAATAGACATCGACCTATAGGTCAAAAAATAGAGGTCCATCTATTTTTACCAACATGACCAATACTCCAAGAATAACATACTGCAACCCCTGGACCATGCTCCATGTGTCTAAAAATAGACATAGTCTAAAAATAGACTTTGCGCCAGAATTTGCCTGCGGGCCCACTTAGTGAAGGCGACTTCATTTCACTAAGCTCCATCAAATTGCGCATTTTCAACGGAAACAATCCTCAGAATCGACGCTGTGGCACAAGAACCAGTGTCAACTTAAGTAATAGTGCATGAAAGTATAGACCAATCCGGAAATAAGGATGATGAATCTATTCCCCGCTCTCCGTTCCAGTCTATGATGCCTAGAGGGGCGAGGGGATTCTGCTCATCCCAATGATTAATAGAGGAAATAACTGTCCCATTAGTGCTTAAGTTTGTTAACACAGGAAAGAACATGGCCAATATCGGCCCAGTAATTGTTGAATCTCAGTTGGATCACCTAGAGGCTCGTAAGGAAGATGAAATTCCTATGGAAACACCAGAACATAGGATGGTCGATGAAAGTGCTGAACAAACAATAGAATTCCCTGAGGTAAATGCAAAGGAAAATGTCCCTGAGGACAGGGAGCCCAGTGAGAAAGACTTAGCAGAGGAACCAGCTGATAACATTGACAGTATTCCACTGCCTCCTGATCCTGTTACAGGCCTAGGAGATGAATTTATCGTTAAACAGGAATGGATTGAACAGTGTGAGAAAATAAGATTACCTCTCAAGAAAAGGTATCAGCTGCAGTTCAATGAAACCATGAGATTGAAGAATGAGGTTCGAGAGTTGAAGAGGCAAGTTTCCTGGTTGAAAAAGAAGGTAAAAGTTTACAAGTGGAAGGTAGTAAGGCAAAAAATTGAGCTCTCTTCTGCAACTACACAGACTAGTCCGATAGAACAGTTGTTTGAAGGACGAGAATTTTTCTTAGCTGCAGAAATCCAGAGGTGGCAGTCTGCTATGAATGGACATAAGAAAGAGACAATGCGGGTGTGAGAACAGGCTACCTGGATCGTTACAGAATACATAGACCAGTTAGATAAGGCACGACTGAAGCAAGCTAAGCAAAAGACCAGAAAAGAAGATTTGGAAGAACAAGTGCAGTTGTTGCAATCAAATAAGGAGAATAAGTTCTCCCTGGTACAGCAGGTAATGGCCTGTAGACCGCCTGCACATAGCTATGCCTTATTCCTTCATGAAAATTTTCTTTTGTTTTTTCTTGAAAGTATATATAAGGAGATTTGGCACGAGATTGAGGAACCCATTCAATTTCTCAATATCTTAAAAATTCATGATATCATAGGACGACACTTAATGTGCGAGCTCTACATGCATGGTTACGTCTTAAGGAATGATCAGTCTTTTAACCCTGTTCCATTCATGGGGGACATTCATTTAAGAGCTTTTGCCTACTACACCATCAATCAGATTAAATGGAGAAAGGCCTATGATACGATTGAGGAGAACCAAGTCATAAGGCCACTAATGATGAGGAAGGAGCATGGCCAGTCAAAAA
The DNA here is from genome assembly GCA_034641835.2 of Pinus albicaulis. NCBI lineage: Eukaryota > Viridiplantae > Streptophyta > Pinopsida > Pinales > Pinaceae > Pinus > Pinus albicaulis. Next base: position 307,277 of record JAXQQM020089155.1, on the reverse strand, counting down.
ATATATATAACAAGAATTTTACCTTTCTACAGATTGAGGGGCATAGAGAACACATGTTGACAACCGAGAAATGGTGTGTTGACCTCTGTGTCAGAAAAATTACAATGTTATGTAATGAAGCGCTAGACAGTTGTTAGAGGAAGTGGATGTTGTCATCCTCAGTCGTCAAAGGACGAGAACCATTTGAAGCACCTAACTTTGCATGGGCTCTAGAGAGGATGCCACATTTTGTAGCATGCATTCAAACCTGTGGGGTTAGATGGATGGGGCTGAGGTTTAAGTTTCCCCTTATTTGGTTTCTAGTCAAGAAATATACTTCTACATAAAACGTTGACCCAGACTAGTGGAAGGATGTTGTTCTGACGAAAGGTTAAAAACCCCCTGGGACAGAAATGGAAAAAGAATTTGATCTCACACAGCTTCATGCCAGTCACAGTTAGTCCAACCTAGATCTAAGGAGACGACGAGCTGCATGAGGACATGCAGATAGACCAGTTGGGGGGAGATACTGGGTACCATATTTGTATACTTTTCTCTCCCATTTTCGCCCACCTTTCTATCTCTTTGTATCGTTATTGTTCTTAAACACATGAGGTAAACCCCTTTCTTTTATCTTACATGGGATATTTGATTAATGAAGTAATAGTCAAGGAGGTTTTGCCTTTTGCAAAAATTAACTCTGATATTTTTACATATTTGGAAAAAGAATGGAGATTACAGCTGCGAGTCATGGAGCAGCTCCTAATTTCCAACGCTATCTTCACTTGTTGCTACAGCGTAATAGACTATGTTTCACCCAAGCGATATTTCAAGGTTTTTCATGGTTTCGTTTTGGCAACTAGGTTGTTGTTGTAACGAATTGTATAAATGTAAATATTTAGTTGTTAAAGGAAATCTACGATTTCCTGGACAGTTGTATAAAGAGGGTCTACGGGCTGTGAATCAAGGGAAGCAAAGAATATACAAATTTTGTAACAGGAGTATTTTCCAATTAATTGAATGCACAACACTCTTTTGTTTCACCTGTAAATTGTGAGTTTGCCGCAGCCCTGATCAGAGAATTGGGCCCACTCTTCTAATAAAGCGTTGCATTATCTTTCTTTTGGTTGATTTTTATTTCAGTTGGTTTTGTTACTGTTGTTCCAGTCCATCCTTTAATTTTTGTGAATGCCTTTTTAATTCTACAATCCGTTTTAATTGTTGTTACAGTAGTTTGTGTGTTCATTGATTTAAGCCTATGATCTAACAATAGGTTATGTGATTGCTCTTGCATATACTGTGCACATTAGTCTTGAAATAACTAACGCCTCGGGTTGATAATTTATGTGGAAAAAGGGTTTGAATATTGTTCACATCTGGACACCAACACTTTGCATGAAGGAACCTACATAACAACAATATTCTACGATTATTATTGTATTTGGGATTTTTTTGCTTTGAACAATGTAGGGGGGTTCTTAGGAACTCTTCATCGGATAGATAGAGATCCAGATTGGTGGTCATTTTTCAATGATGACAAAATGTGTAACACCCTCTTCTCACATCTACCCAAGTAATCGACCAACTGGGGTAAACATGCGACAAGAGGCTACTAATATGAGATTCAACCTCCTAGATAACATTAAGGAATCGGAACCAACAAAAACCTAGCAAACACACCTTACACAACATCAACAACATCTCCAGGAGGGGGTAACTAATTTTTTACCATTTTTAGCCTTGGCCGCAGGCATGTAAGGGAAAGGGAGTGGCTAGAAGCCTATAGACATGGATATGCCAAGGCAAGGTCAGGGATAGGGCCCCAAAAGGTCAGTTTTGTGCCTGCAACTCTGGTATTTGTGCCACATTCTCAGCCCCAAATCACAGGTCATTGCCCAAAACTTCATGAAACTTTAGGAGATGATGAATAACATTAAAATAAAGGTACAGAAGCAATCACATCATCAACAACTCATTCAGAGCCATCCCAGCCATGACAGGTATTTCATCAAACATGTCACAAACATTGCATCTACAAGTATAAACATCATATTTAAACATGGTGGTCTCATACTTATCTGAGAATCTTTAAGAAGCATTGCTCTTTTACATCATAAGATGCAATACAATTTATTTTACCATAAAAACATTGTGCATTCATTTACAAGTAAAAACATGGATAGAGCCATACATCATCATAATGGTTTTCAAGCTCTTGTGGTTATCATTTATTGAAGCCACGGGGTGAAAATGTGAATTTGGGTTACATTTTTTGCCCTTTTTTGAAAAAAAAGATCATTTTTTTTTTCTGTTCTTCAACTTTCTGCAAGCCAAAACAATTTTTTTGTTTAGAATTTCATTTTGCGATAAAAATAAAAGTTGTCAGAAATTTTATTAGCTTTCTATTACTTATTTTTTGGAATTTTTTTATACACATTTGATATGTCAACTTAGCATTTCTTTGAGTGTGTGTTTTTTAACAATCAAAGGATTCATAAAAAGCCATGTTAATACGCGCTAGTGTATTCTTTGAAAACTTTGTGTTTTTGAGAAACAAAATGTGTTACAACAATCTAAACAGAGTCTACTTCATTTTCGTTATATTTACAAAATCAACTGATGCATATCATAATTACTAGAATTTTTTGAACTAATTCAATATGAAAAAACTGCATATTTTGAATATATTTCGAGACGCATGAAATTTCTCAACATATAAGTTATAAACTAAAAATCTAAAAACTACCCATTACAAACGATGGAAAAATGTAATGCACCATAATTTTTATAATTTTTTTACAGTGTATTTTGGAAGATACAGAATATTGATTTCACTGAATCATAATGACCTTCAGAATTGTTTACACCCTTAATTAAAATTAGTAAATATTTATGAAATTCCATAAAAGTTATATTTCCTGAAAGTAAATTGAATTCTGCAAATGTTTGTCTTGGTTCCGACAGTTAATTCAGAAAGTTTCATGGAGTTTAATCAGTCCAAAGTTGAAGAAATGTATTCAAAGCTCAGCTATGCATAATTGCAAACATGTTGGTTCAGCCGAACTTTTAAAAAAAGTTTGGTCGAACTGTTTTTTTCCCCGACAGCCGGAAAATACAACGAAGCCCCTCCAAAAAAACATTTTGCGGCAATATAAATCGACGTAAACTCATTCATTATTTTCTCATAATTTTTGCACATTTCTTCATTTGGCCTGATTTTGCAAAGGTCTGATTTTGCAAAGGAATTTTTCGGGTTTAAGGATTTTTTGGCATAACATTCAAAGGACATTTCTTGGAGGTATGTGATAAATTTTTTGGATGTCTTTTGAGCTTCATTTTTTTTAAGTTATTTTGTTTTTATAGGTTTTGGGCTTAATTTTAATTGTTTTTTTTAAGTTATTTTGTTTTTAGAAGTTTTGGGCTTAATTTTCATTGTTTTTAAAGATTTTGGGCTTAATTTTCGAAGGACATTTTTTTGGATGTATTTTGTTTTTAGATGTTTTTGGGTTTAATTTCCAAAAGACACTTTTTAGACTTAATTTCAAAAGGACTCTTTTTAGGCTTAATATTCAAAGGACATTTTTTGGAGGTATTTTTTAAAGTGATATTTTTTTAGAGGCTTTTTGGAGGTATTTTTTAAAGTGGCATTTTTTAAGAAATTGGGCTTAATTTTCAATGGACATTTTTTGGAGGTATTTTTTGAAGTGACATTTTTTTAGAGTACGTGTTTTGGATTGAAGTAAATATTTTATAATGAGTTTTTAGAATGAGTTTTTTTTTAACTTTTTAAATGAATTTTTTTTGCAGGACTTGGAAGGAAATATTTTGAGCTTCATTTCATTTTTATAAGACATTTTTTTCTCGGATTTTTTAAAGTAAGTGTTTTGGATTGAAGTACATATTTTTTGCAAAAATTTTAAAATGAGTTTTTTTTAAATTAAATCTTTTGTGATGTTTTTTTTAATTGAGTTTTTGTGTAAATTTTTGAAGGAAATGTTTTGAACTTCATACCCTTATCATGGGAAATCGAAGGAATTACACGAGAAAATATGACCGAACAAGAGACCCTGAGGAACGTAGAGAACATGGGAGAGAATCTCGCAAAAGAGAGAGAGAAGCACTCTCAAATATTGAAAGGGAAAATCAACCTCAACTAGAAGTTGAAGCAGGTATGTAAATGTAAATATTATGAATTTGATATTTAAAATTTTCCTAGTGTAAAATATGAAGCTAAATTTTTATTTGATGAACTAATTTGAAAAATATTTTTCAATGTAAACAAAGACATATATTCCTCAAAACATTGATGATGAGATACAAAATTTTGAAAGAGAAAGTGAAAGAGATATTGAACCAATGATTGAAGATGTTGAAAATGTTGAAAGAAATTCAAGTGAAGAATTGAATCACAAGGTATGTATATATGTGTGTGTGTGTGTGTGTATTGAACACATGCAAGTATTATTGAAATTTTATACATATTTATTAATTTAGTTATTTATTGAATATGTAAACTTATTATGTACTATTAATTCGAATATGTACAGATGAAACCAATGTCGATGATGAGATGTTAGAAAATGTTGACACTCACACATATGGAGATAAAAGAGCTGACCATGTTATACGATATCGTGTTAATTGCATTTTTGATATGTACTTCATAAAGGAAAATGTGGAATTTCAAGCCCAATTGTTGAAAGGTCTCTTATCATTAAGGAAATTAAAAAAAGCTACGACTTTATTAGGTATTCGAAAATCAACAAAAGATTAAAAAATGAAGGAAAATGTGATGCAAAATATAAATAGTGCTATAAATTCAATTAGAAGATCTAGACAAAAAAATGTTTCAGTTGCACGTAGAGAAATACATATGGAAGTGGTTTCATCAAGTACTAAAGAGAATCGCTTGGTAAAATCTATGGCACGAGCATTAGGAACCTCACGAAAAACTTTGCACAAACATCGAAAATTTCGGTTGCAAATAGATGTAAATGATGAAATCGCTTGTTGGAGAGCTATTTGTAGGAAACCATACAAAGATAGACTTGGAGAAAATATTAAAAAAACAATATATGAATATTGCAAGAAAAATTCACGTGTTTCGCCAAATGCAAGGGATGTGATGCGAAGAAGAATAACACGAAATTAGTACAAAACACAACAAAAACATTTCTTGGACACCACTCAAATAGAGTTTTTCAACAAGTTCAAAGAAGATAATCGTGAAATTGATGTCTCAATCAATGCTTTTGTGCAACAAAAATCATGGTATGTAAAACCTATCACCCTATGTGACACTTGTTGTTGTCGCTATCATATGAAATTTCAGTGATATTATGACACATTCCTTAATTTTAGTAGAACATTTTGGAAATATTCACCTCCTCCTTCCACTATTCGTGATTTCATATCTCAAATTCTATGTGGAAGAGAAAGCGATGAATTATTTTACGAAAAGAAATGTGTTGGTGGTAAAAAATGCAATGATTGTGGAAATTTGACTAAATTTCAAAAAAAATATTGTACTGATATAAATTATCAATCATTGTCCAACATTAAAGTGAAATGGAAGAGATATGAATATATCCATACATCGTTTCAAGGTTAAAATAGTGCTAAAAGAATTGAATTACAAGAAGAAGAAATTTTTGTGATAGATTTTTTGAGAAAGTTTGAGGCAGAAATTTATAAATACACAAAGCATTCCCATAGAGCTCGATGGTAGGACTTGCAATTCAAAAAATCTCGTGAATTTTTTCCACCAGGGACCATTTTTTCAGTAACTGGTTTTGCAGAAAACTACACATTTGTTCCACAAAAATAAATTCAGAGTGAATACTATCATTCTGACCAAGTCTCCATGCTCGTCCATATTCTATGTAGACATGCTAAACAAAATGTTGATCATATAGAAAGCACCAGTGAAAATCGGCATGTTATTAAAGAATATCACTTTTATATCAGTGACGGTCGTACACATGATACATATTTTGTACAACACTATTTTGGAAATAATTATGACTCCTTGAAAAGTCGTGGAATAAAATTCAATGAACATTGGATATGGTCAGATGGATGCGCAGGTCAATCAAATATTCAAGATCATTCTTTTGGTTTTGTTGTCTTCATAAGAAAACCTGCATTAAACATTGTTGGAATTTCTTTGAGACTGGTCATGGAAAAGGAGAACATGACAGTGCATGGGCATGCATAAAACAAGCCCTTTGAAGATATCAAATGAACCCCTCTAAAAACTGACTTGTGGACGTTGAAGAAGTTGTTCAATGGTGCATCATTGCACTAAGCCTTGAGACTAACCGATCAAGGGAAGTGTGAAGGTACATTCAATTTAATTTGTATTGGATATCCAATTTTAAACAACGTACATTTATCATAATGATTATCTTTGATGGTATTTTGATATCATATTTACATTCTTCTTTGAATTTTCCATATAGGTTTTTTTGGCATATTGGGGTTGAATAAGTAGATAAATCGATTGGAAATGACGTTAAAACAATAAAACGGACCCAAAAATTGCATTCAATTAAAACAAAGTTGTCCACAAATGTGTTTGCATTGGATAAAAGAAAATATTCTTGTTTTGTCATATTTGCATAGACAACACAAAATCCAATGATGTTTGTGAAAACAAAATGTATGTAAAAGATTGGAAACATACAGAGCTAAATACAAAGGGGAAAATGTCTGTTGCAATGTTTGAAGAAATGAAATCAGAGGAGACTGCAATATCATCTGATGGTGATCGAGTTTCTGATATTTTTAGAGAAGGTAACATTTGAATCAATTTCAAATGATAGAGATCTAGAAATAGATACAAAAATTATTTTAAAGTTAATTTTTCATGTTAATTATGATATAAATTTAAATACTTAAGTTTGTTTTATTGTGCAAGAGATGATTTTGTTGTAATTTCACCTACTATCAACGATGAAAATATGAAGTATTATTTGATGCGTTGCACTGAACGAAAGATGAAATTATTAGAAAAATATAATGATCACGGGTTTCCATATGACAGAGGGTCTATTATACTGAAAGGTTATTTTTTCAAACAAACTAAACAAAGGGGGGATTTTGTTTACTTTGAAGACTATGAACCTGATGTCATAAGTTTTCAATATAGTCACTTGGTGTGTGCAGCATGCATAGAGTTGATAGAGGTTCAATCAAAGAAAAAACAAAAAATTAAGAAATGGAAAATGTCAAAATCTGATCATGAACGGATCATTGAAGATGGCATTCCATTGGAATTTTTTTGATTGAACTGCCCAACAATTTCTTCTATTTGGATTCATGTTTTAGAACTTCCAGAAATCAACTAAAAATTGAACTGCCTTGTTATGTTATCTATGCAAGCGTTTGCACATGTACATTGTTTTGGTACATGCACACTAGTATCAACTGAAAATAGCTTTTCTATGTGCATTGATGAAAAATGTTGCACGTACTGGATATATATATATTCTAGAATGTAATTAACTGAAAGTATCTTTTCTATGTGCATTGATGAAAAATGTTGCACGTACTGGATATATATGTTCTAGAATGAAATTAATTGAAAGTAGTTTTTCTATGTGCATTGATGAAAAATGTTGCACGTACTGGATATATATGTTCTAGAATGAAATTAACTAAAAGTAGCTTTTCTATGTGCATTGATGAAAAATGTTGCACGTATTGGATATATATATGTTCTAGAATGAAATTAAGTGAAAGTATCTTTTCTATGTGCATTAATGAAAAATGTTGCAATTATTGGATATATATGTTCTAGAATGCAATTAACTGAAAGTAGTTTTTCTATGTGCATTGATGAAAAATGTTGCACGTACTATATAGCTGAATATATATATATATATATATATATATATATATATATATATATATATATATATATATATATATATATTCTAGAATGCAATTAACTAAAAGTAGCTTTTCTATTTGCATTGATGAAAAATGTTGCAAGTACTAGATATATACGTTCTAGAATGCAATTAACTGAAAGTAGCTTTTCTATGTGCATTGATGAAAAATGTTGAACGTACTGGATATATATGTTCTAGAATGCAATTAACTAAAAGTAGTTTTTCTATGTGCATTGATGAAAATTGTTGCACGTACTGGATATATATGTTCTAGAATGCAATCAACTGAAAGTAGCTTTTCCATACATGCATTGATGAAAAATGTTGCACGTACTGGATATATATACATTATAGAATGTAATTTTAAAATTTTATGATTGTTTGACACATCTAACAAGAACTAGAATCTTATGATTGTTTATATATATATATATATATATATATATATATATATATATATATATATATATATATATATATATATATATGTCGATATGTATTTTACTTCAATCATTTTAACATATATATTCAAACATGTACTTAAACCATTTCTATATGTACATATATTCATGTGAACTTATTTTGTTTGGAAAACGACAACTAGAATTTTAAAAACAAAACATCATATCATAATCACATGCCAAATGTAGTTCAACCATCCAAAACTTGAGTTTTAAAAACAAAACATTATATCACAACATTACTTCGCATGCCAAATGTAGTTCAACTATCCAATAAAAACAAAACATTATATTGTGAAATCACATGCCAAATGTATTTCAACTATCTAATAAAAACAAAACATTAAATATCACAATCACATGCCAAATTTAGTTCAACCATCCAAAACTTGAGTTTTAAAAACAAAACAAATTATATCACAACATTACTTCACATGCCAAATGTAGTTAAACTATCCAATAAAAAAAAACCTTATATCATGCCAAATGTAGTTCAACTATCCAATAAAAACAAAACCTTATATCATGCCAAATGTAGTTTAGTTATCCAATAAAAGAAAAACATTATAATGAAATCACATGCCAAATGTAGTTCAATTATCCAATAAAAAAAGCTTTATATCACATTCACATGTACCAAATGCAGTTCACATAATATGTGTCCAAAATTTGTATCTCACAAGTATCAAGTATCAAATATCAAGTTATATATGACTACATCTAGATAAGACTATATATAAAAAGTAAATTTAAGACTAAATCGATTGAAAATATAATGTTGCACGTGCATGTGCATCATCCATCAAATATAGATGGATGTAGTGTCTCTCCCAGCAAAGTCACGATTCTTGAGCTATCCTGCAAAGCACAGGGAACCTGTACACAATCTGTACAAACATTAAAATTTAATGTTTTAAAATTGAATCAGAATATATATAACTTTATGTAAAAAAAAAATCATGCAATACCTCATGAGGTTCCCTCTCCATTTGTTGCTCGTCTACTAAAACTCCCCCTACTGGAACATCTTCAACAGTAAATTGTACAATATACATGTATATATATATATATATATATATATATATTTCAAATGAAAATGCATATATAAACTTATTTTCAATAATATTAAAAAAAAAGTTAGACAACTTTTTCAAATGGTTGAAATGGTGTGGATGTTCCTATCTCCATCATACACTCCATCACTAGAGTCCGTGGAGAAAAGAAATCCTCTCTAGCAACCAAAAATTCAAAAAATTTAAAAGTATAAAATAACTCAAGATCTAGATCTCAATTTATAATAAAACTTTTGAACTTCGATTTATAACTTATAACTTAAAAACATATATTTAAGTGAAAATTTGAATACTTGTGCTGGTGGATTTGGCACATCTCCTAAGAGTGGCTCGAAAAGAAAATCTCCAAAAACCTAAAATTCAAAAAAATTAAAATAACTCAAGATCTAGATATCTCATTTTTTAATGGAACTTTTTGAGTTGGAATATATTATAACTTAAAAACATATTTAAAAGTGAAAATTGTTCATACTTGTGATGTTGGATTTGGAAAATCTCCCAAGGAAGAAGAAGGTACTGCCATCCCAAAAACATCGGACAGAATCGGAATTTGTTCAAACATTTTATTATGTATATACATGTACATGTGTGCACAATTATTTATTTTAAAAATATCTCATCATGTTTCGATATATATAATAATAGATAAAAAATTATTGTACATCATCATGCTCACTTAAAAAACACTAACATTTGCCAACATATCTTGATGGTGAGAACCATCTTGATTATGTGACTGATGGTGAGACCCATCTTGATTGTTTGAACCAGAGGCTCCGACCGTGATATTAACATTTTCTTCATTCATCAAGTGTGACAATTGCCAATGGTTAACATATAATGATTCATTTTTGTTAGATTAACGTATATAAATAAATGTATGTATATATGTATTTATTACAAATTGTACATGTGTTAAAATAATCACCCTAACCATTAACAAATATTGTTCCCATGCCCTCTTGCTCATGAACAAAAAGGTCCTGCCAACCATTGCGACAATTTTTTGCATATGTTCTGAGATCTTCAACACTCATGTTGTCAATCTCTTCATCTGTATAATACACAAAATTAGCGCGTGCATTCTCACGTGCTCTTTGTCGATTCAAAAAAACATCGACTCCACCCAATCCACTCTGAACATTTTCAATGATGGCATCCATTGCTTCTCGACTAATTTGAGAAGTGGCATCCATCTCTAATCACAAAGTTTAGACATGAAGAGGTTGACTAACCAATGGTGGCTCAGGGCGAGACAACTCAACATCACGCCTAGCGCACCTACGGTCACACAATCGACCTTTCCCAGGAACAAAAAATTCAGAGGGAAGTTCATTGTAATTTGGGTTCATTTGCAAAAAGAATTTTGCATAAAATAAGTTTGCAAAATAAAGCGGAACCTCGTCATTCCATGGGAGTCTTCCATAGACCGCAAGGTGTCTATCATACAAATAGCGAGCTATATGAGGGTGCTTTAAATATTGCACCTTCAACATCTTTCTTTTCAGCCCTTCTTTGAAAATAAAGATAGACTTGGCCATTTCTGTTGTAACTCTTTGTTTAACAACCTCCCATTTATCGAGACCCATCGTTGTTTCCTTTCTTTTCCTCATCACTTCTACAAAAGTATCAGTGGTTGGCCCAAGATTTAGGTACACATCTACTAGTTCACTTAAAGAGTGAGTAACTATTTCCAAGCTTTGTCTACTCTCAGCAGGGAGAGTCAAAGCCATGAGATCTCTCTTCAATTTTGCATGAAGATGTTGACACCTTTGTAAGGTGCATTGTTGCATGTTTGATTCCCAAGGTATATTGGAAATGTCTGACGGATAAGTTGTGGTTGGTGTACAACCTTCTTCTTGAATGACGTGTTTTATCCTACGTCTTTTTCGAGCAACATTTGGAGCAGCATTTTCAACCTCTACATCAATATATAAAATTTTGTATATTAAAAAAACACATGTAAACAAATTTGTACAAATTGAATGAAAATAATATTCAAATTGATGGCCACCTCGATATGGTTGGCTAGCATCTTTCCCACCCTGAGACTGTTGAGAACCACAACAACCCTATTGAGAACTAGAAGGAACACCAATTGGTTGAGAACCAACATGACCATCCATTGAATAGCCTCTGGGGGAATACATATCACCACCTTCACACAATTCGCCAGCACCTATTGATGGCCCTCCAAGGGAATGTGTACCACCACCAACCTCACGAGACGAGAGGGAAGCTTCATAAAAAAATATGAATTTATAATCAATTCAAAAATACATTCATACATATAAATACATGTACATATTCATTTATTAAATTGCATGAACCATACCACGATTGTGTGAACCATGACCATGCTCCATTGATGGAGTAGACAATGGAGTAGACACCCTTGTCCTCCTACCTCCTAAAAAATAAAAAATGAAACTTATTAACAACTAATTTAACTCACAAAATTGATAAAAAATCAATTCCATATGTACACACATTTATGTATATGTATGGAGATTTAAGATTATATTTAAATACCATGAACATCCCTCAATCCCTAATCCCCCTCTCTCGTAGAGATATGGGATTTTGTTGATCTTCGCCTTTCATCCTCCATGATATATATACGTAGATATATTTACAGTAGAAATTTACAATTATTTTTTTAAATTACTATTTAAAATCAATTTCAAAAAATTAATGTAACTTAGTGTCCACAAATTATGTAAAACACAACTTTCAAAGCACTAATTGATGTGTGAAACTCAATTAAAGAAAAAAATTTATAAAAATGTTAAGTTCACCAAATTGCGCTTTACATGGTCGGAGCACCCTTGGTATATAATTGAAAACATGGTGGAAGCACACTTGGTATATAATTGAAAAAAACACATGGTCATTAAAAAAGAAGCATGAAACTCCATTTAAACAAAAATTTGTTGAAGTCCTCACATTTTAATTTTATAAAAATGTGAAGTTCACCACTTGTTGCAAATGTGAAGTTCACCAAGTTGCACTTTACACGGTGGGAGCACACTTGGTATATAATTCAAAAAAACACAATGTCATTAAAAAAGATGCATTTAGAAGTACAAAACACACACATATCCAAGATATGTTACAATGTCCATCAATAAATTTTGAAGGAGAGCGTCTCAACAGTGATTCATCTTGAATTTTTGAAGAAGAGCATCTCAAAACTAATTCATCTTTGAGAGATGAATATTGCATTGGAATTGCCTAGTATAATTCTAATTCATCTATTAATTCATCTTTGATAGATGAATCCTGAATTGGAATTGCCCCACACAATAGATCAACAGACATCTTATTAACATTTGTACAATGTCTTATACTAAAAAATTGAAATTGGCTAACAACATTGTTTGCTTTTCGATGCAATTGTTTTAGCCTCTCCTTCTTAACTTGGTACATGCATTTCTTCTAGTTGCACACAAGTTCGGAATTGGTGAAAACTACAATTCCATTTAATCCATACTCCCTAGTTGTTCCAAAGCCTTCTATCAATGCAATATAATATGCATCATTGTTTTTTGTTCTTCCCGGTATATTCATTTTCCTTTGGAGGACCTTGCTAATTGAAATATTGCAAAGCACATATGTAATCATTGCTTTCCCTATATTGGGATAGAAAGAAACATCTATGCATAATGTCCATTTTTCAACCATATTTAATGGGTTTTTTAATCCCTGAATTAAAAAAAAAAAAAAAAAAAAAAAAAAAAAAAAAAAAAATCACTAAAATATATTAAATTAACATTTATTACAAATGAATGGGAGAAATGACACATGTGCATGGTTTATCCTAAATTTTGACTTAAATTTTATGGTAGAATTCACATCTAGAAATGAGATGCGTTAAAGATTACATTGCCTAGAATTTAAGGGAGATTTATGACACATGTACATGGTTCATGCATGGTTTTCCTTAAAGTTTGCCTTAAATTTTATGGCAAAAATCACATCTAGAAATGAAATGCCTTAAGAAAGGATGAGATCTAGAGGCTACCTAGCCCTTTACAGACTCCTTTAGAACTTGTATAAGTTAAGACTCAACAAACAAACTAAAATCCTATGGAAGTTCAGCCACTTTAGGTTCAGTTTTTAGACCTTAAAGTTTGCCTTGAATTAATGGGGGAAAGACTTGAGTTTGGGGGATCCTATCCTATGGAAGTTTAGCTACTTTAGGTTCATTTCTTAGGCCTTAAATTTTTCCTTGAATTAAGGGGGGAAAGCTTTGAGTTTGGGGGATATCCTATGGAAGTTCAGCTACTTTAGGTTCAATTTTTAGGCCTTAAAGTTTGCCTTGAATTAATGGGAGAAAGCCTTGAGAAATGACACATGCTTTAAAGTTAATGGGAGAAAGCCTTGAGAAATGACACATGCGTTAAAGTTTGCCTAATATTTTATGGGAGAAATGACACATGTACTCGGTTTGCCTTAAAGTGGTAGTGGTTTATGGATATTAAAATGAATAACTTCTATTTAGATTTGTTCCAGAAATTGACTGTAGGGGCATTTACTAGATATGTCACCTTTCAGAAAAGATGAGATCCAGAGGCTACCTATCCCTTTATAGAATCTGTCTTTAGAACTTATAGAATTTAACACTCAACAGATAGACTAAAATCCTATGGAATTTCAAACAAACTAAAATCCTATGGAAGTTAAACAAACTAAAATCCAATGGAAGTTCAAACAAACTAGGTTCAGTTTTTAGGCCTTAAAGTTTGCCTTGAATTAATGGGAGAAAGCCTTGAGTATGGGGGATCCTATCCTATGGAAGTTCAGCTACTTTAGGTTCACTTTTTAGGCCTTAAAGTTTGCCTTGAGTTAATGGGAGAAAGCCTTAAGAAATGACACAAGCTTTAAAGTTATGGGAGAAAGCCTTGAGAAATGACACGTGCTTTAAAGTTTGCCTAAGGGTTTATGGGAGAAATGACACATGTAAACGGTTTTCCTTAAAGTGGTAGTGGTTTATGGATATTAAAATGAAGAACTTATATTTAGATATGTTCTAGATATTTACTGTAGGGGCATTTACTAGATATGTCACCTTTCAGAAAAGATGAGATCCAAAGGCTACCTGGCCCTTTACAGACTCTGCCTTTAGAACTTGTAGAAGTTAACACTCAACGGGCAGACTAAAATCCTATGGAAGTTCAAAAAAACTAAAATCCAATGGAATTTCAAACAAAATAGGTTAAATTTTTAAGCCTTAAATTTTGCCTCGAATTAATGGGAGAAAACCTTGAGTTTGGGGGATCCTATCCTATGGAAGTTCAACTACTTTAGGTTCAGTTTTTAGCCCTTAAAGTTTGCCTTGAATTAATGATACGGATTTATGTAGGAACGCAATAGAATACACATATAACCATAAATAAAAATATGAAGTAGAAATAACACTTCATTTCATTAATATCAAATAACTGAAATTTGCTTACAGACAGAATGGAAATAAACTAGCTAAAGCGTTGGTAGCTTATCTCTGAGAAGAGATGTGGCGGCTATAGGCCTCTGAACTGAGTTACAATGAGGCTTGAGGGCCTATTTATTATTTATAAACAATGGAAAACCCTAAACATCCAAAAACCTAGCCCTAGGAGATGAAGCACCAAAACTATGGGCCCCGTTTGGGTAAATTGGTGTTTCAACTTCCCGGGGACGTAACTTTCGCATATTGTCTCTGTTTGATGCACATGGTACATCGTTAGAAATATTTATCTAAGGACTACAATTGTTGCCACAACTATCAATTTTTTAACAAAATCATCTTTTTCGGACAAACGATGCCCAAAAAACGTCAATTAGGGCCTCAAAACGGCTCCGAAAGTTCAGGACCCGAAAAACTGCTAAAAATAGTAAGTGCTGTCGAAACTAAAAAACTAAAAGAGATAATGGTGGGGCCCCAAGTGGAATAGGAGGGTGGCCACCAATATCCACCTGGATCATTCCTCTTCCCTTAGGAAGCAATGGTCCCCATTGCTTTGAGTTCCTCCATGAGATGAGAAAACTTCCGCTGACCTTGGTCCCTGGTGAACCACTTTCCTTGGTGCAGGAGTTGGCCAGCTTTGACAACCCGATACAGTTGGATCTTCTGTTGGCGAGTGTTCTTGATTTGCATGTCCATGATACAATCTGTGGTGGCATGTTCCATACATTATGGGTTTAACTCTTTTGGTGTGAGTTCTTCTGCAATGTCAAAGGTGTCCAGTAGAGGTGGGAAGTAGGGACGAAGGTAGTCTACATTGAATACTAGGTGCAGACCAAGGAATGGTGGAATACTAAGCTTGAAGGAATTTTTCCCTATAGCCTTGGTGATGGTGTACGGCCCATATTGGAGCGGGCGAAGCTTGCAGTGGGATCCAGTGAGGCGCTCCTTCTGCAAATGTAGCCACACTTTTTCGCCCACCTGGAAATTGTGTGGCACTCAATGTTGATCATGTCGTTGCTTTTACTTAGCATTGGCTCTATCCAATATGTAATGAACCTGTTGGCAGATGTGCTGAATGTGCTCGATGAAGTTGTTCTCTTTGTCAGCTTCAGACTGGACATGAGCCGAATTGACCTGAGTAGCCGCAAATGGCATGGCTACATCAATGGGACATAGTGGCTGGAATCCCAAGCCCACCTGAAAGGGGTTGTGGCTGGTTGAGTTGTGGAGAGCCCGGTTATAACTGTGTTGTACATAGGGGAGGCTCTCATCCCATGTGCATGGATGCTTTGAATTGTACAAGCACAGAATGTGTACAATCATCCTGTTGACGACCTTTGTCTGGCCATCAATTTGGGGATGGAAAGTTGTGGACTTAATGAGCTTGGTGTCCAACATTGACCAGAGGCTAGACCAAAATGTGTTGAGGAACCTACTGTTGCAATCTGATATGATAGACTATGGGATCCCAAAGTGCACCCACACTCGTTCAAAGAAGAGTTTAGCGGTGGCTTCTACTATCATATTCTTCTTGCAAGGCGCCATAATGGCCATCTTCAAGAATCTATCGACGACCACGAAAACACAGTTGTTTCCATGCTTAGTAAAAGGAAGGCCTGACATGTAATCCATGGGGATGGATTCCCAAGGTTGATTAGGGGTAGGTAGCGGAGTATCGAACCCTTGCTTCTTAATGGTCGGTTTGGCAATGGCGTAAGCAGTGTAGGATCTGATGTACTTCTCGACATCCTGTCGAAGGTTCGGCTAATAGAAATACTTCTCCAGTATTGCCACTGTTTTCTCGACCCCAAAATTCTTAGCGACTCGATTGTAGTGCGCTTATCATATCATCTTTGCACGCTCGCTTGAAGGAACACAAAGGTGTCCCAGGTGACATAATAGTGCATCTTGGAGGTGAAAATTTGGAACTTGCTTACCACCCAAGAGTGCCTTGTATGTGTGGCTGAATTTTGGATTGCTCTTGTAGAGAAGCGGCTAATCAGAAGTCTCTTGCCCACAAGAGTTGAGAACGGTAGTTATGGCCAAAATCGGTGGTCAGCTGATGCAGTCTGAAACATTATTGGTGCTACCCTTCTTGTACTTAATGTTCAAATGAAATTGTTGCAGATATGTGGACCAATTCTGATGGCGATCGTTCTGCAACTTCCCTTGTGTCTATATGAACTACAGGGGTTGGTGGTCTGTGTGGATTATTTTCTCCTTCCCCAAAATGTAATGCTTCTATTGTAGACAAGCCTGCACAATGGAATACATTTCTTTGTCATAAGTGGGATGCTTTCAAACTGTGTCGGACAATGTCTCACTTTGATATGCCACTAGATGCCCTTGTTGAGTAAGAACTGCCCCAATAGCATAGTCAGAGACAACTGTCTCGATCTCAAATGGTTGTTGCAATGTGAGCACTAGGGCAAAACAGAGGCAATGTTTCAATTCTACGAATGCCTTCTGATGAGATTCTGACCAAAATAATTTTTCTTTTTCTCCTCCCTTGGTGACTTGACTCAAGGGCCAAGTGATATGAGAGAATCCTAACATGAACCTGCGGTAGAAATTAGCAAGACCCAGAAAGCTGCAAAGCTCTGTTAGAGTGGTTGGGTCTGGCCAATCTCGAATGACTTGGATCTTGGTTGGATCCACATGCACCCCCCTTTCATCACTAATGTATCCCAGATATTGAACCTAGGTCATCCCAAAAGTGCACTTCTCGAAATTGGCACACAACTTGTGTTGCTGTAGTGTTTGGAGGACTTCTCGGATGTGGTGGAGGTGCTCTTCCCAAGTCTAGCTGAAGAACAGAATGTTATCCAAGTACAACACTATAAATGAGTTGGTCAATGGATGAAAATATGTCATCCATCAACCTCATGAAGGTTGCGAAAGCATTCGTCAACCCGAAAGGCATGACGAGTCATTCAAAAAGGCCCTCCTTGGCTTTGAAGGTAGTCTTCCACACATCAGAGGGTTCGATTGGTACCTGGTGATACCCAGACTTCAACTCAATCTTGTTGAAATATTTTTCCCCTTTGAGTTGGTCCAGAAGGTCATCAATATGTGAGATCAGGTACCTATTCCGGACAGTGATCTTATTCAGCGCCCAATATTCAATACATAGTCTCCAAGTCCCATCCTTCTTCTGTACCAACACTATTGGGCTCCCACAGGGCGATGAACTTGGCCGGATTTGACCTTTCTGCAGCAGCTCCTGAATCTACCTCTTGATTTCATCATTCTCCAAAAAAAAGCGCCTATAGATCGGTCCATTGGGTAGCGGCGCACTTGGGGTTAGTTCAATGGGGTGCTTGACCTGACAGTGTAGAGGCACCCCTATGGGTGAGGTGAAGATGTCCCCGTACTCCTCCACAACCTTATCCATTTGTTTTTATCGTGCAGAGGAGCCACGTCTAGAGGTCATGGCCACAATCTTCTTCTTGCCCTGGGGGCGGATCATCAGGAAAACAAATTTCCTGGTTTGGGAAATGAGCTTACTGCATTTTTTTGCAGTAACCAAAGAGATAGTGGGAGGCGATGGTACCTCTGGAATCCTGTACAACTTATTTCCAAAAGTAACAATAACAACGCGAGGTCGGGACTCATACACAGCATGTCACTTCCACAAGTATGGTTGGCCTAATAATACATCAAAAACATCAATAGGAGCAATGTCACACAATACCTCATCTGTAAAGGGCTTGATGCTATAAGGAAGGTGACACTGCTAGCTGACATGGAGGTCCCATCCTTGGTGAAGCCACCCTATGGTGTATGGTTGTGGGTGCATTGTGGTCGGAAAGCCCAACCACTTCATGACATCTACTGAAATGAGGTTCTTTTGGCTCCCATTTTCGACAATGAACTATAGAGGGGAACCCTTTACCCACATCTGGGAGTGGAAGAGACGCTATGCCTCCTCTGGATCTTCTGGTTCCTCCTTTTGGATCTTCGCAGTGGCAACAGTGGCATTGGGCTCTGCATCAATAATCTTCTTCCCTTTGTCATTCCCCTTGTCAGGTTATGATTCAGAGTCGGAGCATGCATCTAATTTAGAAGCCCTCATCTTGGCCACCAGTGACTACTTGGCCCGACACTCACTTGTGTTGTGAGTGGAGCTCTTATGAAACTCACACCACTTTCCCATATCCTTCTTTGGTTTCGAGGTGTTTTTATTTGCTTGTGGCTTTGGCAGGTTGTCTTGGGC
Organism: Pinus albicaulis; assembly: GCA_034641835.2. Classification (NCBI taxonomy): domain Eukaryota; kingdom Viridiplantae; phylum Streptophyta; class Pinopsida; order Pinales; family Pinaceae; genus Pinus; species Pinus albicaulis. The sequence continues at coordinate 288,204 of JAXQQM020089155.1, read as the reverse complement.
CACCATGCCTTGGATTTTTCCTTTGTTCTATGGTTTGGGGGAACCTTTCCCTTACATTTGATTCGCAGATCCAAAGTCTTACTTCTTCTGTTTGAATTTCTGCTCAATCTTGGCAGCATACCGGTATGCCGTACCAAGCAAGGAGATGTCAAGGAACTCTATTTCCTCCTGAATGTATATGTGCAGACAACTACAATACTTTAGCACCAAATTTTTCTCTGAATCTTTGATACCCAAATTTGTGCGCAGGGTATGGAACATATTCGTCAGCTCATGGACATATTGATCCCTTTGTTGCCGCAACGTGGTCCATTGTATGTACTTGTCCTCATAGCTCCCCACAGGATAGTATTGTTCCTTGATGGCATCTCGGAAATAATTCCAAGTGGGTACGACTGAGAACATAGAGGGTTTGTCTCGTCCTTTTTCTCACAGTAGGTTTCCCACCAGTCTTTGACATGGGGGGTAGCTTTGAGGAGTGCAAAAATAATCCTCTCCCAGTCAGAAAAGTCATGAAACGAGAAATATCCTTCTAATAGATTCAACCATCTATCTACGGCATTTGCATCTATTTGACCCTCAATTATGGGAATGTCAAAGTTTACCTATACCTTAAAGGGAGTCGCACCTCCAGAGTGGCTGGTGGATGCAGATGTGCCGTCGATGGGTAATCGTTGAAGGATCTGGGAAAAGTTATCCATCATCGCGTTCCTTTGTTTTTCAAGGGCCTCCTCGAGCAATATTTTGATAGGATGTCATGCTCCCTCATCTTTCTTTTCATCCCCCATGGGCGTCCATCGGGGTTTGCGAGGTTGATCTTGTAAGGGTCCCACCAGATCGAGCCCTAACTCCTTATACCCTGACCTCGTTGGGGACATGCAAAGAAGGATCGAGAAAAAAGCAAACTGCTCTGATACCACTAATTCGGATTTATGCAGGAACGCAACAAAATACACATATAACCATAAATACAAAGATGCAGTAGAAATACCACTTCATTTCATTAATATCAAATAATTGAAATTTTCTTACAAACAGAATGGAAATAAAGTAGCTAGGGTGTTGGTACCTTATCTCTAAGAAGAGATGTGGCGGCCACAGGCCTCTGAACTAAGTTACAATGAGGCTCGAAGGCCTATTTATTATTTAGAAACAATGGAAAACCCTAAACATCCAAAACCTAACCCTAGGAGATGAAGTGCCAAAACTATGGGCCCCATTTGGGTAAATTAGTGTTTCAACTTCTCGGGGACGTAATTTTGGCATAATATCTCCGTTTGACGCACATGATACATCGTTAGTAAGATCTATCTGAGGATTACATCTGTTGTCATGAATATTGATTTCAGAATGTAATCATATTTTCTAGAAAAATGATGCCCAAAAAAAGTCGTTTAGGGACTCAAAATGGCTTCGAAAGTTCAGGACCCGAAAAACTGCTAAAAATAGTAAGTTGTGCCGAAACTGGAAAACTGAAAGAGACGATGGTGGGGCCCCAAGTAGAATAGGCGGGTGGCCACCAATATCCACCTGGATCAATTAATGGGATAAATCCAATGACACATGCTTTAATGTTTTCCTAAGAGTTTATGGGAGAATTGACACATGTACACGGTTTGCCTTAACGTCGTAGTGGTTTATGGATATTAAAATCAAGAACTTCTATTTAGATCTGGTAGTTGTTTATGGATATTAACATGAAAAACTTCTATTTACATATGTTCCAGAGATTGACTGTACGAGCATTTACTGGATATGTCACCTTTCAAAAAAGATGAGATCCAGAGGCTACCTGGCCCTTTATAAACTCTGCCTTTAGAACTTGTAGAAGTTAACACTCAACAGACACACTAAAATCCTATGGAAGTTCAGCCACTTTAAGTTCAGTTTTTAGGCCTTAAAGTTTGCCTTGAATTTATGGGAAAAAGCCTTTAGTTTTTGGGAAAAATGGCATGTCCATGGTTTTCCTTTAAGTTTATGGGAGAAATCAGATCTATAAATGACATGCCTTAAAGTTTGCCTTGCCTAGAGTTTAAGATAGAAATGAAATGTACATAGTTTGCCTTAAAGTTTGCATTATAGTATATGGGAGAAATGGCATTGTCTTATAGTTTTCGGGAGAAATGACAGAGAAATGACATTGAAATGACATAGAAATGACATATGTCAAAATTCACACCTTTATGAGTTTGTGGGAGAAATGAAACGTAAAGGGTTTGCCTTAGAATTTAGTTTTCCATTTAGTTTACCTTGAAGTTTATGGAAGAAATCACATCTAGAAACCTTTATTTTGACATCTATAAATAGGCTAAGAACATTAAGAAAAAAAATTCAACTTACAAATTAGTCATGTCCTTAATAAGAAGTATGAAGCGCTTATCAAATTGCTTGATAATTTATAATAATGTCATTTTTGGCTTGTACTATCATTCATCCTTGATATGTACAAGAATTTTACAACTTCAACATCAACCTACACTATCATTGTATCACTGTATCCATGTCAATCTAGATTATTTATATCCATTACATCATAAAACTCTCCACTTTTAACATTTTACAATAATAAAGCAACATGGAAGGTGTAAATTTAGGTACATTAATAAAATACAGCCATGTCAATCTAGATTATTAAGATCCATTACATCATAAAACACTCCACTTTTAACATTTTACATTTTACTCCACTTGAGTTTGGGGGATCCTATCCTATGGAAGTTCAACTACTTTAGTTTCAATTTTTAGGCCTTAAAGTTTGCCTTTAATTAGTGGGAGAAAGCCTTGAGAAATGACACATGCTTTAAAGTTATTGGGAAAAATCCAATGACACATGCTTTAAAGTTTGCCTTAAGAGTTTATGGGAGAAATGGCACGTGTATGGGAGAAATGACACATGTACACAATTTGCCTTAAAGTGGTTGTGGTTTATGGATATTAGAATGAAGAAATTCTATTTAGATATGTTCCAGAGATTTACTGTAGGGGCATTTACTAGATATGTGACCTTTCAGAAAATATGAGATCCAGAGGCTACCTGGCCCTTTACAGACTCTTCCTTTAGAACTTGTAGAAGTTAACACTCAACAGACAGACTAAAATCCTATGGAAGTTCAACCACTTTAGGTTCAGTTTTTAGGCCTTAAATTTTGCCTTTAATTAATGGGAGAAAGCCTTTATTTTGTGGGAGAAGTGATATGTGCATGGTTTTCCTTAAAGCTTTTATTAAATTTTATGGGAGAAATCACATCTAGAAATGACATGCACCTTAAAGTTTTCCTTGCCTAGAGTTTAGGAGAGAAATAACATACACATGGTTTGCCTTAAATTTTTCCTTATAGTATATATCAGAGAAATGACATTGCCTTATAGTTGATGGGAGAAATGACATAAAAATGACACATGACTTAAAGTTTGCCTAAACGTTTATGGGAGAAATGACACATGTACATGGTTTACCTTAAAGTGGTAGTGGTTTGCACTTACTAAAACAACTAGTGGTAGTGGTTGATTAAGTTATGTCAAAAGTCACACCTTGATGAGTTTGTGGGAGAAATGACATGTACATGGTTTGCAAAATTATTTTATGCACTTACTAAAACAACTAGTGGTAGTTGTTGATGAAGTTGTGTCAAAAGTCACACCTTGATGAGTTTGTGGGAGAAATGACATGTACATGGTTTGCAAAATTATTTTATGCACTTACTAAAACAACTAGTGGTGGTTGATGAATTTATGTCAAAAGTCACAACTTGATGAGTTTTTGGGAGAAATGACAGGTATAGGGGTGCTTATAAACTCTAGCTCTCTTTGTTTGGATTTTTTATCTACTTCTGCAACCCACCTGTGATTTCTAACAAACTAGATAATCTGGAAAAACACTATAGAGGAAAGAAAATCCACAGATTATTTAATTTGTTTATGAAATGTACTTGGTTGTGAAGGAATAAATAAGTGTTTCATTTAGGTTCTTTGAATTGCCTATGCGATTCAAATATTAGCCTCTGTTTTTTATTTGTCTTTAAAAAAATATGCTTCAGTAAAAAGTAGATGATGTTCTATAGAGTAACCTTATACAATGCTTTAATGTGAAGATAGTAAATTTCAACACTAAGGGGATGCAACTGGTTGGATAGGACTGACTAAGTTTTCTACCCAAGTTTATTGTAACCAACTAGGTGTAGAAAGGGCCAGGAAATGTGGATTGTATAACTGATTTGGGGTAGACTTGAGTGATCAAACTTGACCAAATCAATTCCATTTTAGGGAGAATGGCTATGGACTTAATTGTATAAATATAATCAAGCTATGATGATGAGATATTATGTGAATAACTTTTTCTTGTGATGTGTAATGTCACAAGGGTGCTTCTAAATTCCATCTCTCTTTGTTTGGATCTGTTATCTACTTCTGCAACCCACTTGTGATTTCTAACAAACTGGATAACATGGAAAAACACTATAGAGGAAAAAAAATCCACAGATTATATAATTTGTTTATGAAATGTACCTGGTTGTGAAGGAATAAATAAGTGTTTCAATCTCTGTTTTTGAGGTTCTTTTAATTGCCTATGCGATTCAAATATTAGCCTCCGTTTTTTATTTGTCTTTAAAAAAATATGCTTTAGTAAAAAGTAGATGGTGTTCTGTAGAGTAACCTTAGACAATGCTTTAATGTGAAGATATTACTTTACCTACAAAACAATGGAATTGAAGACTATGCTTATATATAAGAGTTCTGTTATGACATCTTTATCTTCCCTACCTGAAGTGTTATTATCTTCCTTTCCCTGTATATTTCACTATACTGAAAGAATGGATTTTCTGAATGGAATGGTTTTCAAGATGTGGAGTTGTTTGTTGGTTTTACTTGGTATTCTCTAAGGGCTAGACATTTTGAATCAATTCTGAAGGTTGTTTTATTTGAATTCAATCATGTCATTTTGAAACAGAGAAAACTTAAGCTGCACTGTTTTGTAAAATTTCTTCAAGCAACAAAAAAATTGAGAAATCACAGTTGTTGAGACATCCATTAAATAGATGACGGAATGAAAGAGAAAAAACCTTTGATTCACACCCTTTGCCAACCATGAAATTAAGTATTCATTGGATGTGGGTAAAATGTATGCATCACCTTCACCTTCTATGAGGTTAAGCATCTACTTGTATGTTCATTTTGCATATATGTATATCTATAGAAAATAGCTCAACAATCAAGAGGTTGCTTCAACAAATGAGAAAGCAGTCTCACTATAAGTGAACAAATTGAAATATTTTTAATAAAATATGCCTACTAAATATGAAATATGCAACCAAGCGAGCAATGAAATAAGGACATGCCTAGAGATGATCGATCATGAACATAAAAATATGAAGGTAAGAAAAAGTCAAAATACCAGAGCAAAATAATATTTGATTTTCAACTCATCCATGACTTTGGTTCTCCAAGGAGATGCAAATTTCTTAAATCCAGGTATAAAAGGTATCCCACATTCATGTTCATGAAAATATTGAAGGTGGTTGTCAAAAGTTTGAAGACAGTTTAAGAAAATTTGAGGGTGACCTTGTCTCATGAAAATATGCATACCAGCAACCTTAAAGAAGACTAACATGTTTTAACATAGAAGGGTGATGTAATATTGAATGTGGAAATTCTTGGACACATGTACCAACCTGACAATTTGAAGACGAGGCCGCAATGAGAAGACAAGCAAGAGATCAATGAGGACGTCGTGGAAGATGCGGATTACAAATTACCTGCAAACAAAAAAACACAACAATAAAATTAAAACAACAAGACATCAATAAAAAAAATTAACAAAGAAAATAAACAACATAAAACCAACAAATTTCTCACCTCCTCGCCCCTGCGCAACACCAAGTCTCTGCAATAGCAAACAACAAACACGGCATACAGCAAACACAACCACCTTAGCAAACGCAGCAGACAGAGTTGCGGCAACACAGCATACAACAAACACAACAACCTCAACAAACGCAGCAGACAGAGTTGCGGAAACATGACATACATCAAACACAACAACCTCATCAAATGCAGTAGACAGAGCTGCGACAACGCTAATAAGCCTGAAACCTCTTTACATTTGTGGGCTGTCATATTTATAAACTACAGTTCGGCCGAATTATTTTAAAAGTTCGGCCAAACTATTATTCTGGCTGAACTATTAGTTCGTCTGAACTTCTATTTCCGGTTTTACCATCTCGGGCCAAAAATCTGTTTGCCCAGGTTGTCAGTACACCATCAATGTAAACTATATAATTAGTTTGGCCAAACTAATTTCGAAATTTCGGTCGAACTCTAGAATAATTCGACTAAACTTTTATAAAAGTTCGGCTGAACTGTTTGGAAAATGAATTTTCTGCCCCCGATTCTCACAAAAGTGTAACCCACCTTCGCGGTTTTACCCCCATACATCATCATTGATCGAATGCATGCTGATAACCAACATAATAACAATAGAAATACAATGGATATAACGTCAATAAAATCCATACATAAACTAGTACATTTGCATACCGATTACCATAGGAATGAGATATTCATTACTGAATGTAAAAACCAACCAGAGATGGGACTTCCATGTTCCACCGGACCATAGATTGGCTGAGCCAAGTCTCACTTCATCCAATCACCCCCGTGCCATATTCCAAGCATGAATGTGGGATTTCATCAAACACATCAATCACAATCACTCTAGGGCTTCTAGAGGCCAAACCGTCTCAACCCTCAACTAGTGATTCCACCTCACAATTGGACATCACAACCATCACAAATTGGTCTATATCCAAGATTCTCCAGGTCTCCAAAGTGTTTCTTCCAACCAAGGCTCCAGGACTAATAACTCAAGCCCAACAGCTAAAGGAACCATGAGAACCAACCAGAAACAATCAATGGAATAAACCCACAACACCATGGTTATCTAGAAAATGGAAAGGCTAGGAAAATCCACATGCATACACCATGCATGCGAAAACTAGTGAGGAAAACATACATGCAACTCGGTACCTGCAATCAAATATCGTTGTAGTTTCTGATCTCGATGTCGCTTATGATTTCCTGCTCTTCCTTTGCCTTCTTGCTCAAAATCACCATGTATCCACACTCTCCAAGAGTTCTCCAAGAAAACTCTAAGTATCCACGAGTATGAGAGAGAGAGAGAGAGAGAGAGAGAGAGACAAAGAATAATGAGAACTCCAAAATTTCACTGAGCAAAAATCTTGAGCCCCAAAAACTTTCCAATTCATCCTCATAAGCCATTTTATTAATGAGGCCTCTATTTTCTTCATTTTCCATTATTTTCCTTCATTTTCCTCCTCACATGCAACATGTGACTTTTCACCTCCCTTTTCTCCTAGTTTCCATTATTTTCATAAATAAAATTCCAATTAATGCCTCGCACCTTTCAAAAGCCTTTGCCATTTCCAATTTCCTTTAGCCATAATAACTAAAATTAACACCCTCTAGGATGTTTTTCCCACCATTCAGCTTGGAATATGTGTCCCATTGACCATGGTTATTATATATTTTACATGAATTTTTACCAAGGTTGTTACAGAACCCTCCCCCTTGGGGGAACACTGTCCTCAGTGTTCAATGACACATACAAACCAACGAACTATTGAAAAAAACATACTGCGTATGGAGCTTTATAACATAGCTCATTACAACATTTACAATAATAACCACATTTGCTTCAACCAACAAATAATCATATTGTATATGGAGCTTTATAAATCCAACTCGATACAATATTTACAATAATATACACATATACACACATACACATTTATCAACCAACAAATAGAATTATGCAATGTCTAGATCAACAACAAGGGAATCCAGAAGCTTACACCTCCACCTTAAAGTAATATTAGGATTCACCTCCTTCATAGGAAGTCCAGAATCCACTACCAAATTCAAAGCTGCATCCAAGGTCCAACGCTACAATCCCACGTTGTTGTCCTCTCAGTGAACAGTTACCGGCTCATTGTTCTAGGGCACACTCCAAATGTGCATTTGATTCCATCTAGCAATGATAATGACCAAACCAAATCCATCCCCAACCTTCCCTTCTCTACTACACAGTCCCTCGGGAAATCCGGTCACCCCTTCCGTGCAGTCACTCACCTTCCAATTTCCGTTGGTACCCCCATCTCGGGCAATCCATCCCTTGGCAAGGCTTCCTCACATCGGAAGATACAAAAACCAAGGCATATCCCTGCCTCAAAACCATCATACTTGTCATAGCATGCTCATGGAAATAAATGGACATTATTGGGTAGTAGTGTCCCACAATGGCCCTTCTCCTGAAGTGCTTTACCAACATATTGTTGCATGTTTAAATTCCTTTTTTTGCTATTGCTAATGCTTGCAATCAGTTTCAACCACCCAACCGGGCATTTTTGTGCTTCTTGTACCAAGAAAATAAATTCCATTAGATTCAAAATAAATTGAAATAAACTCAAATCATACCTCATTGGTAACTCGTCAATAAGGTACATTTTCAATTATGTTCACTTCCTGTCACAACAATTCAAACCAGCAGTTTGATCAAATCATCATGTATAAACATATCATATCTGCTTAGCTCAAAACAAAACCATCATAGGTCAAAACCATGAATTGCTTGCAATCATCATAAACCATAATCATAAATCACATGTAACCATCATAAGTCAGAATCGTATATCACATGCATAATATAACCAAAATCAAATTTTGATACTTTTCCTTTAATTAGTCCTTAGTTATGCCTTTGTTCTTTCTATACACACACTGGATCAGCTGCCACACTTATAAAACACCCAGTACCTTTGCTTCTCTTCAATCACGTACACATACACACAATGTACATCACAACACGTACACCCACATACGACATACCACACTATACAATACACACATACGCCTACACCGACATACAACACATACACCTACACCCTGTGTACAATACAACACAATACCTATACATATACAGAGTAAAACACAATGAATACACATGTCACGATACCATGACTACACCATGCACATAAGTAGTACTGCATGCCTGCAACACAGCATGTACGACATGCACACAATACCGCATGTATACCAATGCCATATGCACAACATGTACATAGTAAAACCTATACACAACACTACCTGCACAACATCACATGTACACAACACCACCTGCACAACTTGTACCCAATGCCAAATGTACACCGCACCACCTGTACAATGTGTACATAATACCACATGTACACAACACCACATGCATGACATGTACACGATACCACATGTACATAGTGCCACATGCACGACATGTACACAACACCACCTGGACACAACACCATATGTACAATATGTACACAACACCGCATGTACACAACACCATATGTACAATCATGCACATAACACCATATTTACATAGCACCGTATGTACAACATGTACACAACACCATATGTACATATCACTACATATACGACATGTACATAGCACCACATATACGACATGTGCATAGCACCATACGTACACAACACCACATAACCAACATACGCACAACACTATATGCACACAACACCGCATATCCAACATGCGCACAATACGATATGTACACAACACTGCACATCCAACATGTACATAGCACCATCTATACCTAGCACTGCATATGCAATATGCACACAACACCATATATATAACAGACATACAACATCATATGTACACAATGCTACATATGAAACATTACACATCACCATATGCACAATCACTGAATATAAAACATATACAAAACAATATCATTGTACATCCATAGACCACACACTGACCCCACAAGCAACCTTGCTTCTAGTGTCTTTCCACTATCCATGCTTATCATAACATGTTGCAGATCACACTACTTTCAATTCGTTGATATACCTCTCAGCATTACCTGTCCATAACATAAACATAGGCATAATACAAACATATGATATCAATTCATGTCCACATGATATTGACCTCATAGATTTGTCAGAGTTACTCTTCCCACTTAATTCCTCATAAGACCAAGAAACTCTTCATGCCATTCACCTGCATAAGAAATCATTCCTCCACAAGAATGATCCTTGAAAATCATGTCATACAGTGACATATATATATATATATATATATATATATATATACATGTATATAATCATAAGATAATCATGATCCTGTTAGAAAACGATATACATACACACAAATATTCATATAAACACTAGCATTAAACAACCATGATCCATGAAGACCTTGTCAGACATGACATACATACATACATACATGTATACATATATAAACATCAACATAATCATGATCACGACATAATTACTAGATATCATAAGGTCAAGGTTAAGAGAACTTCCTTTATTCGTGCACAACATGCACAACATTGAGAACAATAGTTCCTAACATAGCCAAGGCATCTGATATCTCAGACCCATTTACTTTACCTTTCTCATGATTGTCCTACCACCGTCCATTTACCACAATGGACTCAACCAATCCATCTGGATGTCATATTCTTACCTTACGTTGAACTTACTCATGCACTGAGCTCCAGTCACACGTTACATTACCTATTGGATTTCATTCACCTATTCCTAAGATCCATTAATTTCCTCTTTCCTAAACCAATTCTCAAGACTCTCAAAACATAAAAGGAAATCACAAGAAACAAAAGAAGAAAACCATGGAAAACCAATAGCAATACGACACTGTGAACAAAGTGGAAATACCTTGCACCGAACATAAAAAAAAAGCTGGAAATCAAGCACAACCAAATCATAAAATACCGAAAGCACAAGACTAGAAACAAACGCCATGACTCAATCCCCCATGGGTTCCCAATTCTTTCAAGGGAAAGCTCAACCTGAGCCTTCTTCAAGACTCCATGGCAGTCTCTTTTTCCATACAATCCCTTGCATCATACTTCCATAACACATAATTGTCAGTGCATAAATAAATATGACAATATACCAAATATATTACCTTGTTGTGCCAAGCATGTTTCCATGTGACTGAACACACATGTCAACCACATATTCTAAAGATCGATACAATATAACTATTAATTTACCAAGTCTCACAATCATGTCATGATCAATAATCAACTCATAGTCACCAGTCATAATACATGATGCTACAACTATCACCTATTTACACTCAAGTATATATTGGTTATCTCAACACATGCTTGTTAGCACAACCATATTAAAACAAGATCATTCCTTCATGCAATAGACACCAACACTCAAACACCAAATAGATGACATAATCAAACATTCAATTACAAAGTAGATGACATAAGCAAGCTCATACCTTAATGTATCTTAGGGGAGGCTATCTTGCCTACAAAATCAATCTATATTAGCACGATATAACTTCTCAACACATCAACTAAAACCTAAATAAGGTCATGATATCCATAATAGTAACTAGCTAACATGTTCACATCGAAAACTCATAAACAAATGTCATTCATGCATAACAATCACATATGCACAGTCAATCTATATTAGTACAACACACTATCATAAATATGTCAACTCATACTTGAATGTCATAACCCTAACCAACTGCATAGACCAATCCAAATTGATATGATACATATAACATCAAGATATTAATGAAATAACCCTGGTCATAAAGTCATTAGCATATAACAACAACAAGTTATATATCATGCTCATCAACAACATGTAACCTAATCATCAAGCTAACTATCATACAACAACAACAAGTTAACCTATAACATGCTCATCAACAACATATAAGCTATCTAACATAAAACAACAATAGCAATGCATTTCAACACAGGTTTCCATCATTCATGACTATCCGACACTAATCAACTAGCATCTATAATGTATGCAACCTGTTAGTACCCTATAATTCATAGGATCTCAAGGCGACTAATTATTTTTCTTCAGATTTTTCATATTGAAAATAATGCTCCATGACTATCTTTTATTTCCTAGTAGATGTTGTTGGGCAAAAGGACAAAGAATGGTTTCTCTAAGGCTTGGAAATCCCTTTACATGCACGAGGAGGAAATATTTTGAAAAGGGCTTTAGAATTTATCCTAATTCTAAAACATGGCTAACTACTTCATTTTCCATATAGGCCAAGCTTAGCCTAAGTACCTTATTTAGTGCTTATCCATCTCATTAAGCCTTCAAAGCCCTAATATAAGCTTTTCAGACTTTATATGACCATTTGCCATATTTTTATGACATAAACCTTATTCTTTCCATTCATTATCTCATGGCATCATAAAGAGCACCGTCACCTCCTCTCCCATTATTAAACCCCCCCGAAATTCATATTTCCCGGCCTCGCCATCCCATCACGCATCACATCTCATGTCCCACCTGCGCTAAGTGACCTCCACCTTTCTCGCCATCCCTGCACATCACCCCACATCCAACAGTCATCATCTCGTTTCATCCCCCCCTCAGCCTTCGAGCTTTAACCGCGGGGCGGGGGGGGGGGATGGGGGGGTCTGAAATGGGCAGTATTCAATTGCGCCAAGAATGCAACGTGGCATGTCAATACTAATTCGCACCCCCTTCGCCGAAACCACCTATCACTCCACTAACCGCCCCCCCCTCGAAATCCATTTTTATCTGCAAGAAAAAACACTAGTTCCACCGCTGCATTGCGCAGACTCCCGCCACTGTGGCTCCACGTCCACCTACCCACTCCCGCCACCACAGCTTCACTACAGTTTATCTTCGAAACTAAGAGGAATATAATAGAAGACGTATGCAGCTCTTCGAATTATGCTCTCTTTTCATACAACTGTGTTGGAGGTTTAATATGCGAAACATATGGTTCAAGTTGATGTGCAAGTCCCATCTTCCATGGACTTGAATTTTATAAATATCCAGCTTGATGTTGGGCGTGCATTGTCTATTTTTTCCCAAGTCGAAAGAGGATGATTTATTTCATTCTATGAACTTGGCACAGTAAAGGAAGGCGAAATTGCCACTCGATTATACTGTCTCGATTATATCATCACTTCCTATTGCATCTGCAAGTTTAGACCAATTTTATAGAGCTTGCCTTAGATACTTTGGTCAAATGGTCGATGTTAAAACGCAGAGGATGAAGATTGAAGAATTCACGGGTTTAGTTCTCTACTTGGTGTGGAGCATGGGTAAGCTTATAAAGGAGTATGTAGTCGGTGTTACCTTCGACATTTCGACTCTTGAAAATGAGTTTACTAAAGGAATACCCAAGAAAGTTAACTATGTGCAGAGGACTAAAAATAAAATCAAGTTTGAAAATCTCTATAGAGTGCAGTTCAATAGGTGACAGGGCATATTCAAGGTTGTTTTATAGGTGTATATTCCAGTTGTCCCAGTGCTTACTTGACCTCAATATATCACGAAGATCAACCACTAAATGAAAATCATTATTCTTGTATGTTGTCCATCTCTCAAATGGCAAAGAAGATATTGTTAATAACAGCATCGTGAGAAGTAGGAGGAAATTTTACACATGTCACCCCTGTTGCAATCACTTCCTTAAAGACCGGTGATTAGTTATACATGTGTCATTATTTTTATAACAGTTTTTCTATTTTTAGAAAGAAGATGGGAGATTCGATCAAATTGAGCGTTTAAAGAGAATCAAAGCGGCGCCTAATGTTCAAGACAATGCCAGAAGTCTAGATGTCCTTAATAACTCTAACTACTTTATTTGCACATGTCAAATGATGTTATTCCTTCTTTGTTCTGTAGGTAAAAGAAAGTAAATGTTAGTTATAGCATTGCTTGAAATCAGTTAGTAGGATTAGCATATATACTTCACTGTTCAAAGTATTGGCAGGGGGAATCGACAATGAGGAACAATCTCGTTATGTAATGTTGTTAACTGAATTTCAAATGACTTTTTTACAAAGTAATACAAGGTCAGTTGTTCAGGATTCATGAGTCATGTTAAATGGTAAAGTTCCCTCTATGAAAATTTTTTTATTCATTGTTCCTCTTTCTTTGTATTTCTGCAAATATGATTGTAAAATAGAAAGTGTGATGAATAGGATTTTTTGATTACAGCACCCTATTCTGGATGTGTTTACAATCGGCATGTTTTCCACTAGGGACATATTGAGGAATTCTTAATTGCTCCTCAGTCACCGCCAAGTCTTACATTCTCTTCCTTTTCCTAACCATTTAAAAGTCTCAAAGGTCCAAAGTAGTACACCTAGCTACCCTATTTCACTCATGCTTGATTACTTCTGCAAATTGATCACCCAAGCCCTTTGAATCCATTGCCCAATGGCCCTTTTCCCCTTGTTTTCCCCACCAAACCAAACTCAAAATTAAAACTCTTCATATTTTAACTAGCCTAAAATGCCCAATATAACAAAGCTATATCTATCAGAGAGATCCCTCTTTGGGTCTAGGAGGGCTAGATCCTAGGGCCGAAGCAGTTTTTATGTTGCCTCCGGGATTATGTTTTCAGCCTCGGAATTACGGAGCGCTAACATAGTGGCGACCATACTGGGGATGGGTTTTATCTTCCTCAGTAACACTTATCAAGTTCAGATATGGCTGATGATGGTGGAAAAAAAATCACACACAAGAAGGTTGAAATCATCCACCGACGACTCCACAAAGTTGAGTTGACCTAAAGGCTCCACGGTGAGAAGAATCCAAAATTGTTGTAAACATATGGTGACTCCATTATCTGATCGATTGAAAAGATGTATTCAAGACTACAATGCAGGTATGCTCCTTTCGACAGATCTAAGATCCCAGTTTTTCCAAATCCCATGACAATCATTGATTGGTTAAAATATCTTTCGGTGTTTAGAGATAATAAAGGAGATGATGCTACTATACATTTGTTAAGATTTCATATGCATGCCCAAATATTTAAAATCCAATTTCCAGAGGACTATCATATGAAAATTTTTGTGGCTATTTTAGAAGAGAAAGCTAGGATTTGGTATGAAGATCTACCAGCTGAAAGTATAAGTTTTACAAAGTTTTTTCATGTTGTGTTTTGTGACAAGTATAAAGACAAGTATTATAAATGATATATGTTGTTTGGAAGTTCGTGAAGTTTCATCAGAAGAAATATCCCTAACAGCACAAGGACAATCTGGTCAATAGATGGTTAAAGAAGAACTTAGGCTCCCTAAACTAGATCTAGCTGAGGACAGCAGTGAAAACCTCCATCCGTCTAGCAATATAGGAGAAAAATCAACAGAGTTTGATGGCCCGGGTTCACAAGAGCATCTTCAACTAGCAGTGTTTTATTCAGATATTGAACACCAATCAAGTTTTCCTAATAAAAGCCAAGAAGGTTTGTTGATTGAAGACCTCTCTAATCCTCTTTCTGAATTTATAGACTTTGAAGAATATCACAAAATTTCTCCATCGTTATTTTCTTCTTGGAATATTGAAAAAGTTGCACAACATATTGTTATAGTTACGAGATGATTGGGAGTTTTCAACTTCCTTGCAAGTTTATGAATGATAAAAGGAATGATGAAGAGCACATAGAACAGTTGATTATCATGGAAAAAGAAGAAAAATGAGTGTCCTCTTGGCCATGTGAAGGCATTTAGTGCCAGCACAGAAGCAAAGGAGCCATCTGGGATGAGATATATTTTTATATCACCAATAAATTAAGGGATCTCATGTTGCATGTTTACCTAGATCTTTTGCACAGTTTATTACAGTCATCAGTGAAGGAAGCGCCTACGAGGTTGATTAATAGAGCTATTGAATTCAATGGAAAAGTTAAGTGGCCATGTTTTGAGCCCATTTTTCTGCCCAAGGAATTGGAATGTCAGTTTCAGTTAAGCACTCATTTGCTTGACTAGTTACATTGGAAGTATGATTATTATTTGATGGGATAATTTTTTATCAGACTAGAGGTAGGTAGGTGTGCAAATAAGCTCAGTACTTTGAGCATATTTTCAGTTTTAGTTTAATATTTCTTTTAGTTTTTAGTTTCAACATAGTTAAGATTTCAGCATTCAGATTTTCTGGGTGCATCAGTGATTTTAGTTTGATGGTTTGTAGTGCATAATTTCAGTTGTAGTTTCATTTTAGATTGCAGTACACAAATCAGATTCTTGTCTGATGTTTAGAACAAATTATTAAATATTTTCAGCCACAGAGGTTTTGGGACAGACCAAGTCGCATATCTGAGACCAACCCAATGGATCAGGCCACTGATCTACGATTTTATTGACACCACCTCTGGAGTTGCCCACCCCAATTGGAGCCATTATTAGTACCCTATAATTCATATGATATCAAGGCGACTGATTATTTTTCTTCAGATTTTTCATGTTGAAAATAATGCTCCATGACTGTTATTTAATTCCTAGTAGATGTTGCTGGGAAAAAGGATAAAGAATGGTTTCTCTAAGGCTTGGAAATCCCTTTAAAGGCACGGGGAGGAAATATTTTTAAAAGGATTTAGAATTTATCCTAATTCTAAAACATGGCTAACTAATTCATTTTCCATATAGGCCAAGCTAAGCCTAATTACCTTATTTAGTGCTTATCCATCTCATTAAGCCTTCAAAGCCCTAATATAAGATTTTCAGACTTTATATGACCAGTTGCCATATGTTTATGATATAAACCTTATTCTTTCCATTCATTATATCACGGCATCATAAAGAGCACTGTCACCTCCTCACTGATTCTTAAACCCCCCGACATTCATATTTCTCGGCTCCACCATCCCATCACGCATCACATCTCATGTCCCACCTACGCTAAGTTACCTCCACCTTTCTCCCCATCCCCACACATCGCCCCGCATCCAACGATCATTAACTCGTTTCTTCCCCCCCCCCCCCACAAAATCCATTTTTCTCCGCGAGCAAAACCACCACCGCCACCACTGCGTCGCAACGACTCCCACCACTACGGCTCCATGTCCACCTACCCACTCTCTCCACTACAATTAATATTTGAAGCTAAGAGGAGTATACCAGAAGACCTGTGCAGCTGTTTCAATTATTCTCTCTTTTCATACAACCGCGCTAGAGGTTTAATATGCGAAATATATGGTTCAAGTTGATGTGCAGGTCCCGTCTTCCATGGACTTGAATTTTTAAACATCCAGCTTGATGTTGGGAGTGCACTGTCTATTTTTTCCCAAGTCGACATAGGATGATTTATTTCGTTCTATGAACTTGACACAGTAAAGGAAGGCGGAATTACCACTCGAGTAGACTGCCTTGATTATATCAGCACTTCCTATTGCAGCAACTACAAGTTTAGACCAAGTTTATATAGCTTGCCTTAGATACTTTAGTCAAATGGTTAATGTTAAAATGCAAAGGCCGAAGATTGAATAAGTCACGGGTTTAGTTCTCTGCTTAGTTTGGAGCCTGGGTAAGCTTATAAAGGAGTATGTAGATGGTGTTACCTCCGACATTTCAGCTCTTGCAGATGAGTTTACTAAAGGAATACCCCAAAAAGTTAACTACATTTAGAAGACTAAAAATACAATCAATTTTGAAAAGCTCTACAAAGTACAAGTCAAGAGGTGACAGGGCATATTCAAGGGTGTTTTACACGTGTATCTTCCAGCTATCCCAACGCTTACTCGACCTCAAGATATCACGGAGATCAACCAATGAATGCAAATAATTACTCTTGTATGTTGTCCATCTCTCAAATGGCAAAGAAGATCTTGTTAATAACAACATCCTGAGAAGCAGGAGGAAATTTTACACATGTCACCCCTGTTGCAATCACTTCCTTAAAGACTGATGATTAGTTATACATGTGTCATTAGTTTTATAACAGTTTTTCTATTTTTAGAAAGAAGATGGGAGCTTCGATCAAATTGAGCGTTTAAAGGGAATCAAAGCAGCGCCAGATGTTCAAGAGAATACCAGAAGTCCAGATGTCCTTAATAACTCCAATTGCTTTATTTTCACATGTCAAATGATGTTAATCCTTCTCTGTTCTGTAGGTAAAAGAAATTAATCGCTAGTTACAACTTTTATTGGAATCAGTTAGTAGGATTAACATATATACTTCATTGTTCAAAGTATTGGAAGGGGGAATCGATAATGAGGAACTATCCCGTTCTGTAATGTTGTTAACTGAATTTCAAGTGATTTTTTTGAAAATTAATACAAGATCAGTTGTTCAGGATTCATGAGGTGTGTTAAATGGTCAAGTTCATTCTCTGTAAAAGTGTTTATTAATTGTTCCTCTTTCTCTGTATTTCTGCAAATCTGATTGTAAAACAGAAAGTGTGATGAATAGAATTTGTTGATTAGAGAACCCTATTCTGGATGTGTTTACAATTTGCATGTTTTACACTAGGGACATATTGAGGAATTCTTAATTGCTCCTCAGTCTCCACCAAGTCCTACATTCTATTCCTTTTCATAACCCATTTAAAAGTCTCAAAGGTCCAAAGTACTACACCTAGCTACCATGTTTCACTAATGCTTGATTACTTCTGCAAATTGATCACCCAAGCCCTTTGACTCCATTTCCCAGTGGCCCTTTTCCCCTTGTTTTCCCCACCAAACCAAACTCAAAATTCAAACTCTGCATATTTTAACTAGCCTAAAATGCCCAATCTAACAAAGCTATATCTAACAAAGAGATCCCTCTCTGGGTCTAGGAGGGTTAGATCCTAGGCCCGAAGTGGTTTTGATGTTTCCTTTGGGATTTTGTCTTCAGCCTCGGATTTACGGAGCGCTAACACAACCATAACATCAATAGAATGAAAGGAATACTCATAACCATAATGCATATAACAATCCTTAACCTACATACTTGCATTCCCAACATCCAAATTTGTATGATGACATGTTGTTTCCTAAAGGTCCAATTTTGCAACTTCACTTTGATGGTCTGCATCTCCTCCTCTATCTCATCCAACACATTAGCATCATAACATACCAAATCATCATAATGACCTAATTTCATACAATGACCTTATGCACAACAAACTAAATCAAACCAATGAAAGCTTGACCATATGCACCCACTAGACATGTATAACCAATCATGAACGACGAATGCATGTTCAACATATGACATCACACAAGTAAGCATACATGGATAACACTGAAGCATGACCAATATGTAACCCTAGCATAAGAAAGAAATGCATGCACAGTATGTAACAATATGTAAGCAAGCGTGCAAGAACAATACACAAGCATGAGAAACATATAACTAGTCATAAACTCATGAAAACATGTTGACAACAACACCATCAACACTTCCATGGAGACACCACTACCACCATGGCCAACACAACATATATGAAACAAGAAAATATAGACCAAAAACATACTAAACACATATGCAACCAACATAAACGCATGATCAACACACCGCCTATCCATTCCTAGGGTTCAACTTGGCTATGATACCACTCTGTAACACCCCCCTCCCACATCTACCCAAGTAACCAGCCAATTGGGATAAACATGTGAAGAGATGCTACTAATATGAGATTCAACCTCCTAGATGAGCTTAAGGAAGTAGAACTGACGGAAACTTGGAAAACAAACTTTACACAACACAGGAGGTAACCCAACCTCCCAGACCCCTAAACCTTGAGTAGGAACTGATTTTTTTACCCTTTTGAGCCTTAGCCGTAGGCATGTAAAGGAAAGGGAGAAACTAGAAGCCTATAGTCGTGGGCATACTAAGGCAACGTCATGGCCAGGGCCCAAAAAGGTCAGTTTTGTGCATGCAGCTCCAAGATTTGTGCCACCTTTTCAGCCTAGAGCCCAGGTCACTGCCCAAAACTTCATGAAAATTTAGGAGATGATGAATAACGTTAAAAAAAAGGTATGAAATAAATCACATCATTAGGAACTCATCCGGACCCCTCCTAGCAATGACAAGAATTTCATCAAAAATGTCACAAATATTGCATCTATAGGTATAAACAACAAATTTAAACATGGGGGTATCATACTTATCTGAGAATGGCTAAGAAGAATTTATCCCTTACATCATAAGCTACAATAAAATCTATTTTACCATAGATACATTGTGCATTCATTTACAAGTAAAAACATGGATATATTAATACATCATCACTGACTGAATACATGGTTATAACCAACACAATAGCAACATAAATACAATGGATATAACATCAATAAAATCCATACATAAACTAGTACATTTTCATACTGAATACCAGAGGAATGAGCTCTTCATTACTAAATGTAAAAACCAATGGGAGATGGGACTTCCACTTTCCACCCAACCATAGATTGGTTGAGCCAAGTCTCACTTCATCCAATCACCCTCGTGCCATATTCCAAGCATGAATGTCGGATCTCATCAAACACATCAATCACAATCATTCCAAGGCTTCCAGAGGCAAAACCGCCTCAACCCTCAACTAGTGATTCCACCTCACGGTCGGACATCACAATATCATGGATTGGTCTCTAACCAAGATACTCTAGGGCTCCAGAGCGTTTGTTCCAACCAAGGCTCCAAGACTATTAACTCGACGCCAAAAACTAAAGGAACCATGAGAACCAACTAGAAACAATCAATGGAATAAACCCATAACACCATGGCTATCCAGGAAATGGAAAGGTTATTAAAATCCACACACATACATCATGCATGCCGAAACTAGCGAGGAAAACATACGTGCAACTTGGTATCTACAATCAAATCCCGATGTAGCTGTTGATACCGATGTCCGCTTGTTATTTCCTACTCTTCCTTCTCCTTCTTGCTCTAAATCACCAAGTATCCACACTCTCTAAGAGTGCTCCAATAAAACTCTAAGTATCCAAGAGTATGAGAGAAAGAGAGAATAATGAGAGCTCCAAAAGTGAACTAAGCAAAAATATTGAGCCCCAAAAGCTTTCCATCTGATCCTCATAAGCCCTTTTATTAATGAGGCCTCTATTTTCTTCATTTTCCATTATTTTCCTTCATTTTCCTCCTCACATGCAACTTGTGACCTTTCACCTCCCTTTTCTCCTAATATCCATTATTTTCATAAATAAAATGCCAATTAATGCCTCATGCCTTTCAAAAGCCTTTGCCATTGCCAATTTCCTTTAGCCATAATAACTGAAATTACCACCCGTTGGGATGTTTTTCCCACCATTCAGCTTGGAATACGTGTCCCATCGATTATGGTTATTATATATTTTTACATTAGGTTGTTACAAAATGGCGTGTAACCACCTAAAGTGAAAATTCATAACAAGTGTTTGACGACTGAAGCGCTTTATCATGCAAAAGTTCATATTAGAAACGAATTGGTTGGAGACCTAAAACAATAAATCAAGGATTACAATACAATGTTTTCATATAATCATCGCTGATGTAGGCATTCCCATACTCATATTACAAGTATCACAAAGAACCAGTATGGAAATGTATGGATATCCATGTCAACAGTAGATATAGTATGAACATAACCATCAAATATGGATCTATATTTACAATCATGAATATTTAAAACTCCGTGCAACCTGGATGGATGCAACTAGATCTAGGGTCTTGGTCCCTATCTCTATCTATCCATAATACAAATCTGATCATGCGATTGAATGTCTCAAAGTCGAACATGGTAGAAACCACCTTATTACTAGTCAATGATGTGAATCGTTAACAACTGTGAGAGAAACCGCCAATAATAACAATGGATCTCAAAGTACCCCAGCACAATCTATGGAGTGTGAATAGATGTCTTGAATTTGAACACTCATAGAATCATTCAATTGAAGGTCAATGATGAGAACATGTCCTCAAAGCTGAGAAACCTGCAATTAAGGCATGCAACCTCCAAGGTACTAAAGGAGGTTTCTAGATCAACTTCCTAGATAATGAGCTCAAGTTGATACAAAGTGATACGTCGCGAGAGGTCTTACGACACCAAAATTTTGTTAAGCTTTGAAGAACAAATTTGGAGTGATTCAAGACTAACTCAGGGATGGCCGACACGATTGAAGGTTATGATTTGCAAGGTAATTTTGACTGAGGTTGGACTTCTCTTGAACATATCGGTGACATGACACTTTGACTTGGTAGCATTTGACTCAAAAATAAGACTAAGAATTAGTTTGAAGACTTTCAATGAGGTATAATTAATTGAGAGGCAAATGGATTTCCCAACCTGGACAAGAAGGTGACAGAGTGTCATGTTCAAGAGTGACATACTGCCTTTTTACAATACAAGAATAAATGTTTCTTTCCCATTTACCCCCACCATTACTGGAAAGTACCTATCTATTTTTATGAAAGCTTAAGGAGGATAACATATTATTGTCCTGTAAGTCATCTCAAATGATTCGGTCTCATCGTTATTGACGAGTCATGCACTATTTGTAATTTACGAGTCCAGCGAAGGGGTAAATATATGTCGTTTTCATACTTAAAGAGTTTGAAAAGACACAAAAAGAAAACCCATACAACTCTTTCAACGTAAATTTTTAAAGAGCCCGAAGAAAGTAAAGCTCAACATTTTTCATATTTAGGGAGTCAGGAGAAAAACATAAGTAAACTCCAAAATGTCATTTTTTCATAAATTTAGTCTCCCAAACTCGGAAAAGTGTAAAAAAATGCAGGAGAGAACTCTTTTAGTCATGATCGACTAAAGTATGCATTTTTCGTAACTAGTCTACGTGGTCTGTAAAAGGGGTAAACTTATACTAGGTAGATGTCTTTTCATTTACTTTAACAAGTTTTAAATAAAGAATTATACTTGGCCATCTTTTCATATTTTGAGAGTCAGACAAAATCTTAAAGATAACTCCACTTGGAGGAACGAGCGGTATAAAGGGTAGCAAATGGTTTATGTCATGATGGAATTTCTCAAAACATGTAATCGTCAAGAGGATGGCTAATAATACCACTCATTGCAGAAATTCCTCGGGAAAGGGAAAAATACCAAGTGAAAGTGAATGATCAACCAAGAAAATGGTGGTGATGGAATGAAAAAACCAAGGCTCGTCTGGGAGAAATAGGTTGATGGAAAAAATGGAAATCACGAGGATAATTTGAAAGTGGTTTCATTTTTACACAAGCTTGAAACAAATGAAAACTATGCTTGAGAGTGGTTTCATTTTTACACAAGTTTGAAACAGAGAAAACTTGTGCTTGGGAGAATGCCCCCTAAGCATAACTTACAAGGGAACATTCCCCCCAAGCTTTGTTTGATCTTCCTAAGTAGACTACCAATTACTAATATATGAATGAAATGAAGTTTCATTTACGAGATCAGGTGAAAGACTCGACTTAACATTTAAAATATCAATTCAAAGACTCGACTCAATTAGGGGAGGATTTTTTTCATTTTTTAACGATCTTGACAAAGGAAAAGAGCTATGCTCATGGAACCTTGTTTCATTTTTTAATGATCTTGACACAATAAAAGGAAATATTCTCAAGATAGTTGGTTCATTTTTTAATGAGCTTGGCATAGTAAAAGAACTATGCTCATGGGAGTTGTTTCATGTTTTAATGAGGTTGACACAGCCTCGTAGGGACCTGTTTCATTTTTTAACGAGGTTGACATAGTAAAAGAACCATCCTCATGAGGAATTGTTTCATATTTTAACGAGGTTGACATAGTAAAAGAATCGTCCTCATAGGGCCTATTATGGATTTGAAGAGGACAATGTTTTAGGAGGAATACATGCCAAGAGACACACCTCGATCATGGCTTCCAAAAGGTCTTCATCAGAAGGAAGAACAATTCTCTAGAAGAAACATATGTCGAAGGACTCAATAGGGATAGTAAGATCATTCTCCAATGCCCCCATTGAAGGGTTCACGATGTCACCTACCGGATCTAAGTCAAAAGAAGATGAACATACAATTAGAGGCTCATTTCTATCGGTAAGTGAATGCATGGGACTAGTTGTCACATAATTACTCGTGGTGGGGTAGATACTGCTTCCATATAAGGACCATTCAGGGATTTCAGATGGTTGGCAGTCAAATCAAGACCAACGAACGAAATCTGGTCAATAGTCACAATGTTTCCGTTGCGATGGAAAGACATCACACGAAAGAGTGTGGACACGACAAATTTCATGGCATAAACATAGTCTTGCCTAAGGAGAAAACTGAAATCCAAGGGGCCTTGGACTACTATAACATCAATACAAACAATTTTACCTCCCAAGGTAATGGGAAGCTTAGGAAGGATTCCTAAAGGTCCAATGATGGTTTTGTTAAAAGGAAAAATATTATATGTAACAAAGACAAGTTGAGGGGAACCCAAAGCTTACCAAGTAGTTGAGGATAAAATACTAACATAAGCACCTTCATCTACATTTGTGTGACACAAATTCTTTCCATAACCCTTCACAATGATTTGGAAAGGGGTGGAAGAAGGAAGATGATGTTCTTTCATTCTACTCCATTCAGAGGAAATAACCTCAGTACTTGGAGGGGGTTTCGTCAAAATGGCTGAAATCCCCCCTTATGCAATGGGATCTGAAGTTACAAAAAGAACCTGAGTGGTATTAACTTCACTCTTGAAAGGGAGATTGGGATCGACCGGAGATGGAATCGATTAGACCACTTAATCAACCAATGGTTCATCAACCCGAGTGATATGTGTTTCAATCTCCAATGGAAGAGTGGGATTGATTGTACTTGGAATTAGATCAATCACTTTTTCAAGTGATGGTGGGTTGGGAGAAAGCTTACGGTAACTAGTTGGAAGTTTTTGTTGAGAAACATTAAGGTTTTCCAACAATTTTGAGGCTTCATCCATGTGAGGGCAAAGGTGAGTTTGATGACTCCCTTCACACAACCTCCAAGGAAACCTAACTTTACCCTTTTTCCTTGAAACCTGACAATCACTGGTTGATGGATCAACAGTAAGTTGATGATAATCTTTATACCTTACTTCCAAGACCTTAGGAATATCAGGACAATTGATAAGGAATTGGTCACCTTCACAAAGCTTGCAAGGGTATTTGGGCTTACGATGCATGTTGGAGGTTTCTTCCACATGATCAACCGCCACAGCCATGGTTATCTGGTTAGACCCTTTCTTATCTTGCTTCTTCTTCTTCCTTTTAATCTTCTTCTTAGCCACCTAGTCACTAGCATTAGCACTTTCACCAGGAAAATAAGAACAAAGGGAAGGAGATATAACATGCAAATAAGGTAAAGGTTTAACAAATAGTTGGGGTTGTTCAGATGGAGAAATCGGTTGAGGTGAAGAATCTGGTTAAGGTGGAACAATTTGAGTAATTGGGACTAAATAAGTTGAAAACAACCATACTGATAAACCTATCGTAAATGCAGGTAATGACAATGTAGCCATATAAGGAGGACCAACATTTCCAAAACAAGGAAAAGGATTAGGATCCTTGTTGGGAAGGGTTCCTTGGTTGGTAAATTCTGGAACTGTTGCCATCATATTCAACCTTAGACCTACTAAAAGTGAATTTTAGTTAAAAAATTTAACAATTTATGATGGTTAATTTTACAATTGGTATCAATCAAAATAAACAAAAGCAATAAAAATGAGATACTAGGTATAAAAGGTTACCAAGCTATTGTGAACTACATAATACCGTTTCCAGTACGTGCAGGAAATCTCCCTAAACATTGTGTTCCATGTATCACAAACAACAAGGTTGTTGATTCAGTTACCTGAGGCAGGTTTGGAACCTAAAGGGGGTCTTCCGATATACCTGAGAGTACGTGGAAGCTCAATCTGTGTCAGTGATGTCTAGTACGTCCTATACAATAGGAAGCATTCTTATATACTTATCATAGGTGGAGTGCCATCTGATATACCCGAGGGTACGTGGAGAACAATCTAATATACTTACGTACGTGGAATACTGACTACCCACAGAATGTAATGCAAACAATTTATGAAAAATCCTATGTTTATAGATGTCAGAACACATCTTATAACATAGATCAACTAAATATGACGTGATTAATGCCTTGGTAAATTTTAATTTATTTTATTATTTCACTTTTCATTAAGGTAAAATATGTATGGTAATCAACCGATGTAGTAACTCAATTTGAATTGATGCAGATAATATGAATTATCACTTCTTCAATTCAATGAAATGGAATCTACGAAAGAGAGAAGGTTTCATTCACTTCCAAAAATGCAAGAATTGATAAATAAGAGCAAACATAAAAAATTCTCTAATGCACTAATTTTCAGCAGGAAAATACTAATGCAAATCAATTCCAAGAAAAATTTATGTTTTTTATTTAAAACAAGCATAAAAACATGCAAATTCAAATTAGGATTATCTTTCAATGAGAGACACTATATTTTAAATTAATGAAATAACTCTTTACAATAAGCATAAATGAATATATGAAGAGACTCACTGAAAGAAAAGAGACTGACACAATCAATTCCAGAAGCAAAAAACTCTTTTTTGATAGATCAACAAACCAACAAAAACTCAAAACCCTAAAATATAAAGATAAGTGATTTTTCTAAAAAAGACAATCAAACAAACTGATCTAAATCTACGCTTGAATTTTCCAGAATGTAAACTATGAACAATTTCATGCAAAATCATGCAACTATAATCTATGCAAGAGAATTATTCAAAACAAACACAAGACGATTCCATATTAGTGAAAGAATAATATAACAAGACTACTTATGCGCAACAATACCTTCTTTCACTAATGCAATGAAAGAACCAATCAAGTGTAAGTAAAATAAATTTCACAAAAATTATGCAACTCAAATGAAATCAAATGTAATATGAGATTTCATTAACAGAGAACTCAAACTGAAATTTCATGAAAAATCTAAAGATCAAAAGAGATGACACTCAAAGGTGATTATCACTCATACACAATTCGAATTTTTTCTATTCCAAAAATGAGAGCAAAAAAGACCCAAAAATTGTTAAGAAATTGGAAGAACCTCTGAGTAGTGACCAAAAAGAGAAGAGTTGAAAAATCCCTAAATTTTCAATTTTTCTATGTGTGTCGCAGGTGAGAAATTGGCATTAGTGTGATGTTGCTCTGTTTCTAAGGGAAAAATGCGCAACTTGTGCTCTACTGCTGAAAGCAAAGTGCAGAACTTGAGAAAAACAAAGAAAAATAAAAAGATAGCCACAAGTCCAAAAATTTAACTTCTCAAATGTTTAAACACAATCAATCAAGGTAGTTGAAGGCACAATATGGCACATTGAAGAAAAAAATGTTACCTAGTGGAGTTGCCAATTTGTTAGGCAGACAAAATCTGGTCTGGCAGACAAGACAAGATCTCCCTGGATTCAATGGTTGAATCTAGTAACAAACAAACAAACTAGTAAATATTTCTCTAGGTCCATTCCTATTAAATCATAAGCAAGAGTACTAGAATATGAAATCCATACCTTTCAAACGAAATGCTTGATTAAGATCCTCGTTATGGTTTGATGTAGCTTTCTAATGCTCAAATTCCAGACCTAAAAACACAATATCAACAAAGGATAAAAGGCATATGATAGATAAATGACTCAATAAAATCCATACGAGTGATCAAGGATACTAGTACCTAATATCATTATCAATGGACAAATGGTAGTAAACACACAATACATCAACTCCATTGAACAATATAGTGAGAAAGAAACACTATTTTGTATCATAACTAAATTAAAATGAGTAATACAACCTTATCCTTGATGTTGCAAAGCTCCTTCCAATAGTCTCCAATCCCCCCTTAAGTGACAACCTTCCAACCTAAATTCGACAATATAAGTTTACATTCCAAACTCCTCCTTTAGCCTCTGGTTTGTGCTGAATTTATAGGCCAAGAGGAGGAGTTTTGAGATCCTCTTCTCAAGGGATGAGATCCAAAAGTAGAGAGATTAGGATTCCGTAAAGAGAGATAGTTTGACCCATGAACCAATGGATGAGGCCCAAGCAAGTAGAGGCTTGAGGCCTTCAGTTGGGAAATATTCCTCCAACAAAACTTCTAGAAATTGTTGTTTGTTTTTTATCTATGTTAAGAGGTTTGGGAACTTTTTAGTGGAGAACAAAGCATATTATGGCACATGCAACAATTATCATAATTGTGCTTGCACAAATAATGACTAGGAAAAGTGCGCAAGTGCTTGAAAATAGGTTTTTAAGCAATGTAATCCAGGACTCTTGTTGTCTTTGGGATTGTTTTGCTTCCAACATTGTAGGGGGTTGCTTAGGAACAATTCATTAGATAGCGAGAGATTCAGATTGGTGGTCATTTTCCTAATGATGATAAAATGACATGTAACAACTTTAGAACAGTTGCATAGACATTCTGAAGTTAATATTGATCAAGATTTATAGTGACTGCACATTGTTTTTGTGATGACTAATAGTGTTCTTAATTAATGAATGGTTGACATGTGACAGTATAATTTGGGATTACATTGATTTGATTTATTTGCATTGGTTGAGATTCAGTTCAATGATTGGTTTGCTTCAGTATTCAGTGGCTTCATTGATTTAGTTGGTTTACAGTGCTTCAGTGATTCAAATTTTGTGATTCAGTATTATGGTTTGGGCTTATTGTTGGTGTGGGTCCACTGTGAAAATTTGATGAAATGTGGCCTACATGTTTTGATAATTGATTGACATGCGTATCTAGTGTGAAATATTATGAAACATGGTCCATGAATTATTGAGGGTTGCAACCTTCAATGAGGGTGTAGGAGCTCCTTTTCAGTAGGAGCCGGTAAACGAGATCAAGGGGTTTAGCTCCCTTCTATTGGGTGTTGGAAAATGAGTGGAGGTTGTAGCCTCCTGCAGGTAGGTGCTTGCATGCTGGTAAGAGTTTGTGCTAGTACAAGACAATGATTTAATGATTTTTCATTATAATAAGAGAAGAAGACAAAGACGACAACAACGATGATTTTCTCTCACATTGGGTTTCCACCTAAAAATACTGGTGTCCATATGTGTTGATGGTTTCTTATGTGTTGATGATTTATTTGCCCTTTATTTCTCATGGTTACTACTTAATAAATGGATAATTAAATAATGATGCATTGGTTAAATATAGACATATGATGGAACATATGAAAAATTAGTTATCTGGATATATACGACTTGTATTTACTAAAGTCACATACACAAATGAGTTTTCTGAATAATAATAGCGTACAAAGTTCTGAATATGAAATTGGAAGCTAGAATGAATTAAAAATATTGATTCACCACCCCCCCCCCCCCCTCCCACAGTATTTTTCCTAACACTTTCCAATAGCTTAGTGGAATCTTCCAGCTGTGTTCTTATCCCAATCCATGGAACTACCATAAGGTGTTATCAACCCACTGTCCTTGGGTGCCTCCATTTTTCAAAGGGTATAAACCAACATAGCCTCTAGTGGATTTATCAAGCCCATAAGGCACAACCACTACCCTGTGATTATCAGTCAACAAGCCTCATGGGTTTCTCAGCTGGCTATAATTAGAATTATGCTCTCTGATAATTAGTCAGCAAGCCAATGATTTTTGCAACTGCCTATGATCATTAGATATTCTCTTCTCCTGAATACTCTTGGTCCTCATAACCTTCTTTGCCCTCTTAGCAATGTGCTTGAACCTCAGGAGCCCCTCAAACTCATCTTTCTCGTGTTCCCTTCTCTGCCTGTGCATACAAGTCATGGGTGATTTTCCCACAGGAGCCTCTCATCCTTTCTACGTGAGCATTGTTTTCCCTAGTCCTCTCCTCCAACTCATGAGAAGATGTCAATCTTGAGAACCCTCCTCCCTTTGTTGTAGCTCCCTCTGCCTTCTCGACCATGATGGTTTTGTCCTTTTTCCTCAATGGTCTACGCAGACCAACCACCTTAACAACGCAACCCGTATTTCCCATTAATTTTTGTCCTTTCTTGTTTGTATTTTTTCCAAAAGAGACGTGGCATATCCTTCATTTGTCTAGCTGAATTAATACATAGTCAAGTCCATTAAAACCACTGAGATAGCACATGACTTATATTTAAACCATTCTAACTTCCTCAAGCAGTGGAATTTGTGTCCCTTTCTTAACCATTTAAAATAATTACAATTATTTACAAAAGAGAAATATTAACCAGGGGATATCACAAATATTGTAATATTCTCACGAGAAGATTGAAAATATCATCAGTCCATGATATTTTTGTATTTTTTAATTTTTTGTCGATATTTTACGATATTTTCCCTATGTTACCAAAATTTTTCTATGTGGTTTATGGTCATCGGAGATTGGTGACTTTTTATGTCCATGGAATATTGTTCTAGGAAGATCCACTCGAAGGGAACACTTCTCGCTGGCTCACACACGGAGCCTGACCTCGAAGGTATCAAGAGAATTGAACCTGTGACTTCCCAATAAAAAATGTATCTCTCTCTCTCTCTCTCTCTCTCTCTCTCTATATATATATATATATATATATATCCTTGGAAATATTTTTCGCTAACACGATGTTTGCAACACTGATAAAAACACTATTAAACTCTATTAAGATAATTGAAAATTTATAATTAAAATAACAAGTTGGAAATAGATACTATGGTATTTTAATTTTTATTATTCTTACATTGCATTCAATGCCCTCATAAATGGTGAATTGGATAACAAACCATGTAGAAAACACAAACAATCCTTGGAGTGTGTCTTCACGAGATTCATTTTATTGGATTACTATTAAAAGCAAATTGCATACAATTAAGAGTAAGAAAATGTAATGTCTGCATTAACATATTAAGTAAAAACATTCATTGAAGATCAAATGAACAAACTGATGATCAGATTCTTAAGAGTCGAGGTCGAAAATAAATACTCTTGAAAATGATACATGGGGTTATAGATGTATTTTATTCATATATTGTTGATATTTTAGATGATGATAAGTTCCATTGATAAGTTATCGTTATTTTGAATCACATTGATGGGAGTTATAACTCCCAGGAGATGAATATTTTCTATATTTGAAATGGCTTCGCCAACTCATGCCATTCAATGTTTCAATCCAGGTAGATTGTTAGGATTAATTCTGGGGCTATAGCTTGCCAGTTGAAAGGGAATAAAAAAATTCTCCACGTTGGGTTCAACCACATCGAATTTTGGAGAAGCAAGGATCATCTAAAGAAGTTCATTAGAATTTCAATGAGAAGAATTTGACTTTGTAGATACATTTGACTTTAAGTTAGTCATTGAATTGAGATTATTTTTGAGGCTCACTCTTCCACTAACATTCATTCAACTTCGAGACTAACTTCTTAGGTTTCCTTTTAATTTTAATTTTCATTTTCCATTGCCTTTACGTAGGGATAACTAGTTTAGATATCATTGATCTTGTTTATTATGTAAATTTTGCATGACTATGTCCAAATTTAACTGCTTCCTACAAACATTATGACCATTACATGAAATATCTTATAAATTTGAATTCTACTCACATGTCTCTAAGCTCCTAATATCAAGGTGATCACATGAATATGTGACCATACCCTAATCTCTTCCATTTTGGTTAAGGTATGATTTTTAAGATAATAGTGACTATATTTTCACACACCAAATGAGAATACCCCATCCAAATAAAGATAGATAAAAACAACAATTAAATAACATGAAATTAAAATTGATAGTTAAAACACACATTTATGCATGAATACTTTTCTAACAAATTCATGTCTCATAATGGATTAAATGTTCGTAAAAATTAGCCATTATTATCTATGAACTTCGAGTGTATGCGTCATTACAACACATAACCGATTCACATAATAAGGTTGTCCTGATTTATTGTTTTAGAAATGGACACAAGTTAATTCATGCGATGAGTGAACTCCCTGTTCTCCAAACACTCCACCACACAATCCATCCAACGACACCATTCTAATGGTGCACAGACAAATCCACACCATGCCATTGATGTGCCTATACAACTTGCCCATTAAGCATATTGATGGGTGGGGGTTCCATAGCCCACAAAACCACATGTCAACTAGTCATCAAGTTGAGCTAACACTTCCACTATGTAAGCTCACATATCCATGTTTATGATACCTTTTTCCCTCATGTGAAAACAACCAAGTGATCAGTCTCACTCGACTACCAATCCCGCAAGGGCACATGCCTTCATATCTAAGTGCATCTTCAACCTACATAGTCCATTAGGCCCATTCATTAGTTATGGGATGCAAAACTCCACCAATTGACACTACCTTTGACACTATTATCTTAGTGACAAAACCAAAGCCACAAAAGATTTTTCTTTTGCACCTAAAGCCTCTTGAAGAAACTTGTTTGTCCTATTTACTTAAGCATATGCATGATACCATTACACAAGAGTGTTGTACCATTAACATCCTAACCAAATTCCCATGTTGACACATCTTCACTGATTTCCACCCACCTAACCACTTAGATTTATGTATCTAGTTTTCATTGCTCTATTTACCTAACATGCACACACATTCAATTGGCCTTGCCTAGTCCAATTAGCTCTCTCATTGGAACTTTTTTCTTATTTATCATCCATCATTGAGGAAACCCCTTCCATGCCCACCCACACCATTTGTTAGTGTTCATTAACATGGTCCATGTAGAATATTGTCTCATTGCACCATCCAACCTTCAATGAAGAATGAATGGAACCTCTTGTTTAAAGAGGTCAACTTTTCTTGTTACATAAGGTATGGTACTCCAACCCCCATATTAGGGCCACCTTGGTGATCATGACTTCCACTGAACACTTTGCCTAGATCATTCATCCATCCCTCAACGTTTGTTCAACCAAGCATTTCACTAAACCTATAAGGTCTTTTGTATAACCCATTTCCATCTCATCAAGCACTACTCCCAATGCATATAGAGTAGTCCATCAATATTGTGCCTCCACAAGAGACCCCAAATGTCCTTGCAATGGTGGATCATATAAATGACCAGGGCGAGTCATTTAAGCAAGTATAAGGTTGAGAATCAAATATATTCAAATTGTAACCAATCAACCATTATGTTAAATGGAGACACCACTATCTTGTGGCAACCCCCATTAGCTTAAGGATCATGGTGCACTGGAGCTTATATGTTGTTGTGAGCCAATTCTTTTCACCAGTTCTCTCTATATATATATATATTAAACAATTCTAGATGCTAAAGAAGTATATTTTGTGGAATGTTCAATTCTCTTTTTTCCAAATATAAAAGAAATAATTGAATTTTTCTATGTTTTTTCCTTTCTCCTCATTATTTGGTGACACAATATTTGATGATAATGTAATTTTTCATTGTTTAAATTAAATTTTTGAATATACAAATTGATTCAACATCGTGAAAGACCTTTGAGACACTTAGATTGTGTACCTAGAAGAAAACCTATAAATATAAAAATTAAAAACATAACGAGAATAGAAATTTTCAAACATGTTAAAAGTACTATATAATAAACCAACATATTCTAATTTTGAGAATAAATATTTTCAAACATATTACAAGTTGTATACAATATAAATTAGAATATAAATTATTATATTGTCATTGTTTTGACAATCTGAACTATGTACTGTTTTGATCCCATAATATAATCAAACAATGTTTTTTTCTCCCTAAAAAATATAAATTAACCTATGTAAATAATGCATACATGACTTGTAGAATAGGTAAATATGTATATAATAATATTGTAACACTTATACCACTATACTATTAGTGGCATCGATGTTATGATGCATAACTTTGACAAAGGAATAACATGGTTAATGTATGACAAATTTCAAGTTTTCTCGCATTGTTGGTTAAAGTTGATTATATCAACTTATAAATCCAAATAATGACAACAAAATCTTTCATTAACTGGAGGGTTCAAGGGACGTACAAATACCATTGTGGCCCAATATTTCCCAGTATATTCTCTATTTAATGCTTCTCCGAGAGTACCCCAGAGAGTACTGGACAGTATTGGATACAATGCCAATCATTATACTAAATGGAAATCCGGCTTACCCCTTTCCAGTTCTGACATGGTTTTAAGCGCGACTCTGCATGTATGCATGCATGGTTCCTTTCGTATTCCTGGATGGCGAAAAATCATGAAATGGCATGACCATGCCATTGCATGTTGCATACTCTACCCTGTCAACTCAACATTACTATTTTCAAAATTTTGAATTGTATAATGACGCTATAAAATTCAAATTATTTTCCAAATTTTGAATTGTATAATGGTGCTATAAAATTCGAATTCGAATTTTGAATTTGTGAACCCGCTCAGCTCTATTTTGGTTTTTTGTTTTAAAAATGAGAAGCAGAAAGTTGGGCAAAGTTGAGCCTCAGCTTGGTGGAGATTGAGCAGGTGGATTTTTCATTTCAACTCAGCTCTAAACATGAAATTCTCTGTAGTGGTTGGACCCTCCGAGGCTTTTCAGGGTCAAAACTTCCAGGAAACAGTTATTGGAGTGTCTATAAACATAGAATCTCCTTGGAAACCATCGGGAAGCTCATCTTCGCTCAGTTCTAGGAGCTCGTTTGCTGCATTCCAATCTTATCGGTGGCCCTAATCCTAGTTCGAACTATTTTTTTTGAAGGTGGATTCCCTGATTATTGTGGTCCGTGTTATTGGATGAAGTTTTATTTGTTGAAATACATCTGAGTTTTTCAAGGTTCCCAATCGTGTGGCTGAAAATCTATTTGCTTTAGTAATAAGTCTTGTTTTTTAGAGTTACGACTAATGTGTGCGTGGTTAATTATTCTGGTATTTCAAAGTAAATTCCATGAATAACTATGTAACTTTAATTTTTTTATAAATATATTAAGGTTAAGGTAAAAAAAAAATGAGAGGAATATTGTGTTATTTTATTTTCTTTCTCATAACGATTTTCCATCACAACGTTCTCACTCAATAAGATATTGATATTATGTTTTAAACAAATATCATATATTTTTTTAATTTCAGTGTTATTTTAATAATAGAACTTTCATATAGAAGGTTAAAGTTTTGATCTTTTAAGATCTCTCATTCTGGCTATTTACTAATAAATTTTTAGTAAAGTAGTTTATTTTTAAATTTAATAATGGTTTATTTTTTAAATTATAAAATGGTTTTTTGGAATGCTGGAATCTGCAGGCTAAGCGACATCACAGCTTGGGACAGTTATGGCAATTGGCATCACTGGATCTTTCCTAACGTGCCTGATCATCTGAGCCTCTAGCAATTAAACTTAAAAAACCATCTCATTGAATCTGTGCCTATCCACAGAGAAATCTCAGACAGATGGGGTTGGGGAATCACAGGTTTCTACTCCTCTGCCTCAGGTTACGTTGTTTTGTAACCAACAAAAAGATAGGAATTACTCCCCCAAGATTTGGAAGCAGGTATGGGATCCATTCGGACTCCCCAAGGTAAAAAATTTCTTTTGGACCCTCTTGCACAACAAGGCGTTGATTGGCGAAAATCTGGAAAAAAGAAATATCACTGGTCCTCACATATGTGTGCTGTGCAGAAATGCCAATGAGACCGCTTCACATCTTTTTATTGACTGTCCTTTTGCTCAAGAGGTTTGGGACTTTACTCTCCTTGGTCTACAGGAAATTTCACCTCAGCACACAACAGTGGTTGAGCTCTTCTCCACATGGTTCCAACGCTACCCCCACAACATCCCCAACAAATCTCTATGGCATCGAGTTTGTCTCTCCATCCCTAAATTCATTTGCTGGAAAATATGGCTGGCTCGAAATGAGCAGACTTTCAACGATAACCTTCGTTTTCCAATAAAATTTGCAACAAAAGCCAAATCTCTCCTTCTCGACTCTGTGCTCCAGCAACCCCACAAAGATGATATTTCTCTGCTACCTGAAGAAAAGAATTGGATGAATTCCCTCAGCCCCCAATCCAAGGAAAAACCTTTGGGCCCCCCCCTCACCAATCCAAGATGGAGATTAAGAGATCCAGATGACAACTTTCAGGAATGGTGGAGGAAGCAATGCAAAACAACGATCTTCTTCGACGACGCATCAAAAGGAAATCCTAGGGCTGCAGGTGCTGGTGGAGTCATCTACTCTCCGGACGGATCAAGAAAAGATAGCTTCTACTGGGGTCTTGGCCATCGCACAAATAATCAGGCAGAAATCCTTGGCCTTATAAAAGCCTGCCACATTGCTCAAGACAGAGGCATTAAAGATTTCCAAGCATTCGAAGATTCAGAAATTCTCATCAAAAAGCTCAACTCGGAAAATTAGTTTAGCAACACCATCCTCAACAAGTCACTACTAAGATTAAAGACTATGCTGCTTGACTTCACCTCCTTCCAGCTCTTTCACATCCTCAGAAGTTCGAATAACGAAGCGGATTTCATGGCAAACAAAGGATGCCTTCTCTCTCCGGGAGATTTCAGTTTAAATGAGGAAATCCCTCTCCACTCAAGCATTCCTTAAACAGTGATCATTTTGTAATGGGCAGAGGACAAGCTGTCTCACAATGCTTTGTAATGTTGGTTGTTTAGGCTTCGACCCAACCAAACCCCTCCAATAAGTAAAATATACCCGTTCTAGTTAAAATAAAATAAAATTATAAAATGGTTTTTTATTTTTTAATTAATAATAATTAAACATTTTTAAAATATTATTATTTTGATTTATTTAATTTTTATTAAATAAATATAAAAATAATAACAATTAAATAAATATAAAAATTAATTAATATATTAAAAATATATTGTTTATGATTAAAAAGTTTTGGGAATAATTATATGGAATTTTTAATGTGGTAAAGAATATCTATAATATTATAAATGGTTTGAAAATAATATTTAATTTCTAAAAAAATGCATTTTTTTAATAGCTAGTTTTTGTTTTTATGGATTTATTTTTTTCATATATATATACATATAGTGAGGATAATCATCAATGATTGCTATATATAGTAATCTAAAATAAATCTTTAGTGGTCCAAAAGGGGATAGACTTTCACTCTTGCCATATGCCTTTAGGTTTTTGGTCATTAATCTATTTCCTTACATTAAAAGAAGATGAGTTCTTAGCTAAAAGTAAGCTATTTTACTTATTACTCAAGGACCATAAGGGGAATTTCATCCCTTATAGTATCCCCAAAATAGCTAGTATCCCTTGTGCTCCATCGTTGCTACTGCTAAGTAGAGCTCATGTGGTATGAAGTGTCCACCTCAACCTAGCTACATATATGAAACTAGGATACTATACTCAATTGTAGTTTTAAAATCTCTTGTGCTCCATCATTGCTAATGCTAAGTAGAGCTCATGTGGTATGAAGTATCCACCTCAACCTAGCTCCATATATAAAACTAATATACTGTGTTCAATTGTATTTTTAAAATGTGAACGATTATCATAATGAAATTTTTAACAAATATGTGGAGCAATAAAGAGATTGAGAATAAAAGAGTTGAATTACTAAAAAGAAATTAACAACTTCAAGTTATAAGATTCAAACTATCTTCTTATGGTGGTAAGTTCCAACAAATGACAAAATGATGCAAACTAAGTTCCTTTAATTTATAAGAAATTAGGAATTGAAAAATGCTTAATACAACTTTACACAAAGAACTCAAGTTAGTGAGATAAATAAGGTAATTTTCAAAACATTTGTAATAAAATTAAACTCCTTAACTTACTAACCTATAATGATAAAAGTTAATTAAGAAATTTCATTTTTAAGTTACTCAATTTTAAAAAGAACATGATAAATCAAAATTATTAAGAATTGTTTTATAGGTTCACTAATGTTGGTCTTGAAGTGGATGATAATCATCATTATTAATTATCTTTAAAAAAATATGTCTTTTAAAAGTTAATTAAGACTTTGCATTGATTATATAGAATTACAAAATGATGTCACAACCATTTGTGTTGTTTGAGGTTTGCAATTTCTACAACCTCATTTGGCAATTTCTTGGCACACCCATTTGGGCTCTTTGAGGTTTGCAATTTCTACAACCTCATTTCTCAATTTCTTGAGGCATGGAAATTTAAGAAATCTATTTCATGACTCTATATTGACATGTACTGCCACTTATGTGATCAAATCCATGATTATGTAGTGCTAAAAGATATTAATTATTAACATAGTATTAAGAGAGATTAACACTTTTTAGATGCATAATTTCTTATTGGCCATTTAACTTGATGATGATGAGTTTTCCTCCCCATCAATTTACTGTATTAGAAACGACAATTTATATAATAAAAGTGTTTAGAAATTCATATATATATATATATATATATATATATATATATATATATATATATATAATCACATTACAAAATTACTCAATTATATTATGATAAAAATAAGAAAAAAAATAATTAAACTACAATATTATAGATAATGCCAATAACACAGTATTCGTAGAGATTCCTGAATAAATTTGGGTTTTTCAAGATCCCAAATAGAACCCAACACATAGACCTCAATTCAAAAAGTTATAAACTTTTATATAAATTTTGTAGATAAATTATTTGATTTAGGATTCAAATTTTATAGAAAAAATCAATACAAATGAATTTATAAATAAAATTATTAATTTTTATCCTTTTCAAATATTTTAATGTATTATTTCTTTATTATTAAAATATTTTAAAATAATAATTATATATCATTTAAATTTTGTATTAAAATATATAATTTAATATCAATTTTTCTATAACATATTTTAATAAAATAATTGTGTCTAAACAAACATTACCTTTCTTATAAATACAAAGTCCTACTTCAATCTCCAAAAAAAAAATCATATCTTCTTCAACATTGATGCCCATATATTTTAGGAAAGCAATAATCAAAACATAAAATTAAGCTATTTCTTTACCACTTTCAAATTATTTATTATTTATATACATTTAACTAATACTTAAATTTGACAACTCTACCCCACACTTAAACCCAAAAAGATTTATAAAGACAAGTGTGAAGAGAGGCATAGAAATTCTCAAACTAAAATATATTTGTGTTTTAAAATGATTAATATTATATTATATTTTTGGTTTAGACTAATTTTTTTTTACTTCAATTAGTCTACTTGAAATTTTTAAAACAAATTTTATAAAATTAGTTAAAATTTAAAGAAAAAATATTAATATGAATATTTTGAAAATTAAAAAAAAATATCATTTTTTTTATCAATTTATTCATGTAAAATGTATAACTAATTTTAAAACATTTTAAAATCAATAGTTATATATATAATATATATTAAAATATAAAAATTCACTTGTCAAATGTAAAACCTTATTTATGACACTAATTTCAATATGCTTACATTGCACTATGTTTTGGTTTAACTATGTCATCATTTCATTACTTTTAACTTAATTAACTCCCATACAAATTTTTTTTTAATATCCTCTCTACACTCAGTGATTTATATGTTTAAAATATTTTGTTTAATGGTTTACTCTAAATCATTTCGATGTTTAGTGGCACACTAATATTTCCAAGTAAGTTCATAGAAGAAATAAATATACTTCTTTAAAGTAGCATTTATAATAAAGTATTTGTTAATTTTATTTGGAATTTAATATTGATAGATTTACTTTTTTCTTTACTTTTTTAAAGGGTGTAGTTTAATTTATAGATGAAATGATTTTTTTTTCACAACATTTTTTCTAGTTAATTTTAATCAAAGTCGTACATATATTTTTAAAAATATGAGTTTAAATTGTTTAATCTATAGAATTTGAGAGCCTTGGGATTTTTTCAAGGCACTGAATCCATTTATGCATTCAAAAATGCATTTTAAACAACAACAAAAAATCTATTATTTATTGAAATTTTAATTTAGTCTATAAGCTAGAGTAAGCCTTTTTTAAGTGGTGCTCCACCTTCCAAGTTGGGAAATTTATTGTTTTTAGGATTTGCACCACCTTATCATTATGCACACAAAAAGAAAATCGACGTAGATTTCATTTTTCCTCCCACTTAAAACATATCTTTACAACCATTTAACTAACTTGTTGTCCTTTATTGTTGTAATAATAAAAAACTATAATTCATATATTTTAATATGACATAAAGTATAGAAATGACAAGAAATTTACTACTAATGGTTTCGAACTGAAAATAAGAGACGCAAATTTCTTCTACAATTTTGCATAATAGAAAATCACAAGATAGAAACACATGCAATGACATGCAACCATCAAAATACAAAGAACACAATTATTTTATAGGGGAACCCAATTGGGAAAAACCATTTCACTACTTTTCATTAATCAGATGAGAATGAGAAACTATTACAATGTCTTGCTTCAACTCTGAAGCACACCCTATAGTGCAGTATTATTATCATGCTTCTGGACCTCCTCTGGGCAACACTTAGCTAATTCAAGCCTCAACCAACCTCTTATTTACTTGCACAATCCCAGAGGAATTAAGCTCATAAACAATAGGAAAATTCCTTGTTCCTTGTGCAATTCGAAGAGAAAACAATAACCTTATTAATACAAAAGCATTGTACACTCAAGTAAACAATTATAAATACAAATATGCCTTTTCATCCACTCCAACTAGGCAATTAGAATTCCATGCATGAATGGGTCTATTTTTAGTTTACTGAATAGTTAACTGAGAGATTAGTGAGTTAACAACAATCAGAACTACTTCACTAACCTTCAAAAGTTAACTAAGTTCAACTAACAATAACTCCAATAGATTGTTAAATTATAACAATCAATACATGTGAAACTCTACTCTTAGCCTACAAACTCGAATTTACTAATTTAACTAGGATACAAAGCCATGTCACTCCAATTAACAACATTTGACGGAAGTTGTATCCACATATACAAAAGTTGAGGATATACAGAAAATATGCATATACTCTTAGCCTACAAACTCGAATTTACTGATTTAACTAGGATACAAAGCGATGTCACTCCAACTAACAACATTTGACGGAATTTGTATGCACATATACAAAATTTGAGGATATACGGAATATATGCACATATATAGAAGATATGGGCATATACAGAAGTTGTGCATATCTATAGACTGTCATATATGTATATTACGAAAGTGTAGAACTTCCGCAATATGCATATAAGACAACCGTTGTATATGCACAATTTTCACATATGTGCACATATTTTGTATATGCATAATTTTCGTATATGTGTAACATCCATATATACTTATTTCTCTCACATATGTGCACATATTCTGTATATGCACAATTTTTGTATATGTGTAACATCCATATATACTTATTTCGCTTAACCTTAGAGGTTTTGGAAATTCCTTTAAACAATTTTCTCTTAAAAATGTTATTAAAATTTTTGATCCTGCTATTATTCTTATTCAAGAAACCATGGTTTCTGGGGTCAGAGAAGATATCTTGAGGAAGAAGATCAAGAAACAGACTTGTCATAAGAGTTATAATTAAAGGAGTATACTCCAACCATATATTGTTATTCATTGGTTAGCATCAACAATAATCAAATTCTCAAGATATAAAGACATATCAAAAAGAAAATGGAAATAGTGTTGATTGATTCGAGTAGAAACCATAACTTCATTAGAAACAAACTAGCCAAAATTCTCAATTAATTTATAAATCCAACACTAGAGTTTGAGGTAATGGTTATATATCAAGGTGACATAATTTTTTTAAAGAAATTTCTATAGTGTTAAGGACTATAGGGTGTATGCATTGGATATTCCAATGATTGCAATCCTAAAGCATGTGATTCATGGTGTTTTAGGGGTCCAACGGTTATTGGGAATAAAGACTCTTAATAATTAGGAACTTTTCATGAGATTTTCCTTGGAAGGAATGAAAATCAAAAGTATCAAAGAGAAACCCTTTAATGTGATAAACTCTAATGAGATGAAAACCTAACTAAACAAGGTGTTAGTCCTAGTGTTGTTCCCCCATAGAGAAAAAATCTAAGACACCTTATCGAGGACAGGACAATGTGCCCCTTTAGTTGTCAATGTGGCTCTAGGACTAAAAGGATAACCCAAATTGTCACAAGCTATGTCATATCAACTCCTTTTAGGCCCATGAATGCCAAATCTAAGATTTATAATTTAATAAAAAAATAGAGAAATAAGATAGGGTAAAGATAAATACCACACTCAAGACCATATCTTCATATCAAAGCCTTCCATTTGACACATTTATCCCACTATGCCAATATAGGTATACAAAATGTCATTGAATGTGAATTTTTACCTTGATATGAAAAAAATATATATTATATAATTTGAATGAAACTCATTGCATACATGAAAAAAATAAAACTTTCATTCAATCCTAATACCTTTGAACATTTCCATTTCTGAAATATATATTCTTTAACATAAACAAGAAATAATATATACTTATATGTTACAAATATCTTAAAAAAAGTGTCCACTCATAACATGAAAAAGAATAAAAATAAGAAAAAACAATGTATATTTTATTTCTTAATACTCATAAAAAAATATTATTGAAAATCACAAAAAATAAAATAAAAGAATATATCTACTATAAATTTCAAAAAAAAAAAAAACAACATTTCATATTCAAAATCTACAAAATGAATATGAATAAAATAAATATTTTCATATTCCCATAAATATATGTAACTTTAAAATTTGGCATTCTTTCATGTAAATACTCCAACCTCCAACCCACATTATCTTTTGGTATCTCTTTATCTTTATCAAAAAAATAATTTTCCACCTTTGTGAAGCCATTTTTTGCTAAATTGATATTTTTAATAAAATAAATAAAAAATATTTCAATATTTTAAACATTTTGTGCCAACTATCCCTAATC
Organism: Pinus albicaulis; assembly: GCA_034641835.2. Taxonomy (NCBI): domain Eukaryota; kingdom Viridiplantae; phylum Streptophyta; class Pinopsida; order Pinales; family Pinaceae; genus Pinus; species Pinus albicaulis. The sequence goes on along the minus strand of JAXQQM020089155.1, from coordinate 245,478 downwards.
TTATAATGTCAATTTAAAATATAAATAAAATAAAAAAATTCTTTGAGCACATTTGTGACTTACCAATATATGTCCATTTGTGACTTATCAATATATGTGAATAGGATATTGCTATTCTTTTACACACATCTCTTAAACATTTTTCCAAAATAGTATAATTTTTCACGGCAGTAGTGCTGCATCAATAATCGCTAACTGCCCCCACTCCCAAAAGACTTGAGATTGTGACCACATGATATTCCATATACATCTTCCGAAACAGAAATGGAATATGAGCGATGAATTTGGCTGCAAAAGAAATAGGCCGTTGGATCTTTCCTGTTCAAATGACACACAGTGAAATAACCGAACAACTGGAAGCTTCTGCACTTGTTTGCACTGAAGGAAAAGTCTCAATCGTCAATATTTTCCTTTGCTTTTATTTCACGATTTCATCATCTGGAGGGTTTGTGAGTCTGCATAACGCGAATGGATCTTCCCGTGGAAAGATATTCCACATGCATGTGTTTGCATCGATGTAACCATTCATCATCATTAGACCCTTCGCCATTATATGTTGTTTCTTCGGCACATATGATGTATATTTTGGAGCATCCACACATTTATATATTCGGAGAGTATCTTTAAACACTAGGTTGAGTTATCGATGTCGGCAGCATATGCTGCGTTGAAGCCGGGCGGTTGACATGCATTGGTTTGAGACTGACATGCATTGGCCCTAGATCTCCTCGCCACAATAAATGAAGAATCTTCCGTTTAATAGGTAAATTCCAAACACAAAAAAGCCACACATAACAAACCCAAAAAGCTGGCTTTCCCATAACTGGTACGAAGCCCAACGCTTCAATCCAACCACCACGTACACCCAATTTGACAGATGAATTCCCCTTCAGGACGCTTACAGAAAGCCTGGTTATATAATTTTTGCTGAATTCAGACTTTCCATTTTTACATGTTTACTCATCTCCTAGACATACTGCAGGAGCTTTGCTTTTGATGTACGCTGGTTTTAATGGCTCTGATATAATAACAGTTAAGGTTTTCTTTGTGTGTTTTTCTTTTCATTTTGAAGTTTGGGGAGGCGCCATTATGGGTTCGGTGAGCCACCACCCTAAGAGGAAATTCGAAGGATGCCTTCCAGAAGATGATGATGGGGACCGGACTGACGATCCTTTGATTGTTTATCCTTCTCCCATGAAGAAGGGGAAGAAAAACATCAGTGAAAACCCACTACATGAGAAGAAAAAGAGTAGTGAGTTTTTAATACAGTCCAAGAAGAAAACTCCAGTAGAAATCGTGAAAGATGATGATGACAACGTCGAGGTTGGAAGATCGATTCCGGATACCATTTTAAGGAGGTACATTGCTCTTCACTAAATATATACAAAATATGAACTTTGAATCGCTTTCACAGAATTTGTACAAAATTCATAGTCAGAAACATGATATGTTCTGTTAATTAATTAACCAGTGCGGGTGTTGGTGTGGGTGCAACAAGTTCACTAATGGGATGGTCCGTCATCTTTTGTTTTCTTCATTTTTTTTGGGTACTTTTTCTTTCAATTGCAATTCCAAAATGGGGATTTTGTTGGAGGGTGCTTCACCAGCCCATATAATATGGAGTCAGACCAACCTTGGACAATGATTCTATATAGAGGCAGAGCATATGTCAGACCAACTGTTGAAAATGATTCTATCTAGAGGCAGAATTTTGTTCTACAGTCGCAAAACTGTGCAACAGAGAACGAGGGACATCTTTACAACAGAGACCGATAGACATCTGCGCAGTAAAAGGGGTTTCCTAAATCTGTTGGGGGACTCAGGGTACGTCCCTGGACAGGATGAGGTGTCGTGCAATAGAAAGCGTACCCTGTACCCTAAATCTGCCGGGGACTCAGGGTACGTCCCTGGACAGGAAGAGGTGTCCGTGTCTTTTATGGCGAGGCTTAAGCACCCCTCGGAGATTTGCACATATCCTCCGGGCTTTTAAGTTGTGCCATTGGATTTTTCAGGTGCCGCAACATCTAATGGTGCAAGAGCACACCCTCAGAATGAGTGTTATCCGAGAGGTCCATAACGTTCACAGTGTTAATACAGCAGTGAATTACATGTTATAGCAGTTGGGATATACATCGTTGGATATACACTGAAATATATCAGTCACAGTCGAGTTGTATTGGGAGAGTACACCATAAGCACATCACAGAAAGGTCAACAATATGCATATTCATAAAAGATTCATATTCTAAAGGTTGGGATATACTTCGGTGAATATACACTGAAATAAACCACATATACGACAATCCAATGGTGTATATCCCAACCTATACAGCATTGTGACGTACATATTGTTTACTTAACGTAAAACTTATACACCTTATATACATATATACACGCATATATACACCTTATACTGCATATATGACATAGATCCAACGCTGTATATCCTAACCTATACAGCATACATACACCTTATACTGCATATATGACATAGATCCAACGCTGTATATCCCAACCTATACATCATTTATTGCGTTGCTGCAAGGTGCATATTATTTACATCACATAAACCATATACCGTATATGCAGCATTTAATGCACTGCTGCAGGGTATACATATTGTTTACCTCACATAAATGCCATAATCAAATTGTATTGACTCCCACAAAACATGATAATAATAGGTGGAGCTACACATTTTCATGGCTCCCCTCCCAATATTAATTTTTTACAAATTCCATGGTTCCACACTCTGCCCTTTATGTTCCATGAAAATCCATACAATCTAATGATTAATCATAGCATTTTTATGGAGTTTTTAAGGGGTACTTAAAGTTCACCCATACTCGATTGTTATATAACACACCTCTGTCCCAAAATGCACCCCCTAGTCCCTGACATGGTTTAGTGTTCGCCTCCTATTATACAGATGACTCTAGCTTTTGCTTACAATATCATGGGAATAAGGCTAACAAGAGGGGACCATGAAACTTTCATGGTTCCACTTTGGCCATCATAGTTCCGAGCAATCTATACAATCAATCATTGTGTTTCTGTGGGATGCTTAAGGTCCACACACTAAGACGGTGGGTGTACAATTTATGGTTCCACCTTGGTCATCATAGTTCCGAGCAATCTATACAATCAATCATCGTGTTTTTGTGGGATGCCTAAGGTCCACACACTAAGACGGTGGGTGCACAAATTTATGCTCTAAATGTATCCACCTATTTGTAGGAGCAGCAGGTGAGTGCACCCTATTAGGTTGGGAAATGTTTTTCTTGGATTTGTACGGATCTATGAACCTCAACTCCACACTATCTTTATAAACCCACCCTCCATGGGAGGATTTGCAGGGATATATGAGCCTCAACTCCAAACATCCTTATAAATCACTTTCCATGGGAGGGTTTGTAGGGATCTATGAACTTCAACTCCACATCATCCTTGTAAATCCACTTTCCATGGGAGCACCATCTCTATTTTGTCCTTTAGAGATTAAAACTAAAGAGCATTTTCTATCCAGATGTTCCCCATTATCTGATCAAGGGGTGGTTCTATTGTTTCATTAGGGACTCATATAGCTTCCTCTAAGCATCCATGGCTCATCATTTTGTATTCAAATGCTCCCCCATTATGAGGTCAAAGGGTGGTTCTATTATCTTTTTAGGAACTCACATAGCTCCCTCTAGCCAATCATGGCTCATTAGGGCTAGAGTTGTTCAACCCTTCTCTTTTGTGAGGAGTTCAACTTGCGCTAGTGACATTCTGGAGACAAATTGTTCAAGGTTGCCTTCACTATATTGATTACTTCCTTGATCCAACTTTTTAATAGCTTGAGAAGGTAAAGACCCTTTGATCAACTTCTTAGCTTAGGGGCAGATATGTGAGGCCTCACCGATATAGGGATGCCATTGAATTTATACCCATTGCATACTTTCTTGGGGCCTCAAATGTTAGAAATGTTTCGCTAATGCACAAGATTCTTCTTTAAATAAAGGGACTTTCTTCTGTTGATTTTCTAGTTGCAGGATAGACTAGTAATGATACATTTTAAACTTCTTAGAGCATTCAAATCATCAAGCAATTACACTTAGAAAATTTCAACCATTAACTTTAGTAGAGCAGTAGAGATCACAATGAAAACAATGAGACAAGAGACACCAAAATTACTTTGGAAAACCCCACTCCAAGGGGAAAAGCTCATCAACTCTTCTTTATGAGAAATTGTCCAAATCATCCAATTTGTACATTAGAATATTCCAGTTGAAATATCAACTGTTGACCACAACTAATGCCAAGTCAACCCAAGTCAAGGCAGAGAGAAAATTCAACATTATGTTCATTGGTCAAGCTTGGTCAAAGGGATGAATTTGGGCCTACAGTTGCTGGACATGTTGAAAATAGTAGAGATAAAGGTTCCTTGATTTGTGCCTTAATCAAAGGGACCTCAATGAGTTCTTCCTTAGCATGCTCGAATTCTTACAAGTTAGGAGCTAATTCCTATAAGTTAGGACAATTTCCTAAGATTTAGGATAAGTCCCTACAAATTAGGATGAGTTACTATAATTTAGGACAAGTTATGAAGCAATTAACTAATGTGCAAAATTGGAAGGCCGATTTTATTGTCTTTTAGTGCGAGTTAATTTGGGAAAAGGACAAGTGATTGAATCTTGAGATGAGACGAGTTTCATGAGTTAGTTAACTCAGTTAATACATCAATCACAAAATCAATTCCTAAAATAAAGACTTGCCAGATTTAGCCTATTCAAAAAGCTTAAAAGGAGGATCAAGGCACATTGTTATTCATTGTCTTGTGGGCACGAGTTGGTGAGACAAGGCAGTAGAGAACATAGATTTGTTTTTGTGAGTGAGAGCTTGTGAGAGGATCAACATACCAAGAGAGGCTTGTGCACATATTTATAAGAGAATTTCCTTGGGATTTGCGCAAGGAAATAGGGAAGCAGGGATTAGAGTCTTGTAGGTGTTTCAGCTTAGTACAAGCAGAGAAAACCAGATTGGTTTCTATTGAAACAATATTGATTTTGTAAGAGATGTATTGCTCATTCTTCTTCAATAAGATTCTCAATCAAGCAAAGGGTTTTCCCAGTTGGGTTCCCTAGAAAATTTTTGTGATTGGTATTTATTTCTCTTCATATTCCGCTGCAAAATAAGTAGAGAAATTATGTGTCTATATGAAAGAAATTAGTTTCAGATTGTTCATATCAGCAGTTGTAGAATTTCGTGGATTTTCTACAGGACAAAGGGTTGGAATTCGGCCTCGTAATTCCTCAGAGAAATTCGGTCAAATTTGTTGAAAATGGTAGCGAGTGAAGGTCTTCTATGGCTCATGACTTAACTAGAAAGACCACGAGTTGTCTTTCATTTACCATGGAGTGAGTTCATGGAGATGGTGAGCTTATCTTCTAGTTTGTGGGATAAAGTTCACAAGTACATGTGTAGTGTTGGAGGATTAGTCACGTGGATCCTTCTTCAGTTAACTGTAGGATAGATGGCAGTTTGAATTTAGAAAAGGATGTGGTGGGAACTGTTGTCGCCCGAATTGTACAGGCACCGTGACAATCGCTCAGGGTGGGGGCTGTCACTCTGATCCCCGCCCATTCTGTTCTAACTGTCTCCCACAACAAGCTATGGGGGGTAGTCCCTATGGAATGAGGTGAAGGAAAAACAAGTTGGAATCAACTTGTTTGGGAGACACGAATGAGTGGCTTAGCTACTCGGTTAAATTTAGCAAGATTTATGGTTAGATTAGATTTTAAATATGAGACCAGTGCCTTATGAAGTCACAATTCTTGCTTGATATAAACTATTTCCAAGTAACTCGATGGACACCTGCTGCTTAAATGATTGACTAACCTATATGATGTGCAAGTCCTAAGATCTATCTTTGATGTGGTGATCTTGGTTATTTTTAGTTATATGCCTAATCTAAGTGTAACCTTCCCTTAACTATTTTGAAGCTGGGCTCCACGATAGGTTGTGGGAAGGAGGCCAATAGGAAGCAAGATAGGGCCTGATTAACGATACTTCCTGTAGTGCTCGTATCACCAAGTGCCTCCGACGCTTCAGAGACTGTGGCTTTGATAACTGCAAGGTGACCATGTTAACCATCGAAGAATTGCCAAGCCCCTCAAGCTAGATGAGAAGGGTTTCCCTAACTCTCTATCAACCTGGCTTATGCTAGGAGGTAAATTTTAATGCAAGCTAGATCTTGGATGTTTATTGTTGAAATTACTTTATTTGAGCGTAACCTTCTCGTTTATCTTGGAGACCACCATGAGAAACCGCCTTCCATTTTGGATGGTGGGGAAATTGACTTCTTACATTAGTATGAACACAGACTGGGTGTATTAGCCGGATTTAATGAAAATCCCACGCGTCAACAATTTCTTGCGTACCATTGATGTCCACAACCCTGCTATGTTAGGAGAGCTTATAAAGCAAGATAATAAAATCATATGAGTGTTGTGTCGACAAAAACTTTTTGGCACGCGGAATTTTTATGAAAAGGAGTTTAATTTTTCTGTTTTGAAATCCGGGCTCTACGGCGTGGTCAAAGTTCGTTTTAATGTTTGTTGTTTTAAAAAAAACTATGTACGCACAGTGAACATATATATATGTGCTGCACATATATCATATGAAATGAATGTTTTTGAAAAGGGAGGCCGTGGGCCATGCATAGTCAAATGTTTTGATTTTTTTTGTTTAGTTTTAAATAGTTTTATTTTAATATTGTTTGTTTCATATACATTGTAAAAGTGCTGTGTGCATTTTTTTTTAAGTATTGTAAGTCTTTAATCTTACACAGCAGTGTAAAGGAAATATATAGCACAGCAGTGCATAGTTCAGCAATCGTAAGTTTTTTATTTTCACAATGATGAAAAAAATTTGTGTCACTGCAATGAGTGCATAGTTCGACATTGTAAGTTTTTGTTTACACAGCGAGTGTAATTTGAATGGCACAGCAGTGCATTCATTTTCATTTTTGGTGAGACAGAGTATTTTTCCAGAGTGAAATTTTAGAGAGTGTGAGTTGTTTTGAACTGTGTTTTGAAGCAGTCAAAGTTTTTTTTGTATTCCCTCAGGCAGAGGTGATTTTGTAACCAAGTTTTTGAATTTTAATGAAATAGTGTTTACAGTGAAAGCTCTGTCTCCAGTGAAGAATTTTTATATTTTCTCTGTGTTCAAGAGGGAGAATTTATTCTCCATTGTTGTTCTGGAATGTTAAATATTCCAACATGGTATCAGAGCTAGTCCAGGCTCTTTGAAGATCAAAGAAGCTGAAGGAAAGGAGTTCTTTGTTGCAGCAGCTTCTCCAGCAGTGTGAAGACTCAGCCAAAGAATCCAAAGGTATTTCTCTATACAGTTTTTGAGTCACTGTTGTAGAACAGTGAGCTGTTTTACATACACAGTCAAGTTTTTTTTAATCATAGTTAAGAGTGCAGAATGGCTGGAGCCAGCACTGGTATGGGTATGGGAAATGTCCATCTCCCAATGTTTAATGGAAAAAATTATGACTACTGGTCAATAACTATGAGAGCTCTATTTGTCTCCCAAGACTTATGGGAATTTGTTGAGGATGGCTTTGAAGAGCCAACAAATGAAGAAGAGTTTGAAGATTTAACTCAGGCAGAAAGAGAGTTGCTGAAGAGCAATAGGAAGAAAGACTCCAAGGCTCTCTTCTTATTGTATCAGGCAGTGCATGAGAGTGTGTTTCCAAGGATAGCAGCAGCCAAGAGATCGAGAGAAGCATGGGAAACTCTCAAGATAGCCTATCAAGGCATGGAAAAAGTGAAGACAGCAAAACTTCAGTTGCTGAGGAGAGACTTTGAGACTCTCTGTATGAAAGAGTGAGATACTATTGACTCATTCTTCACTCATGTGATTGGAATGGTCACACAAATAAGATCTCATGGAGAGACTCTTGAAGAGAAGAGGATTGTGGAAAAACTCTTGAGGAGTCTACCCTCAAGATTCGATGTGATTGTCACCACCATAGAAGAGACTAAGGATCTCACAAAGTTCACAGTGGATGAGCTACATGCATCACTGATGACTCATGAGCAGAGATTGGGTAGGAGTGAAAACTCATCTCTAGAACATGCCTTTAAGACCCAGATGTCTTTTGGAAGAGGAAGAGGGCAAGGCAGAGGAAACAAAAGAGGAAGAGGCAGAAGCCAAAACAGAGGTGGAAGAAACAGTCCAGCAAATGCTCAAGGAAGGGGCAGCAATCCAAATCAGCATCAAGGCCAAGGCAGCAGCCAGCAGAGTGGTCAGCAAAATGCTCAAGGACAGAGGTATGATAAGTCCAATGTCCAATGTCACTATTGTAAAAAATATGGTCATTATGCTAATGAATGTAGAAAGAAGCAGCATGACATGGGAAGTAGAACTAGTGCAAATTTCACTAGAGAAAATATCAGTCAAGATAATTTGTTTTTGGCTTGTAATATGGCTGAAGAAAAGAATGAGGATCTATGGTTTCTAGACTCCGGTTGCAGTAACCATATGACAGGAAACTTAGCCATGTTTTCTATGCTAGATGAGAGTGTGAAGTCACAAGTCACACTAGGGACTGATAGTAAAGTGTCTGTTATGGGAAAAGGGAATGTAAATGTTTTAACAAGGAAAGGTGCAAAGAAATCCATATCAGATGTCTATTATGTTCCAGGAATGAAGTGTAACCTCTTAAGTATTGGACAACTTGTTCAAAAGGGGTACAATGTATTTTTTGAGGATGATGTTTGTACCATCATGGACAAACCACCCAGAAAACAATGTATTGCTGAAGTGAAGATGACAAGGAGCAGAATGTTCCCTCTTAGAATGAGAGCAGATTTGAAGAATGAAGAAAAGATAGCAGCAGTGGCAAAAGAGGCTATCCAAAGCGAACCAAAAGATGAAAATTGGTTGTGGCACTTGAGATTTGGACATCTCAACTTTGGAGGTCTTAATTTGTTGAATAGAAAAGGAATGGTAAGAGGTTTACCATTGATATAGAAGCCGGACAGCCTTTGTGAAGGTTGTATTCTTGGGAAACAACACAGAGAAAGTTTTCCTTCCGGGAAAAGCATAAGGGCAAAGGCACCCTTAGAGATTGTCCACTCAGATTTGTGTGGACCGATGCAAACTCCATCGCTTGCTAGCAGCCATTACATGTTAACATTCATAGATGATTTTACAAGAAAAACTTGGGTTTACTTTTTGAAAAACAAAAGTGAAGTGTTTGAAAAATTCTGCAATTTCAAGGCACTTGTGGAAAACCAGAGTGGGCTGCACATCAAAGTTCTAAGGACTGATAGAGGAGGTGAGTATATCTCTAAAGATTTTCTACGTTTTTGTAGAGAAAATGGTATTCAAAAGCAATTTACAACTAGATATACTCCGCAGCAAAATGGAGTAGCCGAAAGGAAGAATAGAACCATAATGGACATGGTGAGGAGTATGTTAAAAGCAAAGCATTTGCCTAATGATTATTGGGCTGAAGCTGTACATTGTGCAACATACATTTTGAATAGGTGCCCTACAAAAGCAGTGATGAACAAAGTGCCGGAAGAGGCATGGAGTGGCACAAAACAAGGTGTCACACACATGAAGGTTTTTGGATGTGTAGCTTATGCACACATTCCAGATCAGCTAAGGAAGAAGTTGGACAGCAAGGGGGAGAAATGTATTTTCATTGGATACAGTGAGGAATCCAAGGCCTACAGGTTATACAACCCATCCACCAAGACGTTTATTGTGAGCAGAGATGTTCAGTTTATTGAGGAGGAAGCTTGGGATGGAAGCATAGAGAAAACAGTGAATGTTAAACACTGTTTATCTCATGATGAAGATGATGATGAGTTGGCTGAAATACATTCCCAAACAGCAGCACCAACACAAGAGCAGCAAGAGACACCCTTGAGGAGAAATGAGAGTTCTTCTCCAAGCACACCACAAGGAGGAAATTCAAGTGCTTCTTCAAGCATTTGTACATCAAGTGAAAGAGGTAAGAAGTTCAGAAATTTAAATGACATTTATGCACAAGAGGCAGCGAATGAAGGTATCAATTCTTTGTTTGCTTTATATTGTCATGTTGAAGACCCTATCCACTTTGAAGAAGCTATTAAGGAAAAGAAATGGATAGAAGCTATGGATGAGGAGATCAATGCCATAGAAAGAAACAAGACTTGGGATTTGGTTGAACTCCCAAAAGGTAAAGATGTCATTGGAGTCAAATGGGTCTACAAGACCAAGAGTAATGCCGAAGGCAAAATAGAGAGACACAAGGCAAGACTTGTTGTCAAAGGGTATAAGCAAAAGCATGGGATAGATTATGAGGAAACTTTTGCACCAGTTGCTAGAATGGAAACCGTGAGAGCAGTGCTGTCCATAGCAGCACAAAACAAGTGGAAAGTTTACCAAATGGACGTAAAGTCAGCATTCCTAAATGGAGTGTTAATGGAAGAGGTTTACATTGAACAACCTCTAGGCTATGAGAAGAAAGGCCAAGAGCACAAAGTGTGCAAGTTGAAGAAAACTCTTTATGGGCTGAAGCAAGCACCAAGAGCATGGTACAGTAGGATAGACTCCTATCTACTGGAAAATGGATTTGAAAAATGTGAGGGAGAACCCACCCTCTACATCAAAGAAAAAGATGGTAAAATGTTGATTGTAGTTTTATATGTTGATGATGTTATTTTCACAGGTAATGATAATTACCTTATTGAAAATTTTAAAACAGTCATGAAAGAAGAATTTCAAATGACTGACATGGGTTTGTTGAAATACTTCTTAGGAATAGAAGTAGAACAAGATGAAAATGGGATTTTTATCTCACAGGCAAAATATGTTAATGAAGTGCTGGAAAGATTTAATATGCAGGAGAGCAAGGCAGCAATCACTCCCACAGTGATGGGATTAAAACTCAACAGAGACGACAGCAGCAAGAATTTTGATCCTAGTTTGTATAAGAGCATAGTTGGCAGCCTCATGTATTTGACTGCAACTAGGCCCAACATAATGCATGTTGTTAGCTTAATTTCCAGATTTATGGAGAAGCCAAAGGATGCACATTGGCAGGCAGCGAAGAGAATTCTGAGGTATGTTAAAGGTACAAAAAGGTTTGGTATTTTATATACTACTTCAGAAAATTCAGATTTAGTTGGATACACTGACAGTGATTGGGCTGGAAGTGTAGATGATCGGAAGAGCACTTCCGGTTATGTTTTTCACATGGGTTCAGGAGCCATTTCATGGGCTTCTAAAAAACAACCCATTGTAGCATTGTCTACAGCAGAGGCAGAATATGTGGCAGCCACAGCAGCGGCTTGTCAAGCAATTTGAATGAGGAGGATGTTAAGAAGTTTGTGCCAAGAGCAGGTAAAAGGAACGGTGATTTATTGTGACAATAGCTCAGCTATTGCATTATCCAAGAATTCTGTGTTTCACAAGAGAACGAAACACATTGACACAAAGTTTCATTACATCAGAGAATTAGTAAACAATGGTGAAATTGTTTTGGAACACTGCAGAACTCAGGAGCAGTTTGCAGACATTCTGACCAAGCCATTGGGGCAGAAGAGTTTTGAGTTTTTAAGGAAATCTCTGGGTATGACTGATAACCCAGCAGCTGAAAGTAAGGGGGAGTGTTGAAATTACTTTCCGCTGTGTAAGCCGCCTACCATTTCTGTTTTGCAGGACAACAACGCCAAGAAGCCGCCTTTCATTTTGGATGATCGGTCAACTTCATCGCCGTATGAACACGGACTTTGAATTGTATTAAGCCGGATTGTAGAAAATCCCGCGTCACAATTTCTTGCGTTACCATTGCCGAGAGAAATCGGACGCGGGAAGATTATGAAGCGGATTTAATAAAAATTCCGCGTCACAACTTAGGTGACATCAGCAGAAATTTTTGGCACGCGGAATTTTTATGCAGATTAGTTTAATTTTTCTGTTTTGAAATCCGGGCTCTGCGGCGGTGGTCAAGTTCTTTTAATGTTTGTTGTTTTTAAAAAAAAACTATGTACGCACGGTGAACATATATATGGCTCTGCACATATATCATACGAAATGAATGTTTTTTGAAAAGGAGGCCGTGGGCCATGCATAGTCAAATGTTTTGATTTTTGTTTAGTTTTAAATAGTTTTATTTTAATATTGTTTGTTTTATATACATTGTAAAAGTCTTGTGTGCATTTTTTTATGCATTGTAAGTCTTTAATCTTACACGGCGGTGTAAAGGAAATATATAGCACGGCGGTGCATGGTTGACATTGTAAGTTTTTTATTTTTTTATTTTCTGTATTTGATGAAAAAAGATTTGTATACTGCAATGATGCATAGTTGACATTGTAAGTTTTGTTTTACACCGCAGCGGCGGTGTAGCGGGAATTTGAAGTGCAATGATGCTTTTCATTTTGGAGTGAGGCAATTATTTTTCAGTGAAATTTTAGAGTGTGCGTTGTTTTGAACTGTGTTTTGAAGCAGTCAAAGTTTTTTTGTATTCCCTCAGGCAGAGGTGATTTTGTAACCAAGTTTTTGAAGTTTAATGAAATAGTTTCTACAGTGAAAACTCTGTCTCCAGTGAGGATTTTTTTTTATATTTTCTCTGTGTTGAAGAGGGAGAATTTTATTCTCCATTGTTGTTCTGGAATTTCAAATATTCCAACATTTATGAAATGATGATGAGTGAAGACTTCTTGAGTTAATATTGTTAGTGTTACTTAAGTACTGAATGTAAGTTATCTTGAAGCAAGAGTACTTAATAATAATGAGATAACAATCTTAAACAAGACAAATGCCAAAAAATACAAGTGCAAGCTTCAACAATATTCCACAATATGTTTAACCAATTAGATCCACTTATCAGTTAACCATAAATTTATAAGATGCCAATCACAATTACTCAAACTGTTCTCATGCCAAGTATCACAATGCCAATTAGATCTTAGATATTCAAGTTAACTTCAAACAAGATTAGACTTAGATTTTGAGTGTTTTCAAGTGCAAACTTCGACAATTCTTAAGGCCAAGATGAGATAAGCAAAATTTAGATTTCTGAAAACTCAGATCAACAATGATACTTAAGAAATTTCAAAACTTATTAGTGTCATGATAGCAGTAGGAAAGTTACTCTAGATCATAGAATTTGCCCAACACATGAAGCATACAATTTTCTAATGACGAGCAAAGGTAAATTTAAGTGTTTGGCCTATTTTATGATGATGCATTTAGCAATATTTCAGATCTATAATAAGTTATTATAACAATAAATAAACTGCAGATCAACAAGCTAGTGATGCTAAAGACAATGCTCAAGGGCCAAAATGCCCCAAAATAGGAAAATTTCACTAAAACTAAAAAATCAAGTTTTTTGGCCTTCTTAAAATGTATGATTCAGAAATTGCAGATTTGTTCAATTATGCAATAAATTCCAGCATGCAGAAAATTAGATCTAGGCTAGATCTAAGATGCCTAAGTGGCTAAAATTTATGAAAATGAAAATTTTGCAATTTTGAACAATTTTGACCAATTTTTATGTGATTTTAGGGTCTAATTATCACTGTAATCACTGCTGTAATAAAACAGAGGCAAAGTGAGGGTTTAGAGGTCAAACCCTAGGCCAAGGCCTTGTAGATGCAATTGCCCAAATTGTCCAAATTTTTTTGATGAAGAAGCCACTTGAAAATCAAACTTTTGGAGCTCAAAAATCTGCAAAACCACTAAGGTATCAGTCCCAAAAATTTTAGAGGAGGGTTTAGGGCAAATTAGGGCAGAAAATGACCAAGGAGGCCCAATACTAGGCCAAGGAAGGCCAACGTTGAGGGAAGAGGAGGCTAGAAAAGAAGACGAGGGGTCAAAGAGGCGAAAGGAGGCCAGAACGAGGCAATGTTGGAGGAGGAGAGGCCAAGAAGGCTTGACGATGGGGCAAAAGAGGCCAACGGCTAGGGTTTAAGAGCTAAAGAGCCCATGGCTAGCCCTAAGGGCAGTCGTCTAGGCTTACAAAGGGAGGTTGAGGCCTTTTTAGGCCATGGCTAGCCCGGAAAAGGGCCTAAACCCTATGTGTAGAGGAAAAGGGAGGAGGCTGAGGCCTCACGATTAACCATAGAAAGCCCTAAAAATTGGACGCAGAGGCCCAAAAGGTTGATGCAGGGAGGAGAGAGGGCAACGCTGGCCCTAGGAGGGCTAGATCCAGGCTCGGGAAGGCTAAAAACTGAAACCCTTTCTTCAGAAAATTTTCTTCCTTTAGATTTGAATTTCGCTGTAAAATATTCAGTGGTAGCCCTGCAAAATTTTCTAGAGACTAGATTTTACCCTCAAAGGCCTAGATCTAGCTCTTCCTCCACTTGATCTCTTAATCCAACCTGCTAAAATGAAAATGAAACACCCAAACCCCAAATATATACAAAGTTTTTAAAATCCCAAAACCCCAATTAGAAAAAAAAAAAATTCAAATTAAATTTACAAAATTATTTTACAAATTATACAAGAGTTTTAGAATAAATTTTGAGAAACAATTTTTTACGGTATTTTTCCTTTGATAAATGGCTAAAAATGTTTCAGGAAACCCATGCACACTATAGCCTTCGAGAAGATTTAATCCACCATACAAATACTTAGGATCCAAGCAAAATGATCCTTGTCCACAGTTTGTGAATTTGGAGACCAAGGACTGAAATACTTGCAAACACTATGTATTATCTCAAAATAATAATATATTAGCATAACATAGGAAGCTCGTGGTCAATACATACCACAAATCAACGAACAAGTACACCTCGAGTTGCACCCCAAAGTCTTTCAGAAAAAATAGTTCCCAATGGGACAATAGTTTACACATGCTTCAACAACAATTTCCTAGCTAGAGATCAAGATGCTAGAGATTCAAATGACTCTAATTTATAGATAAATTAACGACTAGTTTCTTTGATCCTTGTCAAAATAATCTCGGTCATTGATAAACACTTAAATATCTTTTAATCTTAGCCCTTGTTATTTTATTTTTGAGGAATTTTCAAATTTATCATTTAATTCCATTTTTATTAGCTCAAAATTAATTATTTTGAGCCAATTTCCTCAAAATTTTGACTTTGACTTAACCACCAAGGTCCAAGAGTCCAAATTTTCTTGAAATACACAATATCCTTTCTTGGAGGACCTTCAAAAATTGATTCTTTTAAGACCCACGAACTTTTCCACTTGGAGAATTAATTTTCCTAAGACAATTTAATTTGACTCTAATTAATTAATTTCCTGGCTTAGGATTTAATTTTATTTAGCGAGCAAAATTAATTAATTTATACATTAGGGGATTTAATATTTTTCCATCCTTTAATACATAATATTTTAGATTTACAACTCCCACACATTTGGCTTAGACCCTTAAGACACATAACCCATCTGCGACACAATATGATCTAGTAGACCAACTGATTTGCAATAAAATAAATAAGTCAACTAGCTTAAGTTATTCCTAAATCACTTTTACATCAGACTCTACCAAAAATACTAGGACTCACCTAAGACTTTGACAATAAATTTCACCCTAGCTTTGGGGTTTAAGCTGAAGGGAAAAAACTCTTCTAGTTAGCTGTGTTTAGAAACATAGGTAATCACTGAGGTTAAAAAACCTCCTAGGATGAAACTCGTCGACAAAATCACAGGCTTACCTAGGTTGTTACATCATTCAAGGTCTTACTGAGATCATTTACATCACATAACTGTGAAAATTCGGCAATTCCGAATCTTACTGCAACAACTGATAATATTTCTTCTATTTGTTAAATTACTGAAACAAATTATTTGCAGTTATCTACGACAAATACTGAAATACATACACTGCAGACTTCACAAATCAATTACCACGGAAAATAAATGTAAGGAAAATACTGGCACAACAATAAACACATTGACATAGTTATATTTGGACAATTGTCCCCAGAAAAACCCAATGTGGGAAAACCAGTGCAGCAGATGAGGGTTTCTTTTATTAATCTTCAGCAAAAATCTCATGTAAAAAATACAGATAGCAGAATAGAAGAAGAATCACTAAGAGAAATTTACAGACGAACGTGCTGCCCTCGCGCTAGTCCCATTGCGTCACCCTCTATGCAGTGCCTGTGTCACTGCCTTTGCGCTGATGAACTCCGTCCCTCTTCTGCGTTGCCTCCTTCGAACTTCTCCTGCACTCTTGATTACGATACCCTCTCTCTCTCACTTGCAACTCGCCCTTTGATTCATTTTTCTCTTGCTGAACTTCAGCCAGTGAGAAAATCGATCTACTTGGGCAACTGAGTATCTGCCTAGTGTGTTTTCCAAGCGCCCATCAAGTTCCTTCTTATAATATTCTCGTTGAACGTTCAACAACCCAGATTAGATCCAAATCAATGTCTCAGATCATCTTGACTCGTCTACGTCTTTTTCTAGAAGATTCACACCCAGTTTAATTTATACCCTTTAATTATTTTAATTTCCTAAGTTTAAACTTAGGCATCTATTAAAAACAATTAATTATTTTAATTAAACTGTCTCCACATGAAATTTCCCAAAACGATTTATGGGTTTTGTGGAATGCATATGTCCTAGACTCCCTGTAAAATCTTGAGGCTAGAGCATATCCGATGCTACCAAAAATCAACAATAACTTGCATAATGGGTTTACAAATGACATGTAGACAACTAATAAATGATCTGATCTTGTTGAAAAATTTGGCACTTCCCCTTCCTTGGAACCTTGACAAATTGAGTGCAACAGGAACTTCAGTCTTTGATTGAAGGAGGACGAGTAATAACTCCAAGTGATGATTGGAGAAGAGAACAAGTTCGACTCAGTTAACTAGTCAGTCACAACTCATCTTCCAAATTTGTAACTTGCCTATTATAATGTGGACAACATCTATAAAGGAAGGAAGAAAGGCGCAAAGTTTATAATTATTGTATGCGCGAGTTTGTGTGAGAGAGCTCTTTGTTATGAGTGTGTATCTTGGAGGAGCCAATATGCAATATTGAAGAGAGACTTTCTTGTGGCAGAATTGTGCTAAGAAATAGGGTGATTTTGTGCTGGGAAATAGGAGTCGAGCCCTAACAAATAGGGAGTCCTTTGTACTAGGAAATAGGAAGCTTGTGCGCAAGGTAATAGGGCCTGTCTGAGCGCAATAAAGTAGGAGCAGGGGTGAGTGTGTTTGCAGGGTGAGTCCAGCTAGTACAACTTGAGGACAAGAGTGTTGTCAGGGTGACAATTTGCCTTGTAAGAGATTCTATTGCTCAAACTCTATCAATAAAATACTACAACAAAGTAGAGGTTTTCCCAAGAAATCACGTGTGTAAATTGTGTGACTGTATTTTTATCTCTATTCTAATTCCACTGCTTATAAGTGTTAAGAAATTTTGTGTTTTGTTGAATGAAAGTTAGTTTCAAATTATTCATCTAAGCAGTTCAAAATTTCATGGAAAATTAACAAAATCACAGGGTGGTCAAACCTTGGGCAATGCCCCAGAAACAACTCTAAATTTTGGTCAACATATAGTCAAATATGCTAGAAATATTCGGCCTCCAATTTCAGTGAGTTGTTTGGTCAAACAACAGGACAATAATCCAAGTCAAAGCTGGTCAATGCAAAGAATAGAAGGTCTACTTGCTAGTCAAGATAGTCATCTTTTTCTTCGCATGTGTGAGCAGATTCTCCATGTAGAATAGGTTCGAACTGTTGAGTTGATGTGATGCCAAATGGATGAGTCGAATTTCCAATACATAGTAGCAGTGTTGCACGAAATGTCCCCCCCCGGATCAAAACCTATATTCGCAGCTTGTACAGATTCGTGGGTGATCCAGCCCCGGAACCGCATTTAGGAAATACGAAAATGCGGATCGGGCCAGGAGAAAGGATTCCTGGTCTATGGGAACTGTCTGGCCCGATCCGCGTTTCTGTACGCCCGAGACGCGGTTTTGGGGCCGAATCACCTCGTGGATCTGTCGCGGATTGGGGTTGACTCCAAGCAGATCACGACCGGTTTCGCTGTGCGGACCCACAAAACTCAGTTATTTTTATTTTTATTTTTTATTTAATTGTGGTTGGGGGTGGGTTTAACTTGGGTTAGGGAAAAGAATGAAGGGAATAAAACTCTATTTCTCCTCTCATTTCCTCACTCCTGTATTTTTGGAGAGCTTGGAGAAGAGAGGAGAATAAAGCTTGGAGAAGAGAGACTTGAGGAGAGCTTGGAAGAGTGAAGGAGGATCTAGGAGTAGTGAAGGGGGAGGAGCTTAGAGGAGTAAACAAGAGCTTCCATTTACAAGAGCTAAAGAGGTAAGTGCAAACCCTAAACTCCCTCATTTTTCTGTCATTGTTTTTTGTATTTTTTCTCCTCCCTCTCCTACTCTTTCCCATTCTTTCTTCTTACTCATTTAATTGCAGGTTGTTCACCATATGTATTCGTATTCCAAGCATTGTTTTAAAACTCCGACTCAGCTTCTGAATCGGCCGAGGGTCGACTCCAACTTCGACTCTGACTTGGTATCAACTCAATCGGTTCGATTTCAATGACTCGGTATTTGTAAAAAATACATTAAAGTAGGCTCATGAATATATGCTCAAGAGAAGACAACATATGATCAAAGTAGGCTCATGAATATATCCATTATATCAAAATGGCACCAAGTGCACTATCCGATACATACATGATATAGAGATCAGAACAAAAACACATAACCAAGGAGGCTCTAAATGGCCTTTACAACAAAACATCACTAGTCACTATTGCTAGAGAAGCCAACATTTGGTGCAGACGTTGAATCAAAGTGAGACGGGGAAACCCATGGCTCCTCCTCCTCATCAAGATCTACAACTGGAACTGTAGAAGTAGTAGCACTGGCACATTGAGATAGACGAGCTATGCTCCCAGGGGTTGGGTAGCTTTATAGGCTTGGGAGAGGTTAGAAGGGCATACCAAAACCCTAAAACCAAGTATAAATCTGTCTTGAAGTCTGTTTTCCATCACTTTTGTGGGTCGTAGACGAGTTTGACTGGGTTGGTCAAGCTAAGTCGAGCCGGTTGGTTTGTGACCAAATCGGTTCGACCAGGGGGTTGGCTTGGTTGGCTCGGCTGAATCCAAGCCGACTCGGCCGTTTTTTAAAACAGTGATTCCAGGATGGTGTTCTTTTGGCTTCTATGTATCATTCCACTTTTGGTTTTCATGATGGCAAGGGGGAGTAGGAATAGAAGGGAAGAAGAACAAGAGGATAGTGGTCCCCATATGAGTGACCCAATGTATGATGAGGAGGAAGGGTTTGAAGAGGAGGGGGATGAACCTTAAGAGAACATTGAAACACTAGAGGGGAAAGCTGCATCGACACCCTTGTGGAACTATGTGACCAAACTTGAAGGGGGAAAAGGTGGTGGAAGCTACAAGTTTTTGTGCCCTCATGGTTGTCATGGAGGAAAACCATATAGTGGTTCATATACCCGTGTGAGGAGGCATATTTGTGGGGTGTTGGACAGTGATGAGAAAAAGGGTGCCGTGGGGATACAAATTTTCCCAAACGTTTCAACTGAACAAAGAAGAAAATACATCCAAATAGAGGAGGTTGCACAACAAAAAAACAAGAAACGAGAAACTCAATCTAAATCCTGTGCAAACTCTAGATTTGGTAGCTCATCTCTTCATGGTACTTCTTCAACCTTTGGAGGTAGAAGAACAATAGGGGATTTCCTGACTGTTGCTGGGAGGGATGATGTGGATGGAGAGATAGTCCAATTTATTTGTGCTTGCGGTGTACCATTCAATGTGGTTCGCTTTCCCTATTGGCATGATATGGTTAAGGCCATCAATGAAGCCCCAAAAGGATACAAGAGCCCCAACTATGAGAAAGCTAGAACAATGTTATTAGAAAGAGAAACAGTAAAGGTTCAAAGAGCTTTGACACATTTTACAAATGAGTGGGTAGATTGTGGGGTATCCATTGTATCAAATGGGTGGACAAATATTAGAAATAACATTTGATAAATGTTCTTGGTGTTTCTGCTAGTGGTGTAGTATTTATTACATGTCATGACTCCTCCATCAGTGCAACTTCCCAAAACATTGCAGATCTTCTATTGCAATCAATCAAAGATGTTGGTCCTAATAATGTGGTTCAAGTGATCACTGATAATGCAACAAATTGTAAGGCAACAAGAAAAGTTATTGGGCGTACTCATCCACATATCTTTTGGTCTGGGTGTTAAGATTTTATGGCAGAAATAATAAATATTTACTGAGAGAAATAAATACAAAGAGGCCAGCAACAAATCATTAACATAAACAAAAATGTTTATCCAGGAAAACCCCAAATCCAGGGAAAAAACCCAACCAATGAAATTTCATTAACCATTGGCCAAAACCACGGCCAATTTGGCCAAGTGAGCCTTCACCGCTCACCTCCAAGCCTACATTACAATGAAGTTTTCCCAGCCTTTTATAGGCTCTATTACATGCAATACCATGGGATAAAACCATGGGTGCACAGTACCATGTGCCCCAAAACCATTATTGTTTACCCTAGTCAACATTGACTCTATTCCGAGTCAAGTTTACCTAACAATTCCCCCCTTAAAATTGACTTGGGAATTATTGACTAAATCCAGCCAAACCTGCTAAATGAGACAACCCCGCTCACTCTAGCTCTTCCCCCCTCAAATTTTTACCAAGGGTAATTGTTAACTTGACATCCCCCTTATCACCTAGGTCTAACCCAGACTTTACTAGTGATTAACTAGGGGTACGCATGCCATACCAGGTCTTACAGCAATATGCACATTTACATGCAAAAAATTTACTCCATCATAATATATATTTTTGTTTAATTTTTGCTGTCTTTGTACATATGAAATCAATGTCCATATAAAAAGAATCCATCTACCGGATTACATGGGTCACCAGCCTCTGTAACCGCCAGCCCTCTAGGAATTCTCTTCAGATATATGGTTCATTAATTTATCCACGTGCTCGTATCCTCTCTCATTTTCTACATTCATTCATGATGTCCTCTCCAAAGAGGACATCATAGTTGTACATAATCTGCCCATCAACTGCAATAAAAGCAATTGATTTTTCATGAGCCTTTCCACGGCATATTCTATGCATCTCTTCAGCGCTATGATCTTCACCAATCATCAATGTCAACCAACAAAAAAAAACCTTGCAATTCGTTGTTCTTAAGAGCAAAATTATACTAGCTTGAAGCAACGAACCCTTAGCATTAGAAAGGACAAACGAAATACTTGTAACATTTAATCCTACTAATAATCCAATCAGCAAGTATTTTTCAGTGAAAAGCTACAAAATCCACTTCTCTATTATGTAGGGGCCATTCAAACTAGTTTCCTGCGACAAAAACTACAAATTCATCTCTCAATTGCTCAAGGTGCAGCAACTGCAATACGACCAGTAATCTGATCAAGATCTCTCTGACCACTAGATGTGATACGCCGTCCACCATTCACATCCATCTCAACGATATTCATCTTCTCTAATTGTTGTAGTACATGTCGAGCTATAGATCCACTGCTTTTACAGAAATGAGGAGGACGCGAACCATTCCTTTTACGACCACCATAAATTTTGCAAAAATCTCCAACTCCAATTCCCTTTCTCAAATATATTTTCCTTGCCATCGAAGCTATTCTAACATAGTACCAGTCAGGATCATATGGAGCGAGTTCCTTGAAAGTGGCTGTCTTTACAAGGTCCACCCAGTGTGGAAGCTCAATCTTGTTGGATCGTTTAAGATGTGCAGCATAAGCTGTCACGAACTCATGGGGCGAGACATCTTTGAATGTACACGCCGTTTCCATGGCTCGAACCTGCAAAGTCCTAACTGCTTTGCTCAAATCTCACACAAATCCGTCCTATTCAATGCCGCCTGAGACATCACCATGCTTTCCGCTGTCACCCAATTCAATTTTTTTTGGCAAATCAGGAAATTTTCCCATAGGCTCCATGTACAGCACCGTGCCAATTCTCCTCTTATGACACTCTTGAGCGCAACACATCGATCCATCTTGTAGACTCTATCACCACTCGCTTCTCAGCTACATGGATCTTGAGATCCAGATCTGCATCAGTACAACAGATTGAACCTCTTGCATGCTCACAACATGAGCCACGACCAGGGAAATTCTCCTGTCGTCGCTGCCTTCACCCAAGAACAAGAAGCTCATATTATCTCTCTATATCTTGAACCCTGTGAGCATCAGATTAGTAAGTTTCCGAAGGCGCTATGCAACCCACGAAGGGGATAACGAATCTCTCCAACTGCAGATTGATCTCCCTGTAAAAGTCCCGCATTCGTGAGCACTCCATGATTTTTCTTTTTCAATTACAATAGATCTAATCAGATCTGACATATTCATAAGCAGATCGAACCAGATTTTATGCAGACCCGTCCTCCTCCTCTTACATAGATCTATGCACAATCATGTTCACACACAAATCTATTCAGATCTAGATATAGATCTAACGCCTTCACACATAGATTTGTCCTATCCAGGAGAAAATTTCACAGTAGCAACAAACTATAGATACAGTAAAATCACTAAGCTTGGCAGCTCATTCCAGATTTCAGATCTTCATAGCTCTGATACCAGTTGTTAGAAATTTACCGCATAAATAAAATATTTATTAGAAATGAAACATGAGTGCTAAAGAAATAAAATCATATAAATATTAAATAAACATCCTGAACCCCAAACCCGGGGAAAAAACCCCACCAATGAAATTTCATTAAGCATTGGCCAAAACCCTGACCAATCTGGCCAAGTGAGCCTTCACCGCTCACCTCCAAGCCTACATTACAATGAAGTCTTCCCAGCCTTTTTATAGGCTCCATTACATGCAATACCATGGGCCAAAACCATGGGTGCACAAAACCATGTGCCCCAAAACCACTACTATTTACCCTAGTCAACTTTGACTCTATCCCGAGTCAAGTTTACCTAAAACTGGGTGCTTGGTTCACACATTGAACCTTTTGATGCATGATATTGTGAAGCATAAAGAATGTGGATGGATTAATGAGCTTTACAAGAGAGGGAAGCAACTCATTAAATTTATCACAGGGCATACAAGGGTAAATTACTTTTATGGCACCTACTCCAAGTTGTAGTTGCTTAAACTTGCAAAAACAAGATTTGCAAATTATTACCTCACCTTTAGGGCTTGGTTCACACATTGAACCTTTTGATGCATGATATTGTGAAGCATAAAGAATGTGGATGGATTAATGAGCTTTACAAGAGAGGGAAGCAACTCATTAAATTTATCACAGGGCATACAAGGGTAAATTACTTTTATGGCACCTACTCCAAGTTGTAGTTGCTTAAACTTGCAAAAAAAAGATTTGCAAATTATTACCTCACCTTTAGGCGACTAGTGAA
Organism: Pinus albicaulis; assembly: GCA_034641835.2. Lineage (NCBI taxonomy): Eukaryota > Viridiplantae > Streptophyta > Pinopsida > Pinales > Pinaceae > Pinus > Pinus albicaulis. The sequence goes on along the minus strand of JAXQQM020089155.1, from coordinate 222,061 downwards.
GGTGAGACAAGCTTTAACTAATATGATGACTTCTGAATCATGGGAGAAAATTAACACTAATAGAGATGGTGCCAATGTAGCCAAGGACACTATTCTTGACATGTTATTTTGGTCACATGTTAAATATGTTTTGCACTTCACCAAACCAATTTATTACATGATCAAGTTTGTAGATTCAGATCGACCAATAATTGGGGAGATGTATCAGCAAATGGATAGCATGTTGGGGCAAATTAAAGACATTGTTGAGCCTAGAGATATCACCTTGTACAATTATATTCCTATAGAGGTGGAAAAATGATGGGATATGTTAAACGTTTCATTGCATGCCTTAGCAAATGTTCTGACACATAAATGCTATCATCCATCACGGCTTTCAACACTAGCGCTTGGGGGGGGCGGGGGGGGGAGTAGGAAAAAACCACACCTAGATCTAGAGGTTCTATCTAGTTATATGAGAGTAGTGGATTAATTAGTCCATGATGAGTAGAAGGTTGCCATGGTACGAAAACAATTGAGCAACTATGCACTTAGCACTGGTCCATTTGGGAGCATGCATGCAATTAGAGATTGAGAGACTTTTTCTTCTCTTGAGTGGTGGAACATGCATGGAGGTGCTACTCTACTTCTACAGACTTTGGCATTGTGGGTGCTATCACAGGTGGTAAACACTTCTTCTGCAGAGAGGTGTTGGAGCTCTTAGTCTTTCATCCACATTGTTAAAAGGAATAGGTTAAATTTAGACCGAGCAGAGAACTTGGTTTATGTTCACTACAACTTGCGATTGTTGTCCCATTACTGTGATGATGCAAAGACTAATAAAGACCTTAAGGTTTGGTACAGAAATCCAGAGGAGCCCAATTTGGAGGATGGAGTGTTGCGATTACAACAATTAGAGGATGCTCTTATCTAGGATGATAATGATCGAATTGAGATGCCACCCCCATCTGGTCCCTTGGTTCCCAAGTTAAATGCGTCAGCAACAACAACATTGGCTTCATCTTCATCAGTTTCAGTGCCAGAACTTCCACAACCACCATCTTCTTCATTGCCACCACGTGGAGGCCCACCGCCACGTACTGTTCGTGGTGGAAGGAGGAGAGATTAGTAGATATATTCACAATTTACTACTTTTGTCATAGGTTAGAATTGTAGGCTTGTTGTGAATTTGAACTTTTTTGTCTTAGTCTTCCTAGTTCAGTGTGTACTTGAGTCTTGGTGGTGGCCAAGTGGCCTATTTTGTAAACATTATTAGTTGAATTTTGGACATGACTAATGTTGACAGTTGCTCATTTGCTGGATAAGTTACTTGAATGTTTGATGATTTTATCTTCTAAATGTTTTATGTTTTATAATATGCTTAAAAATTTAATGTATGTTTGTAATTGCTAGAATCTAGATGGTTGATGCTCGAATAATTAATCATTGATGTACATTGGAATCATGGATGCCATATCTATCTTGATTTATGTAAAACTATGCATGGTTTCATGTCTTCTACAACTAATTTGGTATTTGGGATGTTTTTTTGAATATAAATGCAATATATATATATATATATATAGTAGACGCTTCTGAGACGCTTCGCTTCCTATATTTTTGGAAAATGACGCTTCTGCGTCCCCGCTTCCAAAAAACGTCCCCGCTTTGTGCAACGATGCATAGTCTTGTGAAGTTGGTTTTGACGTTGGGTCAAACCCCTTTAAGAGGTGGGGCTGACCTATCAAGTTGGGGCGGACTTGGACAACTAGAAAATTATTTATTTCTCCTTTGATTTTAATCATGAAAATACCGACCGCAGCTACAATTTCTCAACATCTTCTTCACGAGTCTCTGATGTTTCCAATTTTGATGAGCTAGATCTTCTTTCCATTATAAAGGATTTCTTGCTTCTATGTAACCCATGGAGTTGTATTTGTGCTTCCAATGTCATTTATTATATTGTATACATGTTCCCATGTCTTTGTGTTGAGAGGCGCTCTCCAGCCCAGTATGGAAGAGATGTTGTAATGTCATGTCCTATCAATTACTTAAAAGAAAAATAAAAAAATAAAATCAATAATTAAAATAAAAATGAGGTAAAATAGTCAATTTACCATTGGTGGTTTTTGGCCAGGTTTTGACAATCCATGGTTTTGCCAATGGTATTTTTATGTAAGAGGAAATATATATATATGTATATATTAAACCAGCCTAGATCCATCTTAACTCCGGATCTACCAAGTGCCAAGACGGCTTGGTACTTGGTAGATCCGGAGTTAAGATGGATCTAGGCTGGTCTATTATTTTGTGCTCCTTTCAATGTCATGGGTCAATTTTGGATTTTAATGGACATTAATGTACAAAGTAAATTAAATTAAATTTCTGGTTTAACTTGTCCTACCTTCGGCTTTATACTCAACGATGTTAACAACCACTAGACCATAACCCAATCATACAAATTTGTTATTACTGTGTCGTTTTGTATAATATGTTAATTGAAATAGTTATGTGATTGATTGTGTTGACTTTAGTACTTCCATTTTTATTTTATACAGCTATCAATTGGAAATATTGCATGTTGCTATGGAGAGAAACACACTGGTTTTTTTGGAAACTGGTTGTGGGAAAACCTTGATTGCTGTACAGCTCATGAACCAGATTGCTCATAAGCTGAGAGTCAAAGGCAAGAAAAGTTTAATAGTATTTCTTGCACCAAAAATTCAGCTGGTCATCCAGGTAAGCTGTAGAATCTGGGATAAATGTCCCTCTTTATTTGAATTGAAAGAGGAAATGTAAGGCCTACTTTGTGAGAATTGAAGTATTGACAATATGTATTGTTGTGAGCTTTTCAGCAAGCTGAAGTCATTAGAATAAATACAGACTTAAAAGTTGCTGATTATTATGGTGCAAAATGCGCAAATGGTTGGAATGTTCAGCAATGGAAAAGAGAAACCACCTTGAATGAGGTACTCTTCAGTACAAAGCCATCATTCTGTTTTGTTCATTGATGTTTGATTACACTTATTATCATGGAAAATAATCTTCTGAATGCTTTATTTACACACTTTTTTCCCAAGGAAAACCTCATGTGATCCCTCCTCTACCCTAGAACATCCAGATGGAGGGCAGCTCAACGGGCAGCCACAATAGTCACTAGTATCCTGAGGGACTCGATCGAATCTGACTCTCTGATCTATGGCTTCCCCATTTGCAGTATGCCTTGGGCGGATGGTTATTTCAACCGATTGAGCTAACCCTCGGGAGTTGTTTATTCACACACACACATATATATTAGTGTTTTAATTATTTTTCCAAATCAAGTGAATTTGACCATAGTTTTATCAAGTTTATTTTGTCTAAATGTTCTTGCTTGCTCAACCTAATGGACATGCACTCATTCAATCCCTGTTCTGCACCATTTATGAATTCTATTATTGCAGACCTTATTTGAAGGTTAGATGCAGGTTGTCTTGAGATTTGTAGTCGCAGATGCTTTTGGACATCATATTATGGGCTCTTTAGGGCCTTAAATGCGGAAAGCAATACATTAACATAATGAGATGTTTTTCAGGTGCTTGTGATGACGCCTCAGATTCTATTGGATGGTCTACAATTTAGATTTCTCACACTTGATCTTGTTGACCTGCTAATTTTTGATGAGTGCCATCATGCATGGGGACAAAATCCATACGCGAAAATAATGAAAGTATGAATTGTGATTTCAAGAACTCTTAGATTAAGAATTGTTGTTGTGCTATGATTTGATTTCCTGTAAGTATTGAATGGCTTATGCATGGTGTATTTTGTGTTAAAGGATTATTATAGTACATGCCAGCATAAACCAAAAATATTTGGAATGACAGCCTCACCACTCATTGGGAAAGGTAGTTCACTCTTCTGTATATGCTATGAATATAATTGGATGTACTTTATTGTAGCCGAACTTTTCTTGTATTTTGGTGTTATAACAAACATGCATATGCATTGCATGTTGGACCATTTCCAATAACATCTTCCTTTTTATGATTCATTTGGCCCCTCTCTAGATCAATGTTTTACCCCCACGGACACAGTGTTTGAATTACTGCTCTGTTTATGCTCCCTCAATTTATGCACCCAAAAACGTGCCTATAACTTTATTTATGTTTATAAATTGTCTTATATACCTATCTCTGTATGATTTTATCTGGTGTGGCTTACGTCTATATATAGTACTCATCACTTGATAAGTTGATATCATATTATTTTATCAAGGAAAAGCTTTCTATATATTAAGGGGGTTGTTCTTTCTAACGTGTTTATGCTAAAATTTCCATCTCTTCAAAGTTCACACTGTATCCATTGCTTCGTATTTTCACTCCATCTTAGTTTAACACCATATTTTAATGTTATTCAATTTCCTGTAACTTCAGTTTTTCTTTTTGAGGAGCATGCAAAAAGTTGTCTCGTGTGTAGCAAGTGATTTGCTTAGTACTATCCAGTAAATATAATTTGTTAGGAAACAAAGACCCAAATAACCAGTAAATATAAATTGTTAGGAAACAAAGACCCAAATAACCTGAAAATAGAATGAGAAGTACCTCCAGAGTCCACACCCTGAGAATTAAATGGAAGATGAAATTCAAGAGGGGCAACCTCTTTTAGAAGAATGTACAAGATGAAATGCCCATACAAATGAATATCCTTTATTATAAATAGGAGATAAAGTGAACATGATGTAAGTTGTAACGTAGGGGTCATAACATAATAACACAATATCTAGGACTTAACATGCCCCTCTCCTTCTTACAAGTGTTGCCCTCAAGACTTGGTTAGCTGTGGATGTTTCTGCATGCAGAAGTCATCTTCTCATGTCACCTCTTCTACTGGTTGTTTCTTCCACTTGATGAGGTACTTAGTAAGTGCTTGATTTTGTAGTTGCTTGATCCTTGTTTCAAATATTGTTTTTGGCTCTAGTATGATTGTTACTTATTCATTAATCTTTGGTAAAATATTATGAAGTTTGAATTGCAATCTTGTCATTGATTCCTTCTTTAAGCAAGAAACATGGAACACTGGACGTACACATGAAATGGATACAACTCCAATTAGCAAGCCACACTTCCAATTGTTTGCAACACCTTATAGGGATTGTAGTACTTGGGTGCTGTTTTTTGTCTTTTTGTTGTTTGAGGGTCCTCTGTTTGTATGGTTGTAGCCTCAAAAATACTCAATCCCCTACTGCAAATTCTCTTTCATTGTGACGTTGATTTGCTTGTTTCATATTGTTTTGTGCTATAGCCAAGTTGTCCTTCAATAGTTGGAGAACCTCTTGTTGCTCTATGTGGTTGTCCACTGCTTGGACCTTCCCTTTCCCTCTCAAGGGTGATGTGATGATGGATGAAGGATGATAGCCATAAAATGCCATAAATAGGGACATTTTTGATGAAGTATGGAAGTGTTGTATTGCTATTATGCCATGGGAAATCACTTTGACCCATTGTGTCTGTTTATCAAATGCAAACCAACAAAAATAGCCTTCTAGATATTTATTCACAATCTTAGTTTTCCCATCAGATTGAGGATATGGTAAGAGGAGTTGTGAGCCAACTGAGTATCCAAGAAAATAATTCAGTCCAAAAATTTCTAGTGAAAATTGGATCTCTATCACTTACAATAATCTTGGGGTTTCCATATTAGCTTCTAAACTGTTTTTATGAATGTTGTGGATACTATACTTCCTTTAAAAGGATGAGAAAGAGAGCAAAAAAGGTCATACATTATGAGTCAACCATTACTTCCCTGAAGACATTCTTTTCTTCGGACTTGGGTAGACCTATAATAAAATCCATTGAAACTTCTTTTCAACATTGACTTATTATGGTTAATGGTTATAGGAAACCTAGGATCTCTATTCTCTTCCTTATTTTGTTGGCAGACCATACATTTGACCACAAACTTTTAAACACCAATTTTAAGAATTTCTTAGAAAAAATCCTTTTGATATTATGCTAAATTTTCAAGAATCATGAATGTCCTCTTGTAAGAGAAGTGTGCAATTTCAAAATATAAGACCTTTTGTCTAAGTTCGGTATTCTTACATAAATATGGGTGATCTTGATACCACAGTAAATTATTCTTCCATACAAATTTATTTGATGCACTTGGATCCTCTTGTAATTGTTGATTGATCTTGCATACTTTTTTATCATATTATTCCATTTTATCCTTGCTTCTTCCCGCAAGTAGGTTGTGGAATGAAAATAACACACAATAAGCTCTCTGTGTTTTCCTTGAAAGCGCATTTGTTTTCTTTTAATTTTTAGTAGATAATTTAAAAGTCATAACCTAGCATCTTTGCAAATCATTTTTGTTGCTATCTTGAAGGAAATTGTTATTCCAAGAAGTAATTCAAACTTTCATGATTTGTTTTTACCTTGAAGTGTCTTCCTATTAGGTAAGGGCACCATTTCTTAATTGCATGTAATGTGGCCAACATTTTCTTTTCATAAATGTGTTTGAGTAAGTTCTTTCCTTTAAGTTGGTTGCTCTTAGAGGCAAGGGGCCCTCCTTCTTGCATTAAAATAGCACCAATGCCATGCTTTGAGGCATCTCACACTCCACAATAAAGGTTTTTGTGAACTTACGCATGGACAGGACAAGAGTTGTACACATAGCCTCTTTAAGTGTTTCAAAGCCTTTGGATGCTTCTTGAGTCAAAGAAAATGTCTCCTTCTTTAACAACTTTGATATAGGTACTACTATTTGACCATAATTCTTGACAAACTTGTAGTAATATCCTGTCAATCCTAAGAAGCCTATAAGATTCTTTAATGTTTTGGGAATTGGCCATTACATCATAGCTTTAATTTTGTTAGGGTCCTCTTTGACACCTTTATGAGATATAATATGACCCAAATATTTCACTTCTTGAACCCCAAAGTCACGTTTGGAAGGATTTGCATATAGTTGTTGTTTTTCTTGCAGTTTTAAGACCATGTCAACATGTTGTACATGCACTTTCCAAGATTTGTTGTTGATTAGTGTATTGTTGAAAAATAGTAACACAATTTTTCTAAGTGAGGCTTTGAAAATAGAATTATTCGAGGCTTTGAAATGTTGAAGGTGCATTAGTAAGGTCAAATGGCATTGGCAAAAACTCATAATGACATTCATGCATTTTAAAGGTTGTTTTGGGGATGCCGCCTTGTCTCATTTTGATTTGATGATATGCAGAATGGAGATCCACCTTGGTTAAAAAAAATTCTTCTTGCAACTCATCTAATAATTCATCAATGATAGTAATAACTTAATAAGAAACTTATTTTTAATGATCATTTTTCCGATTTGTCTATAATTTGGATACACACATCATGAACTTCCTTTTCTTAAACCATCGCGATTGGTGAGGAGGAAGCACTTTTTCTAGGTTGAAAGATGTCAATCTCTAATATTTTTTGAATAATATGCTCAATATCACTCTTTTGTGCATATGGGTTCCTACAAGGCCTAATGTTAGATGCTACACAGATGCTACACGTCTCCGATCCAAATGAATATTGAAAGGTCCTAATCTTGAGAAGGTGGAAGACCTTTAGGCATCTCTCCAACTACCTTCGAATGATCATCGATAATTTTTTGAGATGTTTAAATATTTAGTGAGAAAAGTGTTAGGTATTTGAACATCTAGTGAAAACAATTGTGCAATTACACAATATTATCCCTTTTTGAGTAATTTTGTCATGATGTTAGAGCTTGTCACGTTAGAGGGTTTCCCTTCAATACCTTTGATTTCAATGACCTTTCCTTATAATAAAATCTTATAAAATGTCGCTGAAAAGTAAGCACCAATATTCCCAATGATTGTTACCACTAGACACCTAATATAACATTAACATCACCCATTTGGATTGCACTCATGAGACTGTGTTAAAATTGGACAACTAGGTCCAAACTCCATGTTGTGATGCTCAGATGAAGACACCAATATTTTTATTGGGTTCCTCTTTCGGAGAGGTGCAATATTGGTATAAAGATCATCTTGATCCGATGAGCAGAACATTTATTTTGAATTTATTTTTAATACTTTCAAAATATGTGCAGGTCAGCCTTAATGTTTTACACCCCTAGCAAATGTGTCACACACCCTCAGTGATTGATATAAATAGAGTCAACTTTGGAGGACATTTCACTCATCTCATCTTCACACATCATCTCTCCTCTTCTGATTGGTTCGAGCTCCTTGGAGGCAGTTTTTGATTCACACGTGGGAAAGGAGGACGAAGAGAATTTTGTTGTTGTTGCTGCTGGTGCTGTCGCTGTTGCTGCTGGTGCTACTAGTGCTGCTTCTTGCTGTTGTTTTGCGTTGACTTTTCTAGTCAGCGTTGACTTTTTGGGGTTGACTTTGAGTTGATCGTGTGTCTGTTTTGAGGGTTGTGACACATGCTGGGTTGGCTGACCAAGGAGACTTTGCTGGTTGAAGCATCCTATTGACTGCTGTAATGCACCAACACATTTATTTGTTTCTGGTTTGTCTTCTGTTGATCTACTGGTATGTTCTATCAACACTTTACTTGATTATTTATGTGATTGCTATAGTGAAAGTAAAGTTGCATCAAGCATAGAACATCTACATTAATTTACATGGTATCAGAGGTGAGGTGAAGACAAAGTCCTAATTTGTAGCAATCACCGAAGAAGAGGATGGGTTCCTCAAACTACAATGGCTTCAAGGCTGATGACAAATTGACTGGGAAGGATGACTTCCATGCTTGGAAGATTACATTGGATTTTATGTTGGAAGACCAAGATGTCATGGACTATGTGCTGGGTAAAATCCAAGAGCCTCCATCCACTGCAACTGTTGCTGCCAAAACTGTACAAGAAAGGGGAGATCAAAGAAAAGCTAATGATCTGGGACTCAATTCACAAGAGTCTCGTTGCCTACATCTCTGAGCTGGGCTCATCCAAAGAGATGTATGATAAGTTGGTCAACATGTTCAAGGTCAACAATGCGAATCAAGTCCTATTCTACAAGAATCAATTGAAGAATCTAAGGAAAGGCAGGGATGAGTCTATTCAATCATATTTTCTAGAGCTGACCGAGATCGGGAGCAATCTGCTGGCTATTGGGGAGACAATAGTTGATCAAGAGATGGTACTCACCGCACTTGGAGGGCTCCTATCCGAATGGCATGTGTTCAACACTACCATTCTAAATAATAATGTGATACTTGACTTTAATGAAGTACTGTCGAGATGCGTTCAAGAAGAATCAAGAATGAAGGAGTATGAAAATGAAGGAAATGCTGCCTACATTGCTCATTCTAGAAAGAAGAACTTTGGTGGTCCAAAGAACAAAGGAAAACCAGGGGCCCAAGGAAAGAAGGGCAAGTGTTTCACTTGTCATAGGCCAGGTCACTATGCTAGAGAATGTCCATTCAAGAGGGATTCTCCCGATGATGATGACAACAACAACAACTGGAGGAATGGCAATCAAAGGAACAACAGGTTCAATGGGAAGAGGAAGGCTCCCTCTGGCGGAAATGGGCAACCTTTCAAAAGGTCGAGAAATTCCAAGTATGAGGAATCAAATGTTGTAGATGATAAAAGAAATGAATTCATTCTTGTATCTGCCCTCTCTACTGCATCTCCACCCGACACTATGGATGTCTGGTTGGTGGATAGTGGTGCCTCAAGGCACATCACTGGGTTCAAGGAAGCACTCTCTGATATAGTTGAGAAGGATACTAATCTAGAAATTATCCTTGGAGATAATGTTACATATCCCGTGAAAGGGACCGGGACTGTGACCCTCCACTTGTCTCAAGGTCAAGTCCTCTGCTTGCAGGATGTACTCTATGTACCTAATTTGAAAAAGAACCTTGTGTCCATATCGGCCATGGAAGACAAAGGTTTCAATGTGCATTCCTTGATGGAAAGGTGCACATATGGAAGAAGAGCCTCAAGGAAGCTATCATGATTGGGTTTAGAGTTGATACACTCTACCAGGTTGGAGGAAGTCCACTGGGAGCGATGACATGTGATACTATGGCACCGGAGGTTTGGACACCTTCACTACAAATCCCTTCCCGTAGCAAGGAAGGTGGTGAAGGGGATGCTTGAGTTCTCAAATAATCATGAAGGCGTATGGTAGGGTTGTGCCGAAGGAAAACACACAAGGGGAGCTTTCCCCTCAAGCGTCACAAAGACATCTAATGTCTTGCATTGATACATTCCGATATGTCTGGTATGTTGCCCGTGACATCCTTGGGAGGATGTTCTTATTATATGAAATGAATGAGTTCAAGAAATTTTGCAGAGGAGTTAGCATAAAGAGGTCAGAAAAGCAAGTTATGGCGGGATGACGCACGATGTTTGATTACACAGGGGGATGGAGTTCTCCCTAGTTGAGAGGGAGTGTTAAAATTGGACAACTAGGTCCAAACTCCATGTTGTGATGCTCAGATGAAGACACCAATATTTTTATTGAGTTTCGGAGAGGTGCAAGATTGATATCAAGATCATCTTGATCCGATGAGCGGAACATTTATTTTGAATTTATTTTTAATACTTTCAAAATATGTGCAGGTCGACTTTAAGGTTTTACACCCCCAGCAAATGTGTCACACACCCTCAATGATTGATATAAATAGAGTCAACATTGGAGAACATTATGTATTATATCATGGATCATGAAACAATTACATACAAAGCTCTAATCCAAGAGCTCTCAGTACATGAGCTAACTGTCCCACACTGTCATACAAAAATTGGCAAGTTCCTTAGCAAATTTATTGTCTCCAGACAGCCTGCCTCCACTGCGTAATCCTCGCTGATAGCAATCCCTGAATGAATGCAATCCTGCTTGCCTTGACTACGCAATCCTCATGGGCACATCTAATGTGTGTGTGGTTGCATGTGTGCGATCGGATAATGTCACAACTGATAGTTTACTTCCCTTTCACCTAGAACTCAATTGGGTCTCCATTGGATTTGACATGCATGCAGTTAATAGTAGTCAATCTTCAGTTGCATGTGAGACCACTGATTGTGAATTAATTAATAATTAATTCACTTGATCTCTCACTAGTGTATCTTGAGTGACAACTAGCACAACTAAGTTTAACTCACTTAACTGAGTTAAACTACTTTACAACTTGCTTAACTGCACTTCCAACTTTGTTACAACTTCTAATCACTCAGTTACAACTAAGTCCACTTGCATGTCCCGCCAACCAATCTCTTAACTTGAAATTCCTTTAGCTAACTGATTTGCCATTTCAGTTAACTATTTCCAAGTGCTCATTGAGAATATATTATTGTTTATTGTCCAACTAATATTAATGGATAATAATAGTCAACATGCACATACATCTATAAATAGACATGCATCTATAAATAGAATTTTCTCATGCGTCTATAAATAGACATCCACCTAAAAATAGCCTGAGGCTCCATCCTAGTGTAGGTGCTTAGTTTTCACTAGGATCTTCTTGTTGAATCTCAACATTTTACACGATTATTCTAATGGCTTGTTGTACTGGAAGCCTAGGGGGCGCATTGGATCTTATATAGGATTGCAGGTGGTTTCCATTTGGGTTTGGTCTCCTTATGCGGTGGAGTGTAAAAACTCTGGTAAACTTGAATAAGTATATATTATTATTGATAAAAGATGAGATGATTACAATGGGGAATCACCAAGGCTTTAAATACAACCTTACAGTGTCCCTTGGTGAAGAGGCATGATTGTTGATCATGCCCTTTCACTTAATAAACCTAAGATAACTATATTTAACTAATAATTAATAAATTATACATAACATTGCCCCTCTCTTAAAGATGCTTTGTCCTCAAAGCATACGTAATAATGGACATCGCTGACGAACGCCTGGGTTCCTCGAGAGGTGGGCTCTTGCTTCCCACATTTTTAAAAGATCGTGGAGCATCTTCTCGAGTTCAATCTTTTGGTGGTGTGGATAATGACAAGATCTGATATTGACAGGGTCGGGTCCTTTCTCGACTTTTATTGGACGTTCGTGTTCCCTATTAGGAGGTATTTTCATTGGTAGGTCTTGGAAGACTTTTTCGTGTGTCTGAACTATTCCTTATACTTCTGGTGACCCTTCGTTGATCTTTTTTGTAGATAGCATTTCTAACTGATGACATTGTACTATAGAGGGTGGCGCTCCTTTTCGAATCATCTTCGTCATCTGAGATGACGATACGATGTGATTTCCTGGGGCTTGGAATCCATACAACTTGTGCTTCTGCCCTTCCCATTTAATGCTTATAAACTGCTTCTAATGGTTGGCAGAATAGGTACCTAAGGTTTGTAGCCATTGAATTCCTAAGACCACATCTACTCCTTGTAATGGCACGGTGTAGAATGGAGATTCTAAATTAAAATTTTGAATTTGCAATTTGACTTTATGGCATTTCCCTACCTTCTCGATTTTCTTACCATCGGCCACCATTACCTTCATTTTGGGCATGGGAAACGTAAAGATGTTGAGCCTTTTGGCCATGGTCGAATCTAAAAAATTGTGGATACTGACGGTGTCAAGGAGAACCATTACGTTGTTATTTTTAATATGTCCTTTTAGTTTTAGTGTGTGAGGTTGTGATATACCTGTCATAGCTGATAAGGACATTTGCGTAATGCTTCCGTCATCTAGTTCTGGGGTGGCTACATTTGATTCATCATTGTTAGAGTCATTAGTTGCTTCACAGTTATAGAGATTCTTTGTCTCATTTCTTTTAGCGCACCTATGCTTAGGGTCCCATTTTTCACCGTAACGTTTGCACTTGCCTTCTCTCATCCTTTGTATTTCCACGTTAGATTTTTCTTCTTCACGAAGATGGGGTGGGACATATTTTGTGTTATCTATATTTTCAGATTGAGGAAATCTTTGTCTCGAATATACTCTTTTTGATTTTGACCATGATAACCTTTCAAATTTCTTTTTAGCAGCTTTTGCTTTTTGCCTTGCTAGTTCTACTGATGTAATGTTGTGAAGTTCGAGCTCTTCTTGTATATGGATTTTAAGTCCTGAGATGAAAGACTGGATTAAATGAGATTCTGACAATCCAGGTACTCGTGTCACTAAGGTCTCCCATTCTCGAGTGTACTCATCCACATCTCCTTTTTGGCATAATTTGATGAATGTTGAAAAAAAATTTTCTTTTTTTATACCTTGAAATCTTTTAAAAAATGCATCCTTAAATTTCGTTCAACTGATAGCAAGTGTCATCTTTTTCCACCACATATACAAATTATATGCTTCTCCTTCCATTTTCATGGAAGCGTGCTTAATTTTTTCGTCATCACTATCAATGTCATAAATCTCAAAATATTCTTTGGCTTTATTAAGCCATGCAACGCTATTTTTTCATTACCGTCAAACTTAGGTAGCTCGATCTTTGCTCTTCAATGATATGCTAACGGTGGGACGAGAAATGGGTATTGATTAGCAAATGCATTCCAGAGCTGCTTATTTTGAGAATCTTTATTACTATTTTCGTGATGATGTGGGGAATCGGTTTTTTCATGATGCTCTTCTGAGTTCCCTGAATTTGCTGAATTGTTCTGTTGATTATGTTCCATATTGGGAAATATTGGTTATTGTGTCTGACTTATCTTATCTATCTTATCATTTATCTTATCGCAAAGTTCTGTCATTGTTTTTATTGCTTCGCTCTGATTTTCTGTGGCCTCGTGATGATTTAGCCACATTTGTATTTCTATTCGATTTGTCGTATCTTGAAGCTTTTTGATATCGTTGGAGTTTCCTCTACTGTACCCTCGAGATCAACTAATCTTTTGCCAAAGTCATCGGAATTATTATTGATTTATTTCTCAAGATCCAGCAATTTTTTTTGGAATTCGGCCATCGACATTGATGAAGACATTGAACATGTATGTGGTGGTGAATATTTTTCTGCCAGTTTTCCCTTCTTTTTTTTTCAAGTAATAATAATAATTTTTATTTTTATTTTAAACTAATTTTTATAGAAAAATTAATTTTAAATTAATGTTTATATAAAAATTGAATCTATTTATATAGTTAAAAAAAAATCAATTTTTAACTTGAACGACCACACTAATAGACACGATGGTTCAAACAAAATTAAAAAAACGATTATGTTGCAGCGTTACTAGGCGGAGCGGGTATGGTGTGGTGGGAAGTCACGGTGTGGAGGAGACGGGGAGGCAGAAAGAAGCGGTGTTGGGGCCGAGGTGGAAGGAGAAACGAGAGGCGAGGAGGGAGGTTGGGTGGAAGGGCCGAGGGAGGCTTGGCTGCAGGAGGCGCTGAGGGATGGTGGGTTCTGTCCGTGAGGGGGAGAGCGAATGGGATGGGGAAGAGCGGATGGGGCAGCGTGGAGGGCGGGTTGTAGGGATCGGGTGAGAGAGCAGAGGGGTAGCGAGGGGAGAGCGTATGAGTGAGCGTGGAGTGTGGACGTGATGGTAAGGGGGATGGGTTGAGTGGATGGGAGCGTAGGCGGGTAGTGTAGGGGGAGCGAGGGTGCAGGGTTGGGGAGGGCGTGTAGGGATGAGAAGGGCGGGTGGGAAGTCGGTGGGAGTGTGCGGAAGGAAGACGGTGGGAGATGAGTGGTGGGGGAGGTGGCAGCAGGACGGCGGGAAGGTGGGCGTGAGGCAGACAGGGCGGCGGGAGCAGGTGGGTAGGAACGCGGGGAGGAGGGTGTAGGGTGGCAGGGGGCCGAGGGAGGATGGGTAGTGAGGGTAGGAGGAGAGGCCGGGGAGGAAGGGCGGAGTGTGGTGGGGGGCTGAGGGAGGATGGGTAGCGAGGGTTGGGGAGACGCCGGGGAGGAAGGGCGCTGGAAGACGGAGAGAAGGGTGGGCGGGGAACACGGCTGTGAAGGAGTGTGAGGTAGGTGCGAGGTGGGAGAGGGCCGTAAGGCCGAGGAGAGGGATAAGGGAGCGTAGGGTGGAGAAAATATGCGACAAACTTATTTTTTTTATTTTTATTTTTTGTTTTTTTATTTTTTATTTTTTTATTAACTGCGTTTGAACCTGGAAATAGCCACTAAGGATTGAACACCACCAAATGTAAGTTGGGTGAATATGTGCTCGAATTGCTTGTTACAAAATTCACGTTTATTTTCCCTTTCCAAAAAAATGAGCGCAGAACAGATTCGCAAATGTTACAACAGGTTTATTGTTTTTCCAGTTTACAATGTTTCTTATGCTAGGTGCGAGTATGCCTTTGGTTAAAACCAAAGACTTTGTGAGGGTTTGTAAGTGCTCAACAGAGAGTTAATGGCTGCAGTAGTTGAACGATAGAGATCGACCACAGAAAGTAGCAGTAGTGATCACACAGATCCTGAAGAGCGAGTGCTCTGATACCAATGGAGTGTAAAAACTCTGGTAAACTTGAATAAGTATATATTATTATTGATAAAAGATGAGATGATTACAATGGGGAATCACCAAGGCTTTAAATACAGCCTTACGGTGTCCCTTGGTGAAGAGGCATGATCGTTGATCATGCCCTTTCACTTAATAAACCTAAGATAACTATATTTAACTAATAATTAATAAATTATACATAACATGCGGGATTCTAACCCCCAGAGAGCTACATTGGCACACATAGGGTGTGCGTAGAGAGCCATGGGCCTCCACAGCAGTAGACAACACTCCACGAATCCTCATTGTTGTTTAGAGACTACTAGCGATCCACTTTTGGGATGATGGTGATGTGCTTGGTACACTCTGCCCAGCGGGCCCCACAAGAGTCCACACTCTTAGCAGGTGTCCCAGGACTTGTATGATGTCATGGCAACGCTCGTTCCATCACTTGAGCCCTTGCAAAGGATCTACAAGCATTTATGATTCATATGGAGACCCATGGGGTCATTTGTGTGCCCCCACACCCACTAGGAGCACCACAGGTCTACTACTTGGAGAACAAAGGGCCACCCCCTTTTTCATCATATTCCGAGGAATTTATTCCTCAATATGGCACTTTAGGACATTATTAGGCCTTTGGAGGGCCCCACGACATGTACATATTATTACTTGGCCCCATGTGAGGCTTATTTTTTTCATTTATGAGCTAGTTTGGTGGGCTTTTCACCAATATGGGTTTTATTTGCACATTATTTGATCATTAGGGGCTAATGTAGGCCCATAGGCTAATTCGAACTCCCAAGAGGGGTATATATTGATGTTAGCTACATTCATTTTTATCGTCACTTCACTTGGGATCTCTCTATCTTTAGAGAACTTCACATTTCTTCTTGGAGGATTATTTTGGATAATGGATGAAATTTGATGTATGGATTTGGGCCATTTTTATCTTGGAGCTTCGTTTTTTTGCAAATGTGATGCTGGTTGGATATACTCTCTAACACTGTAAGTAAATTTTATTGATATATTCTTTTTGTTGCATACTGTTGAACTTTGCTATAATTAGGGCTAATTGCGGCATGATTGGAATGTGGAATTAAGGAGTCTATTTAGCTTGTTTAATGTATGGGCCATTGTTAGATGAATGAAATGTCCTAGAGATTGTTTGTCTCGATAAGCTTGCACCATTTGTATGAAGTATAAATGCTTGAAGGTCAATTTTCTTCTCTTTCCCTTAACATTGGACGAAGTTGACCTTCCGAGCCTCCTTGATCAAGAAACTGAATTCTCAATCATTATCATCCTTGACTCCATATCCCTAAGGGAATCAAGGACTAATCCCACAAAAGGGTGGTCATTTTCCTCTTCTTTCTTACCATTTTCCCCTTTTCCTAGGTCTAGCCCCAATAGGTCACCTAGGGCATCAATTTCTTGGGAATTCACCCACAGGAAAACTTCGATCTCCTATAGGCTAATGTGGTGGTGGGTCCCCTCACTCTCCTCCAAATTTGAGGCAATTCTGATGGTGGAATCTCTGGGAACCTCAAGCCTTAGCTCTAGGACCAAGTTTTTCCTAGGTATCCCCAAGGCTAGAAACTAGTAGGATCAATTTTCCTTTTGAAGCAAAATCTCTTTTCTTATCCTTTCCCCTCAACTTGTCCAGGGTAGGAACATCATTGGTTGCTATATTCCATCCCCAAACCTCGGTTGGTTCCACTTGGTCCCGTGTGGTCCCATTTCCTATGTAAGACAAATCATCAAGTGCTATTTGGGAAACCAAGCTCATATAGGATTTTAGGGATAGGGAAGTACTCCTTCAAGTTGTACCTCTCTCACTTATCCTCACCCCCTCTCCCTTGGAAGGAAAGCCCCTTGCTTAAAGAGAAAGCAAGTACCATTCTTCACCTCCTCCTTGGGAAAGGGTTTCCGAGATCAGCTCATATCTGTTCATTGACATATCCTTTATAAGTGGCTTCCTAAAACATCGGGACTCCTCCCATCGGTGAAAGTCCGTAAAGAGCAGAGAGTCTTAGCTGTGGTGACATTGGGCTAAGCCTCCACCGTTGCCCTTGGTCTAGCAGTTGCCCTATTAGGAACCCATTTAGGTCCCCTGCTGGTTTGAGTGGTAATAGGTTCCTCATACGTAGACACCATGGCTAAAATATTAGAGGGTGGAAAAAATATTAAATCCCCTTAAGTGTCAATTAATTAATTTTTTTTTGGCAAAAATTAAATTAATCTTAAGCCATAAAATTAATTAATTAGAGTCAAATTTCGAGTCTTAGAGAAATTAAATTCTCCATGTGGAAAAATCGTGGGTATCAAATAAATTAATTTTTGGAGGTACCCCTCCAAGGGAATATTGGAAATTTCAAGAAAAAATGGACCCTTGGACCTTGGTGGTTAAGTCAAAGTCAATTTTTTGAGGAAATTAGTTTAAAATAGTTATTTTTTGAGCTAATAAAAAATGAGTTTAATGAGAAATTCGAAAATTCCTCAAAATAAATACTTTCAATGATAGAGATTAAAAGATTATTAAAGATTTGTCGATGGCCAAGATTATTTTGATGAGGATCAAGCCAACTAGCCATTATTTGTCTACTTGGAGGATTTATCTATAAATTAGTGAGTTATTTGTGTCAAAATCCATCTGACGTTTGGTTAAGAAAATTCTACGAAAAAGCTGATGTAACGCCACTGTCCCCCTGGGAATATTTTTTGAATCATAATAAAGACTTTGGGGTGCAGTTCATGGTGTTTATTGTCTACTGATTGTGGTATGTGCTGTGGGTATGGGCATTCCTATATGTGCTTAAATTTTTTAAAGTTTGTTTTTCATTAGATGGTGATAAGAACATTCTATTGGTAGATTTTGGGTCTATCTTAGGTGATTTGATTCGCCATATGTCTAATAAGCTTTTTTGAAGAAAATATAGTGTTTGCAGGTTCCCCAGTCCTTGGTCTCCAAGTTCACAAACTGACGTAGGCTGACCTTGTTTGGACTCCAAATATTTTTGTGGTTTATTTAACTTCGTTAAGGCTTTATTTTGCATGTATTCTTCAAAGTACACTTAGCCATTTATCAAAAAAATCTCAAAAAAAAATTATTTCTCAAAATTCCTTTCAAAAGCATTGTATAATTGTACATTTGTAAATAAATTTGTATAATATATTTTGTAAATTATTTTTCTAACTGGGGTTTTGATATTTTTGTATATATTGGGGTTTTGGGTATTTGTGAATTCATTTTTTGTAGGTGTGATCAAGCAAGAGGAACTGGATTAGAGCTAGATCTAGGTCCTTGAGGGTAAGATCTAGTCTCTAAATTATTTTGCAAGGCCAACCATTGACAAATTTGCAACAAACTGAAGATCCGAGGAAAATAAATTATTTTCAGAGCTGGGGTTTCAAGTTTTTGGGCTCCTAAGCTCGGATATGCCCTCTCCAAGGCCAGTGTCATCCTCTGCTAGCCTTGGGTCAGCCTTTGGGGCCCAACGTCATCTTTTTCAGCCCTTCTAGGGCTGTCCGTAGCCTCTAGGCCGCTCGACCTTCCCTTTTTGGCCCAACGTTGAGGGTTTAAGGCCTTTTTAGGGCTGGTCGTGAGCTCAGAGGGTCTCGGCCCCCCTCTTTTATGCTAGACGACAACCTAATCTTATGATAGAAGTTTGCTAGTGTTTTGGCTACTTGGGCATTGAATATCTAGCCTAGATCTACTTGTTTACTTGCTGGAATATCTCTGCATAACTGAATAGATCAGATTTGATATAAATTTGAAAAGAACACTCTAAAGGGTATAAAATTGATTGGTGTGGCTTCTAACATATTATTATAGATTCTAGACATCTTGGGCATTATTGTTTTGGGCTTGAATCTTCATTTCTAGTTGCTGATATCTCTGCATAAAAGGCATAATCAGATCTGATATTTTTTGAATATAACACCCTAAAAGGACTAAAATTCATCAATTTATATTGGCAAAGTTGTTTTATCAATTAGCAAGTCATTGTGCAACTTATTGGTCATTTTCAGTTTCATATGCTTGACAATTTCTTGGTTTGAAGTATTATATTCACTGCTGTGCTATACTTCATCATAAGTGGCTTTTCATGATTAAATTGGATAATGGTGGTTTATGTTGTTAAGTTCTAACAATTGCTTGTGTTGTGTTAGATTTGAAAATTTGTTAAGTTGACACTAAAATCACTCAAACATCTAAGCTTGAAATCTTCTAATCTTATTGATGGTCTAAGTCACTTTGGCATTAAGATCTAATTGACATTGTGGTTGAAACATTTGCTCTAAGTTAAGTTCATATTCTTGTGCAATTTCACAAAGAAGCTTCGGTGAATTTATTGTTTATCTTTAAAACATTGGCATCTTAATTTTTATTCTAATTGAGCATCTTTCAATATTGGCATTATCTAAGAACATAATCTTGGCATAAAATTGTTGATCGTTGTCATTATAATATCTTGAGTAATTTGCATCTTGTGAATTTGACATTGGCACTAAGTTGTTGGCACACTTTTCGTAATAAGTTTGTCTTTTCATTCATTGATAAGTATTCTTGAAGATTAATTGTAACTTAAATACTTAAACAATTAAACAATCTTTAATCCAAAGATTCACTCATAACCATTGCATAAGCATTCTAGGCTTAGTTTGCACAAATAATTTACTTCCAAGCATAAGCTTGGTTGATAGACTCTTAGGACAACCCTTTTCCATCTAGCTTGAGGGTTCAACCCCTTTTTAGTGGTTAAAAAGTGACCTTGTAGTCGTCAGATCCACAATCTCTGCAGTATTGGAGGCACTGGGTGGTTGGAACATAGGGGGAGGTATCATTAATCAAGCCTCTGCTTGCTTCCCGTTGGCTTCCATCCTACAATCTACTCTAAATACTGATCTCAAAACAATTAAGAGAGAGGTTCCATTTAGACTAGACATATAACCTAAAATTAACCAAGATCCTTGCATCACACTTAGATCTTAGGATTTACATCTCATATAGGTTAGTTACTCATTTAGGCAGTGGTCATCCATCTAGTTACTTGGTTTTGATTTGTAACAAGCAATAGTTTTGACTCATTTTAAATCTAATCAAATCCTTAAATATTGCTTAAATTAACCAAGTAGCTAGGCCACTCAACTTGTCTCCCAGACAGGTTGGTTCCCAACCTGTCTTCCATCATCTCATTTCTATAGGGACTACCCCCCATAGCCTGCTGTTGGGAGACGGGTAGAACGAAGTGGGCGGGGTTCAAAGTGACAACCCCCGTGTAGTATCCCAAATGGGAAAATAATAGTAATAACAGGCTAAAAAATATTAAGGAGACAACAAAAGAAAACTGATATCTAAACACCCACGGAGCCATAAAAAACTATTGAGCCATTTTATTAATTTGCTAGAAATCAGTACAATGGAGGTGCTAGAATGGAGGCATGTGGGCTTGCTCAAGGCAAGCTAGAGAAGCCCTCTGAATCAATGCTGAAACCCCCCACTGATGGTACACTGTATGGCTATAGATCTGCGATGCAATCTGCCAGAAATGTTGTTGCTGCTCTCGAAGAAATGTCGCTAGGGCATGCTACAATGCTTAGAAATTTCCGGGACTTTAACCTCGGGCTCTACTCAAGAAACCCACAAAAACCCACGAAGGAATTGGCCAAATGTTGACCCCGAAATTTCAGCCCAATTTCCCCTAGCTCCTCTAACTGCTACTGCCTGAGTTAGGATTTCTGTTTGACACCTCAAATCTGCCCAGAAAATTCTACCAAATTAATCTTGGCTTCTCCTCAATAAACCCAGAAAAACCCACAAAGGGTTCGCCCAAAGCTTGACCCCGAAAATTGGCCATCTTAGGCTTGGCTCACTGCACTGCTGGGTAAATCGATCCTCCTGTAAATCCTGTTGTTGGAAGTCTCCAAAATGCCACAAAAATCCCTGTTAGGAAGCTTCAAGCCTCCCTACCAAATCTCAGCTGCAACTCCCTCTCTTCTCACCTCCCGGAACAACCAAATCCTCTCTGCACTGCGTCCTCCCCTATGCAGTCTCCTCCTCCTTTGCGCAGTCCAGAACTGGCTATGCTTCCTCTTGATGCTGCTAATGGAAATTCTCCTCACAAGGTGTGGAAATCCTCTCCTGAGTGGGCACTCGAAGTCCTCTTGAAGATCTCGTGTGCTAAACAACACTGCAAACTTGGCTCTTCGGCACAAGCGTGCTCTGTCGAAATGACAAGAAGAAAATAGCTGAATAAATGAATCTCGAATGAGCCTTCCCTTCTTCCTTTTATCCATTGAGGCCCAACATATGCCTTGGGTCCCACCTTGACCTGCGCTGCCTCTCCTTGGCCAATCACGTGTTGCCTTCCTCTAGCCAATCTCACGTTGTCCTTTTCGTGCCTCTTCTACGCTGCCACCAAAGGCCAACTTGACCCCACCACTAGAGCCTCAATTTTCTCCTAGGGACTTCAAGAAAAGACTTTATTTGGCCTAATTATTACTTGTGGGTCTGCTATCCACTTTATTTCCACCCAACATTAGGATTTGCCAAAATTAATCAAAATTAATATCCCAATTAGCTGATTGCTAATTTGGGGATATTATAGTCCTCCCCGCCAAAAATTGCTTGTCCTCAAGCAATGACTGAACAAGCATCCTCTCTAGCTGATGCTCCCCATTGTCACTGCGAAGTTTTGCCAGGGTCCCAGATGTGCCATTGAATCATTCCTAACCTCTGCATCCCCCAGATATGAAGGGATCCCTTAATACCAAGATCCCAAGCCATCATGTCCAACATGAAGCTCCCCCTGCTCCACTCACCATCCTGCTAGGAACAAGTAGTAGAAGCCTTTTGAACATCATCATTGAGTAGGGAATCATGATAATGTGGCAGTGTGCCCAACTCCTCATGAAGTTTCCCTACCAAGTAGTCCATCCCATGCACTCCAAGGGTAAACCCTCGAAGATACCGCCTAATCCCTGCAGAGATAGCGTCTCGCTCACATGAGCTCCTCTTGCTATCATCCTGCCAACCAACCTGCCCTACTAATTGTTGAAAGTGTAACTAGGATTGGTCTTCATATTGACTATGGTCTTCATATTGACTATGTAATTATGTATTTATGTAAAGAAGAAGACAAGATTATAGTATATTTTTTTGATATGCTTGACTCATGGGTTTCATGAGCAAGGTTTTAGGTCAAAGGAATTCTTCTTGATGTCCTCTAGGGATATGTCTTTTGGTCATAAATTGTATTAATTAAAGTGTCATGTTTATGAAGAGTCAAGTCTAATTTGTATGCCTCCAGACTGTCATATAAGCCTTGAAGATTGCACTCAAAAGATGATCAAGAACAATGTTGGAAAACCCTTCAAGTCAGCGTTCATTACACAGGAAGATACTCTCTATAAGTCGGCTTGTATTCAAGTATTCAAGTCAGCCTTAGTACACATGGATAGGTCGGCTCAAATACAGGTTGGAACAACTATATATACCTACCTATGCTGCGCAGAAAAGAACACACAAAAGTCCGCATTACTCTAAGTTTTTCGCACAATATTGCAGGAAGAATATCGGTCATCTCTGCAACAGTATATACATATCAGTCTGAAGCAAAAATGCGGATTAGTCTGAAGCTAAAATGCGGATAAGTCTGAGTAAAATTTGGTGGCATATATCTGAGTTAAGTATGAGAACATGGCTATAATAAATGTGTAAAAAGGAGTCGAAGTAAATGCAAGAACATGACATCTGAAGGAAAACAATGCGGACAAGAACTTCAAGAATTGCGAAGTATAACATCTGATATTTTCGGTGTTAATTCAAGGGAAGAATCACATGGATAATATATTGTAGTATGGGCTTCAATATATATATTCAGATTCGTTATCTCTGTGTCTGAAGTATCATGCGAAAATAAGAAGACAGAAGCAAAGAAATTAAGGATGATTTCAATATGATAAATACAACAAAGTAAGGAATCCTTTCTCAGAGAAGGAATATATATCTATTTTGGAATATAAAGAAGAATAAAAAAGGCAGTTGTGATGATATAGCATAAGTACAGTAAGCTATATGAGGAATATCTAGGAATTGAGATTTCCTTGAGTCAAGAAAGAATAAGGATCGTTCAGTAGACATTCTAAGTTATCTAGTTCTGATGCATAAAAGTGCAAGACGGTGCAGGACGGTACAAAAAAGAAGGATCAACTTGAGGAGTCAAAGAAGAAGCAGTGGCTAGGTCTTGGAGGCATGCAAAGGTCAAGGTTCTGTGTCATGGTCATGGTACTTGTCAATTGCAAGTCTATAAGAAGAATTCCTTGCGAGTTTTCCTCTCCAAGAGGGAGAGGTTTTGCCCTGGCTCGAAGAGCCTAATTTTGTGTCTCTTGTATTTTTGGTAATTGACTTGATGAAAGACTCAATAAGCTAAGAAGAAAAGACATAAGTAAAAGAAGTAAGTTCACAAGTGATTATCAAGTAGAGAATTTGAATTAATCTCAGGTCCTCCAAATTCTCAACATGGTATCAGAGCTAAGGTGCTGAAGACAAGAGATACTTGACAAAGAAAAACTCAAAGAAGCAAGAATCAAAGTCTACATTGAAAGATCAACTTAGTTTGCAAGGAAGATTCTCAAGCTGTCTCAAGAAAGATCTTTAATCTCATTTAAAGATTTATATTCAAGACATTGTTGGAAGAGACATCATCTTTTGAAGACATCCTTTATCATCCAGGATCCAAGAACATCTACATTGGAGAATTCAATCTAAGAAGAAGCTCCTGACTTCATCTTCATCATCATCAGGGAAGCTGCAAATCATTCTACTCAAGTAAGTATCTATGACCTTATTTAAATCTGTCAAGATGACTTAATATAAAGAGAGCAACAAATTGGTTGGGTCATCAAACTTTAGTGCATGGAAAAGAAGGACAAATCTGAATTTAATTGAAGATGAAGTTATGGGCTACATCGAAGGATCTACAATTCAACCCTCAATAGAAGATGCTCCAGCTCATGCCAAGTGCATGAAAGGAGAAATCAGAGCCCAGAGGAATCTCATAGAATCCATTAAGGACTCACTCATTCTTTATGTATCAATACCAAAGTCTGCAAAAGAAATGTATGAGAAACTGGTGAAGCTATTCTTTTTGAGTACTACAGGAGAAGCAATCTCTCTGAGACAAGAACTATACAAAATGAAACTGTAAAGAGAAGAAGGAATCACTTCATACTTTATGAGGATTTCTGAAATAAGAGACCAACTACAGGAATTGGGAGAAGTAATGTCTGATATTGAGATGACTACAGTGGTGTTGAATGATCTATCGGCAAAATGGGGAAACTTCAAGCTTATACTGGTTGATATGATGCTATACAGATGTGATTACCAATCCGATTCTTCTTATGAGATTCTTCAGTTTGAAAGTGACCATGTACCTATATGAATACCTCCCTAGTTAAGAGGGAGTGTTGAAAGTGTAACTAGGATTGATCTTCATATTGACTATATAATTATTTTTTTATGTAAAGAAGAAGACAAGATTATAATATATATTTTTGATATGCTTGACTCTGTGGGTTTCATGAGCAAGGTTTTAGGTCAAAGGACTTCTTCTTGATGTCCTCTAGGGATATTTATTCTGGTTAGAAATTGTATTAATTAAAGTGTCATGTTTATGAACAGTCAAGTCTAATTTGTATGCCTCCGAACTATCACATAAGCTTTGAATATTGCACTCAAAAGATGATCAAGAACAGCGTTGGAAAACCCTTCAAGTCAACCTTCATTACACAGGAAGATACTCTCTATAAGTCGACTTATATTCAAGTATTCAAGTCAGCCTCAGTGCACATGGATAGGTCGGCTCAAATACAGGTTGGAACAACTATATATACCTACCTATGATGCGCAGAAAGAGCACACAAAAGTTCGCATTACTCTGAGTTTTTCGGACAAGATTGCAGGAAGAATCTTGGTCATCTCTGCAACAGTATATGCGGATCAGTTTGAAGCAAAAATGCAGATTAGTCTGAAGCCAAAATGTGGATAAGTCTGAGTGAAATTCGGTGGCATATATCTGAGTTATGTATGAGAACAGGGCTATAATAAATGTGTAAAAAGGAGTCGAAGTAAATGCAAGAACAAGATATCTGAAGGAAAATAGTGCGGACAAGAACTTTAGGAATTGCAAAGTATAACATCTGATATTTTCGGTGTTAATTCAAGGGAAGAATCACATGGATAATATATTGTAGTATGGGCTTCAATATATGTATTCAAATTCGTTATCTCTGTGTCTGAAGTATCATGCGAATATAAGAAGACAAAAGCAAAGAAATTAAGGATGATTTCAATATGATAAGTACAAAAAAGTAAGGAATCCTTTCTCGGAGAAGGAATATATATCTGTTTTGGAATATAAAGAAGAATCGGAAAATCAGCTATGATGATATATCATAAGTACAACAATGTATATGAGGAAGATCTAGGAACCAAGATTTCCTAGAGTCAAGAAGGAAGAAGGATCGCTCAATAGACATTCTAAGTTATCTAGTTCTGATGCATAAAAGTGCAAGATGGTGTAGGACGCAAAAAATAAGGATCAACTTGAGGAGTTAAAGAAGAAGCAGTGGCTAGGTCTTGGAGGCATACAAAGGTCAAGGGTCTGTGTCATGGTAATGGTACTCGTCAATTGCAAGTCTATAAGAAGAATTCCTTATGGGTTTTCCTCTCCAAGAGGGAGAGGTTTTGCCCTGGCTCGAACAGCCTAATTTTGTGTCTCTTGTATTTTTGGTAATTGACCTGATGAAAGACTTAATAAGCTAAGAAGAAAAGACATAAGTAAAAGAAGTAAGTTCACAAGTGATTATCAAGTAGAGAATTTGAATTAATCTCTGTCCCTCCAAATTCTCAACACTAATGAAGTCCCCCACTCCATCAGTGACTCGCTAAAGCCCAATCGAAGATCTACATGATCTCCCCATGTAATATACAACTCACCCTTAGAGGTTATCGAGCTGTAATGCTCGGGTCCCCTGCTAATCTTGTAGAGGTGCCACCATGCTGTCGCTGTGCCACTCTGACTATGAGATACCCCCCATCGTGCCCAGACTGTATCCCTCTCTCTTGGGGCCTTGTGGCGAAAAATCTGTGAAGGCAAAGCTCATCCTGTCCAGGCATCTCCACGATGCTGATATCTACCCCTCCACTGCCGATCATGACCCTGAGAAACAACATGATAAGTCTGCCTCACCATGAAATTAAGGTCTCAGTGCTCGCCCATGTGTCAAACCCAAGGTGGACTGGATCACAATCTGCTCTGTCCCTGCTCATCACAAAGTGGAGTGATCCACCTGCCCAACAGACCTTTGGATCTCCCAACCATACTGGGAGCTCACAACTCCCACTCCTTGCGGGGTGCTACTGCGTAGCGCTGCTACCTGCTAGAACCCATTTGGCCCTCATCTTTGACTCCTATATGTATCCCCTGGGTGGACCCCAAGTATCAGGAGTTTTTCCCATGCATGCGTACTTGCCCTGCTCCTGCCAGATCACATCATGATATTTGTTATCCCAACTCTTGTTGATACACTTGGATACTGCTCGAAGTCTGGGTTACCTTTTATAGGCGAAGTCTACCATCCACTGTCCCTCAAATGTGAGCCTAGGGGTGGAACATATGCTACCTTGGCAATCAACCATGCCATCCCTAAGCGTGGACCTGTCAACTCGTGCACCTACCAAGTGTCTCAACTCGAGAGTCTCCTCCCGGCTCATGACACACGATATCTCATCCAACTATCTAGGGTGAGCCTCCCATGCCCTGCTACCTGAATGGAGAGTGTCAAGGGGTACCAACCAAACACTCCGCAACCATAAGAAACACTGGAGGATGATGGGTAGGTATGTCCCAAAGGGTGTGGCCAAGAGTCTACCTGAATGCTCAAGAGTAATACCCTAGATGACACTATTTTTGCCTCAGATATGCTGATAACACCCTTGTAGCCCTGTCTCCACTAAACTCGGTGTCTCCAGATGCTCAACAAGATCCTTATTGATCTTACGTGAGTCACATCCCATGGTACACCTACTGCTCTTGTCCATATGTCTCTTTGGAGGCAACGCTCCAAGCGCCCACTGCTTTGCATCATGTGTCACTGCGTACCACCAAGTATCATCGCACTCCTCTACCTGCCACTATATGCCGCAACCTGCCGCTGTACACCAATGGATATCCCTGGCAATAACTATATCGTCCTGTACCGTCATGTGTCCATCTTGCATCGCCGCACCTATCACTCCTCGCATGTGCTCAACGCGATGGGAAGCACTCCTACTCCACAACGTAGTCCGACATACTACAACACACCCCCATGCATCTCCATGCCCATCACCATCCTCTCCAATGAATGGATCTCCCTTCCAAATACTCCCTAAGGGACTCGAGAAGTGAATCTCCCTAGGTACCAGTAGCGATGCCAATCCTGTTGTGCTCCTCTGTGCCATCTGTGCCCCACACAAATGCGAAGAATCCCTAGCTCCGTACAAGGCACTGTCTGGTGGCCTACCAATGCCCCCTCAGTCAAACTCATGCCAAAGTATACTGATCATCCTGTGATCCTGTGTATAATCCTCGTACCAAGACAACTCAAGAAGTCTTTACCTAAACTGGTTGGACATTAGTGCTCGCTGAAACTCCCTTAGTGAATGTGCACACTCAAATGCTAGGTCAATTGTACCCTTCGTGTCGTAGTCAACCAACATACCTGGGAAGTGATAGGTAGTCTCGCCCGGATCCCAATGCCAGTCCGCCATTTCGGTAACTCTAGTGCCTGGAAGCTCCTGTTGAGCTACACCTCGGTGCATCACCATCTCCATAACCCACTCCCCCAGGTACCAACTCAGAATCTCTCGCCATCCAACCCCGAGAGAGGGATCGAATGCGTGAACTCCTGAACCTAGAGCAACCCTGACATGCGGATGTTGCACCCTGTGCAACTCAGGCCGTCTCATCTCGCTATCCAAGTCAACGCAT
This sequence comes from Pinus albicaulis, assembly GCA_034641835.2. Lineage (NCBI taxonomy): Eukaryota > Viridiplantae > Streptophyta > Pinopsida > Pinales > Pinaceae > Pinus > Pinus albicaulis. The sequence goes on along the minus strand of JAXQQM020089155.1, from coordinate 193,690 downwards.
GAGATCTAACTAGGTAGCTCAGTCTCTCTCTCTCCAATGGCCAAAGGTGGCCCAACCGTGCTATTAGCCTCATCTATGTATGCTTGAAGGGGGTTTCTCCAACGCTCCAATGTACCCTCTAGTTATACCATAAGTTGCTCCGGTTGGATTATCACAAGTGACTCATCATCCAGAATATCTCCTATAGAGTCCCCTGATACCACATGCACACTAGAATACGAAACCGGCCTACTGTCATCAATTCTACATGACTGCTCATGGTCCCTAGAAGAATCCTCATATGACCCCATGGACTCATCCAAAGAAGAGTCCTCATCCTGACATACAAAAGGAATGTCCTCCTGCTCTACCTTTGTATCTCTTAGTGCCTCATCAAAGGGAGATACATCTCCTTGCACCTCACCCATCTGCTGTGTTCGGTTGTCACCCAAAATCTTGGACACGACTCCAGTCATCACCTCAATGGATGGCTCTACTGGGGTAGGCTCTACTCTCTCCTCTAAGATGTCAACTGACACGGTCAAGGAAGTCTCCAACAAGGGTGAGTCCTGCGTCACGCTAGGTGTATCTAAGAGCTCCCCACAATCCTCTGTGCCCTCATCCTCCAAGTTCGAGGTAGCCATTTTGATGGCTTCCCCCTCTGCTATTCAGTCAAGCTAGAAAGAGGTATCCAACTTTTCTACCCGATCCTGAGCCGTGCAATTAGTGGATCCATCATACGTGGGAAAATGTGTCCTCTCAATGGTACGCTGCACTCTGTGTGCTAGAGACCCCACTGTTCCTTCCTTCTTCATCCCGCCTGAGCTAGCAGTAATCTCTGAAGGACAAAGCCGCTCTAAAGTTTTCCCGCATGGACTGCCATTCTCGGAAATAATCGCCCATGGGTATATGATCATGCCGCCTACCTTGATCACTCGGTATTGGAGGTAAGAATGTAGGCATCGTGATCCTGGTTGGCCTACTAAAGGCTGGTGGGTGAGTGGCTGGTAAAGGGTAGTCACACTATTGTGAGACCTCGAAGTCTCCCCAATTAGGAACTCATGATGGATGCTCTTATCCCTATTATGTTTCTTGAGTCCTTCCAACCAGTGTGGAAAAAGTCGGGAAAAAATCGCGACTTTTTCAAAAAATCCCGATTTTTTGCAGGCGCCGATAAAATCGGCCGACTTTTTCCCGATTTTTTGAAAGTTGAAAAAGTCGGGATTTAATCGTTATAATCCCAATTTTTTCCCGACTCGATTGAAAAAATCGTGATGCCACTGATCGGTGGGAATAAAAGGCGGAAGTTTCGTTTTTTATGAGTTATTTGCTTGTTGTATTGTCGCGTTGACTGTGGAGAGTCCAGCAGAGGGTTTACAACTTCATTTACGGTTTGCATTGGGAGATTGGAGTTGAACATTCAAGTTTCAACCACTGTTCAAGATTCAACAGCTCGAGCTTGCAGATTGGCCGCCAGGGTTAGCTGCTGCCGCCAGGTAAGAGTCAAGACTCAAGAGTTCTGCCGCCTACGTTATTTTTTTTCATTTTGTAACATAAACAAATTATAATATATATATTACTAATTAAATGTTTTGTTCGATTTTAATTTTTAAACATAAACAAATCCCCTAGCACGCTAGCCGCTGCAGTAGCTAGTATATAGGTCAGGTTTATATGTTTTATTTGTTAATATGTCAAGTTAAGTTTAGAGACAACAAATATTACAGGACCTGTATTGAATGCAAATTAAAAGGGAGGTGGTTTCGCCAACAAATTGGGGTTGCTTAATATCTTCCTTTAGAGGACCACCTTATTTGTAGTAGTTAGTAGGTTACTGAATTTTATAATGCAAACATTATTTCTTAATAACAATAATATAAGGATAACATGTATTTACTGTTAATTATAACATTGCCCACACAGAATTTATAGTACTTTTGTTAAGAGCTAGGCACCTATGTCTTCACCATGGTACAGGAGGTCTGCATTGGCCACTTCAATCATTGCAGTCTAGCTGCTTGCAACTTTGCTCATTGCAGTCCGTTAAAACAGAGGCAAGCTTATACACCCCCAAGTCCCTGATTCTTGTCATAGATCTTGATAGTGATGACAGGAGGATGTTCTAATTAGTAGGAGTTGAATGTCCTTTAATTTGCATATCAAATTCCAATTCTTGTTTCAGCATATAACATAGTAAAATTTAGAGAAGAGGTGTGCTAAAGCCTAATACTGTTATTCACATTATGTCACTGTCACATCACATGTAATTGTCACCAAGAGAGATATTGTCAAATTACAGCTAATCAACTCTATAGATTAGGTCTACTAAAAATGTCTATATTGAAGTCCTCAAGACTACTGTATTATAAACAAAGTTATTATAGAGGAAATTTCTTGTCTGAACATCCTAAATGAACTAAGAGCACTACCGATCTTCGATCCACTTGCCAGGTGCTAATATCATTGTTTAACAAGGTGAGATAGGGTAAGTGTTGTGTCACTGTGTCACTGTGAAGACTGCTGTGCACTGTGTAGTAGATCATTGTGGTTTTTCACTGTAATGTATCAAGTTGAGGTCTATTTCACTGTCTGAGCATGTGAGTTTTGGCCTTCCTTCCAATTGTTGGAACTTGGTAATGATTGTTTCCAGAGTGAATGTAGAGAAGGCTGTAATTCTGGAATATTTGACCAACTACTCTTAGATGCCAGACAAATATCCAAAGAGTGAGCCTCTCAAGAGTCAATACAAATTCCACAATATGATCCCTCACAATATGCTTGATCTCAGCATTCCTGTCATGTCAGTAAGCATTAATTGCAATGGTAATTAAGTTTTAAATTTGTACAGCCTCTGTTATTAAATTTGTACAGCCTTTGTACTTTCTCCAGCTCCTTTCCTTCAAGTTTCAACCTGCAACCTGAACCAACATAATAAATAATAAATATTAAAATTTAAAATTAATTTAATTAAATTCATCTTGTAAGTTTGTAACCCAGTCAGGACTCAGAAGTTCTAAAATTCTAAGTTGAATCCTAGATTGAATTAAATTTTAAAATTTCAACAGTTCAACTTTCAAGAATCAAAATTCAAGTAAAAAAAATTCTAACCCTTGTTTACTATTTAGTGATTTTAATTTTTAATTTATGTGATGGGCAAATTTTAATTTTTTTTAAAATTTTTGTTTTGTGCCCAGGTTCAAACATCAAAAAGTTTCAAACAAAATGCCAAGGAATTTGGATCCTTTCTGGCAGTATGGTGAACCTGATCCTTTACCCGGAACTGGAGGACTCAATAGAATGTATTTGTCTTGCAAGTTGTGTGGAAAGCATATGTCAGGGGGTATCGCCAGATTAAAATGCCATATAGGGCAAATTCCAGGGCAAAATATAGAACTTTGCCCAAATCCGGGTCCAGAAATGATCCGACAGGCCATTAAAGCCTTGATGGAAAAAGAAGATGGCAAAGACACCAGGGCAGTAATGAAAAGGCAACTTGTAGGGAGCTCAAGACTGGGGGTAAGTTGGAGTGTTTCTTCTGCTTCAGCATCACCTTCCAGTTCCAACCCCTCAGCCTTTTCATCCTTTTTTGTCCCTAGAACGACACCTGGTGCACAACTTGGCATCAAATCAGCAATTAAAAAAAAGGAAAAGGCAGAAGCTGACAGGTTGGTGAGTAGATGTCTTCTATGGAGTGATGTTCCTTTCAACATTTCCAAGACAAACCCATCCTACCAACCTATGTTTGATGTTGTTGCTGTCGTTGGCCCGGGGTACAAAGCCCCTACCTTTGCACAGTTGAGAGGGCCTCTTCTTCAAGAGGAAAAGAATGATTGCACTACTAGACTGGAGGAGTTTAGGGCATCTTGGGAACACACTGGATTCACAGTCATGTCAGATGGTTGGACTGACCAGAAGGGTAGGACCCTTCTTAACTTCTTGGTTAGTTGTCCCAAGGGGACAATGTTTATGAAATCTGTTGACGCATCTGCACACATTAAAGATGCGGGTTTATTATGTGAGTTGTTGGACATCTTCATTCAGGAAATAGGCCCACAGAATGTTGTCCAAGTCATAACGGACAACGCTGCAAATTATGTTGCAGCTGGCAGGTTGCTGATGGAGAGGTATCCTACCCTGTTTTGGACACCTTGTGCTGCTCATTGTATTGACTTGATGTTGGAGGATATAGGTAAGATTTCTATGGTGAGACATATTGTTGAATCATCCAAGAGCATAACAAAATTTATTTACAATCATGCATCTGTGCTTAGCTTGATGAGAAGATTCACCAACAACAAAGAGTTGGTGCGTCCTGCGATAACACGCTTTGCCACTACTTTCATATCTCTTCAATCTCTGTTGAATTCTATGTGGGACGTGAAGAGCATGTTTCTTTCACAGGATTGGCGTGAGTTATCTATTAGCCGCAAACCAGAGGGAGAGGGCATATGCAGACTTGTTTCATATGATCAGGAGTTTTGGGCAGGAGTAGAGGAGGTGTATGCCATTTCAGAACCTTTGGTAAGGGTTCTTCGGTTGGTTGATGGAGAGAAGCCTACAATGGGCTACTTGTATGAGGCCATGGATAGGGCCAAAGAAGCCATTCGTGCTTATTATGCAGATAAGGGAGATAAGGGGTTAGAGAAACAACAGGTCATATGGAGAGTGATTGATGACCGATGGAACAATACCCTCCATCGCCCCATTCATGCTGCAGGTATCTACTTCAACCCAGCATTTTCTTACTCCTGTGGTTTCAGATTTGATGCCGAGGTGATGGATGGATTCTTCACATGTGTTGAGAGGATGGTGGTATCTGAGCAAGAACGTGAAGAAATTTCCAAAGAAATGGAAATATATAGGATGGTTGGTGGCACATTTGGTTTTACCATGGCTATTAAGAGTAGGATGACCAAAATGCCAGGTAAGCTTCAGTTTGTTTCAACTTTCAACTTTCAAATTTAATAATTCATTGTCTCTTCATAATTTTTGCTTCTCATTTTTATTTTAACTTGTAGATGCTTGGTGGACAAGTTATGGTGGTAGAGTACCCCATCTCCAAAAGCTTGCCATCCGAGTGCTCAGCCAGACATGCAGTTCCTCTGGGTGTGAGCGCAATTGGAGTGTCTTTGACAAAATACATAGCAAAAAGCGCAACAGGTAAAAAAATTTCAAATTAAATTTTTGAAATAATTTGATTATTTTTACTATATAAATTTTCTAAGTACTAATTTATAATCTATGACCCTTTTACAGATTGGAATCCCAACGTCTCAATGACATGGTGTATGTCTACTACAATCTTCAATTGTGGATGAGACAAATTCAGAAAACTCCTGATATGGATGCCATTTCATTGGACAATATTGATACCACTGCTGCATGGGGGGTCGAGACTAAGAGGCCGGTCATGGAATCGACCCCTGATTGGTTAGATGTGGATCCAGAGGCACTAGTGCCAGAGGAGGAAGCAGTTGTACAGCAGGAGGAGCTAGTGGTAGAGGAGGAGGAGCAGGGTCAGGAGGCAGAGCAGGAGGAGGATGTGGAGGAGGAGGTGACACCATCTAGGATGGGCAGTAGCAGTAGCAGCGTCAGCGGCAGAGGAGAGAGGCCACCTGTTTTTTTTGCTTCTAGAGGACGACTGGATCCATCTGTATTCTGAGGGGCAGGGCCTTCTTCCTCTAGAGGAAAAGGCAAAGCCATTCCCTATTCCCGTAAAAGGGGCAGGGGATCTTCATCTTAGTGATTTACTTTATGACATGGAGATGACTCATGATATACATTATTATATTTTTTGTTGATATTTTGACTCTTGAGACTGAGACTCAAGATTCAGGACTCGATTCACTATTTTGATATGTGATGTAGCACTAGACTTCATATACATATTATATATTAGCTTTATTTACATGTTTATGTGGAAATGCATTTATTTGATGTTGTGGATACTTTAGATGCTAAAAAAATTGAAAAAATTTGAATAATTTTGTATTTTTTTAATTTTGCCGACTTTTTCAAAAAAGTCCAGACTTTGCCGAGTTTTTCAACTTTTTTACCCTTGCCGATTTAATCCCGACTTCGACTTTTTCCACATTGCTTCCAACATTCCCTTATGTTCTTTGGCTAAATCATTTAGGGCCTTTAAGAAGCTACCAAATGTCGATTCCCCTTTGCTCCTTGACTCCCCCATATTTGCCACCTCTACTACCTACCCTCCTTGTTCATAGGAAAAGATCCCCACAACTGAGCCAAGAACGAAGCTCTGATACCACTGTAGTATCCCAAATGGGGAAATAACAGTAATAACAGGCTAAAAGATATTAAGGAGACAACAAAACAAAAATTGATATCTAAACACCAACATAGCCATAATATACTGCTGAGCCATTTTATTAATTTGCTAGAAATGAGTACAATGGAGGCGCTAGAATGAAGGTACCTGGGCTTGCTCAAGGCAAGCTAGAGAAGCCCTCTGAATCAATGTTGAAATCCCCCATTGATGGTATGTTGTATGGCTATAGCTCTGCGCTGCAATATGCTAGAAATGTTGTTGCTGCTCTCGAATAAATGCCGCTAGGGCCTGCTACACTGCTTAAAAAATTTTGGGACTCTAACACTGGACTCTAATCAAGAAACCCACAAAAACCCACGGAGGAATTGGCCAAATGTTGACCCCAGAATTTCGGCCCAATTTCCCCTAGCTCTCTTAGTTGCTGCTTGAGTTAGGATCTCTGTTTGACGCCTCAAATTTGCCCAAAAAATTCTGCCAAATTAATCTTGGATTCTCCTCATTAAACCTAGAAAAAACCAGAAAGGGTTCACCCAATGCTTGAACCTGAAAATTGACCCTCTTTGGCTTGGCTCATTGCATTGTTGGGTAAATCAATCCTCTTGTAAATCTTGCTGTTGTAAGTCTCCAAAATTCCACAAAAATCCCTGTTAGGAAGCTTCAAGCCTCCCCACCAAATCTCAGCTACAACTCCCTCTCTTCTCACTTCCTGGAACAACCAAATCCTCTCTACACTGCGTCCTCCCCTACGCAATCTCCTCCTCCTCTGCGCAGTCCAGAACTAGCTACACTTCCTCTTGATGCTGCTGATGGAAATTCTCCCCACAAGGTTGGAATTCCTCTCCTGAGCGGGCACTCGAAGTCCCCCGAGGTAGAGGTTGAGATCTCCGCTTGAAGATCTCATGTGCTAAACAACACTCCAGACTTGGCTCTCCAGCCAAGCGTGCTCTGTAAAAATGACAAGAAGAAAATAGTTGAATGAATGAATCTCGAATGCGCCTTTTATCCATTGAGGCCCAACGTATGCCTTGGGTCCCACCTTGACCTGCGTTGCCTCTCCTTTGCCAATCACGTGCTACCTTCCTCTAGCCAATCTCACGTTGTCCTTTTCGTGCCTCTTCTATGCTGCCACCTAAGGCCAACTCGACCCCACCACTAGAGCCTCATTTTTCCCTTGGGGACTTTAGGAAAAGACTTTATTTGGCCTAATTATTAATTGTGGGTCCCCTACCCACTTTATTTCCACCCAACATTAGGATTTGCCAAAATTAATCAAAATTAATATCCCAATTAGTTGACTGCTAATTTGAGGATATTACACCCCGCCCTGAGCAGTTGTCGTAGTGCTTGTACAATCTGAGCGACAACAGAGCCCAAGGGCTAGCGTGCCTGTAAATATCTATAAAAATTTCTCAAGATAAACTGTTAATTTATATAGTGAATCAAATCACCTTAGATAGCACGTACCAATAGAATGTTGTCATGACCGACAAATGAAATAACAATTGAAATTTATTTAGCACAATATAGGATAAACATATAGTTAACACATACCACAGATCAATAGATAGAAATATAATGTTCTTATGATCGACAAATGATATAACAGTTGAAATTTATTTAGCATAATATAGGATAAACACATAGCTAACACATACCACAGATCAACAGATAGAAGAACACCATGAACTGAACCCCAAGGTCTTTCTATTATGATAAAAAATGTTCCCAGGAGTGCAGTAGCTCAATACCAGCGTTACAAAATTTTGCCTCATCCAAAGATATCAAATTTAAGCTCAATAGCTTCTTTATATAAAGAAACTTGTCCAAGTGGAAAATAATGGCTATACCAGCATTACAAAATTTTGCCTCATCCAAAGATATAAAATTTAAGCTCAATAGTTTCTTTATATAGAGAAACCTCTCCAAGTGGAAAAACAATAGCTGGATTGGCTTGATCCCTCGTCAAAATAATCTTGACCATTGAAAATAACTTGATCATCTTTTAATCTCCACCGTCGAGTTTTTTATTTTGAGGAAAATTCAAATTTTTATTAAAACTCCTTTTAATTAATCCAAAAATTAGTATTTTGGATTAATTTCCTCAAAAGTTTGACTTTTACTTAAGCACCAAGGTTCAAGGCTCAAATTTTCTTAAAATATCCATTTTTCCCTTGGTGGGGGACCTTCAAAAATTGATTTCTCTTTGACCCATGAATTTTTTGATTATTTTCCACTAGGAGAGAAATCAATTTCTCTATAATTATTTTCGACTCAAAATTAATTAATTTTCTAGCTTAGGATTTTAATTAAAATTAGCCATAAAAATTAATTAATTGACACTAGAGGAGATTAATAATTTCTCCACCCTGAAATATTTTAGCCATGGTGTCTAAATATGAGGGATCATGCACTAAAATATTTTTTACATCAAATTGTTACAATATCAACCATTGAAAGGGGAAAACACATTTAAACTCAGACCCGTAACAATTTACGCAATTTGCGACACAATATGATCTAGCACAAACCAAGTGTGTTTGTAATAAACTAATTTAGCCAAATGTGCTTAGATTATTCCCAGATAAATTTTTACAAAAACTCGATATAACACTAGGACTCACCTAAGAGCTTGTCAATGAATTCCAGTTTTGCCATTTAAGCCGGAAGAAAAACTCTGTGGATTATCCGTGTTTAGAAACACACATAATCGGTAAGGCTAAAAAAATTCCTAGGGTGAAATCCGTTGCCAACATCAGAAACTTACCTAGGTGTTAGTACATATTTAAAAGGTCATACTAGCATCATTTACAATATAACTTGCGGAAATTGGGTTTACAATGATACAAGTGTGCTAGCTGATGACTTTGAACTTTGAAAAAATTTCATATCTTTGCATTCTGCTTCCTCGGACTATTGACAAAGCGTGGTCAACAGGACTAAAGAATGTATTTCTCTTAATATCCCTATAGTGTGCTAGCAATTCAGTTGAAAAAATGGGCCAAGAGACAATCAAATCCATTTTTGGTTCACAAAGGCATTGGTTCCAAACAAATTGATCTTCTTCTAAATACAAGGATGATGCAAGAGTTACCTTTTGTAAAGTAGGCACGTGGTGTAGACCAAAGAATTGCTCCATCTAGAATATCCATATTATAGGATCTTTACCTTCAAATTTCCTCATATCAATACTGGGATTTAAGTAGTTCCTTGGTGCTAAGTTGAACCCTCTAAATATGCTGATCTTGGACTCATAAATACTCATGATTTTGGGACTCAATCCTTGCGTTCTCCGTATTTTTTAAAATATTTGCCAAATGTGATTGGTGTTTAGAAATTTTGTTATCCCCTTTTCAAGATTTACTTGCATCCCAAAATCATTTTAAAGGAACCTCCCATCTAGAATATGTAAGAGTATGGCTGTCATGGAATTTTGTAATTTTGTAACCTTTTGATCTATATGTTGTTTATATTTTCCATTTTTTTTACTTGTCTTTTTGTGTTCATCAAATCAGATATTTTCTTTGTCCTATCATTCAATTTTTAAATTCATCCTCCAATTTGGGTAGTTGGTTCTCTATCTCTTGACTTTCTTCATGAGTCATGACTGAGTTCTCCTGAGGTTTAATTGGTGTAGAATTTTCTTTCCCATGTGGGATAACAATAATATCTATTTATAATTATTCATTTTACCGCACTTTTGAAATCAATAAAATAGATTTTCCAATCAAATTTATGTCAATTTTAAGTTACATACTTTAAAAACCAGAGTTTGGAGACTATCTTGTTGGCTGAACTTTCTCTTGATGTATCCTTGAAATTTTGGCTGTGGTACTTTGATATGTTTTATTTGCAATGCCACAGGATTGACCCAAATTTGATGTGCAATTGAAAGTTATGGTATCCCAAAACTTGCTGATTTTAGGCCCTTTTTTGAGAGAAGACTTGTATTGAGTGCCATGTGTCCAATTTTGTTGATATGATTTTGAATTTGGACCTGAAACACTATGTTCCGTTTTCTTTCCAATGAAATTGATGGAACTCAAATTGGATATTTCTGCAAACATACAGGACTGTTTCACTCAGAACATTTATCTCAGACTAGTTGTACGACAAGTGAAAAACCCTAATTTTCACAACTTGTAACTTGAAAATTATAAAGAATCAGAATTTGAATTTTTACCACATTGTTTGTGATGTATCTTCCCAGGACCCTGAATATTTATTTCTTCTAATATGCTCGAGGGAAAAAAATATAACTATTTTACCATGAACACCTACTTGAGACTAGTTCAGGACTAGTACAAAATTCTAATTTGCATAGTTTATAACTACAAAAGTATGGTTTAAAGTTTTCATCACAAGTACTTTTCTATATTTTGTCAGGCTCTCAAAAATTTTGTTGCTTGAAACTTCCTGGAAAAACTTATGGCTATTTTACCAAGAATACCTGTTTGAGACTAGTTTTAGGACTAGTCAGAAACCCTAATTTCAACATGCTATAACTTAGAAAGCATAGTGAACCAAAACCTGAATTTTTTTCCATAGGTACTTTTTTGCTATTTCTCCTTGGGCTCCCAAAAAATTCACTATCTGGCACTTCTCAAAAAAGATAGTGAAAATGCCATGGTGACTTGTTTGAAAGAGCAAAACCCTATGCTGTGAAACGAAACGGTAGGCAATGAACAACCAAATAACCTGAAAATAGAAATAGAAGTAACTCTATGCCTTGACAATTTGATAGAGGAATAAAATATACCCCTATTTTAGGGGGCAACCTCCTTTCACAATAGAATAAATGTACAAGATACACAATAGAATAAATGTACAAGATGATATGTCTATAATATATAGAAATGAATCTTCTTTATTATAAACAGCGGATTAAAGTGAGCAGGATGTAACATAGGGGTGTTAATATAATAAGACAATATCTAGTGTTTACCATAAATTCGTAGTTGCTTTGGTGCTTTTTGCATGTCGAAATTGTTCCCTTTACCTTGAAGAAAATACTAGTTTCCTTTTACTATCTTTGTTTTGTGAATTACAATTTTGGGAACAATGCTTGCTGGGTGTTACACTTGATGCACATGACATTTTGTTTCACTTATATGGGATGTTGATAAATATGTTGGATAGAGGATTTTGTGTTGTGACATCTGTGTTGATTATTTTTCTTCTTTGATGCTTTATTTTGTTGATCTAGGCTAGCATAATACTTCTTTTTTCATTGTTATATATGGTGGTGTTGAAAATTCACATGAATGATTATAATGTTTCTTATTAAATTTCACAGGTGCTTCTTCAAACACTGGTTGTGAGGATCAAATTCTCAAGCTTGAAGACATCTTGAACTCGAAGGTAATTAGAAAAACTTTTCTAACTTCCGGGTGTTCGCACTATTTTGAAGTTATAATATTCTGATTCTGTCACTTTTTAGCGAGCTTTTATAATGATGGTGGTTTGACATGTGCATGCAGGTCTATACACTAGAGAATAGGACTGAAGTGGATGTCTTTGTACCTACTCCCAATCAAATAACAAAATATTATTGCAAGCCCAGTTCATTGTACAATCCCTTGAAGCGAAAGCTTCTTGTTCTCAGGGACAAGGTTATACCTTCTTTCTCTTGTTGAGAAAGTCTTATTTTATGTTTCCTGGTTAGTTCATTTCAATCAGTAGTTTGTGTTTCTGCAGGAGATCCAAAATCATCTCTCACACCATCAATTCAAGGATGAAGAAAATTTTATGAAGAAAGCAAGGAAAAAAATTGAGAAAATTCATGGAAATATTGTGTACTGTCTCGAGAACTTGGGTTTTTTTGGTGCTTATAAGGTATTTTATGCAATTTTATTTGAGCTTAGATGCAATGGAGTTAATTTGTTTTGAAAAATAACTATTTATTTTTTGAAGTTTGTTTAGATGTGATATTTTCCAAGTGCAAGAACATCTTATTACTATTGTACTGAGTTTTTTTTAATTCAATCACACATTGCAGTATTTTAAATTAGGCTTCCTTTGACCATTGATTAAACAGTTTATACAAGGCTTTAACACAAAAAGTTGGGCCACGATCGCAACCTCCACAAACATATCACAAAAAGCAAAGCAGCCAAAACACCCACACCCACAACTATAAAGTCACTAACTAAATATCTAGAGTTCAATAAAAAAACAGACAAGTATAGCATACAAAGGGCTCTCTCTCAAGTAAGAGGCACTAAGAGGCAATCATCTTAACATCGGTAAGAGGCTACACATGATCATTCAGGGAAGGGCCCCACCTCGTAATCAGGGATTGGTGTCACATAATAATGTACTCAAATTGATCTAAAAGATAAACATATAATACTGATAATGAATGACTGAAGAATTGCAACAATCTACATGACAGTATATATGTATAGTTGAAGAATTGCAAATATATATATACTACACCTTGTTATGTAACTTTATATTAATTTCATAGCCGGCTCCTTCAAAAAGTTTTATCCTCAAAGCTTTGATAAATTATACATTGGATGATTCCCCGTTGTTCAATACTTGAAACCCAAGTTGAACGTCATCATTTACGGGCATCCATTTGTACCAATAAATCTTTTGGCTAACACTACCAAACAAATTTTCTGTTAAATCCATTTTGTTTATATGTAGCACCCTTGGTCTTTTGTTGGAGGTGAGGCAGAATTTCTCGTCTTGAGATTCATTATTTTCATCTTGTTTAATTAGAAAGTTTTGTACACAAATAGGGCAAGACAGATAAGGTGTAATCTAGTCACTTAAATGATCGACATGAACAGAAGTGGAAACACTTTGTTGCTATATGGCTCTATACAAATAAGACACCCCTCACCTTCCTTGTAAACACACACATGCGCGAGACACTACATGTTGTTATGTAACTTTATACTCATTTCATAGCTGCCTCCTTCAAAACGTTTTGTCCTCAGCTATATGCAGAAGGCTTTATACAAATAAGACAGCTGTTACCTTCCCTATAATCCATGTTTCCCTCTCTCTTCTTTTTATCTCCCATTTTTTAAATATTTGAGGGTTCTACATGTTGTGTATGTGATGTATCACTTTGGTCCCCAGTTATTCAACGATGTCATTGAGAATTTCTCCAAATAATTTAAATGTCTCCATGAAAGCAACAATTCAGGGTTGCCCCTTACTCAATTGATGAACAATAATGATGTAATTTTTGAGGCCATGGGTGTTGGCTCTATTGTAGAGTGGTTTGATCTTAGGGTGAAGTTTGATAGACAATTGGACTTTAGTTAATGATGAATAGGCAGAACTTGAATCAATAGCCTTTGATATTGTGTTCTTTATGTTTTTTCCCTTGGTTTTGGGTGGTTTTGGATTTTCTTTTTCAATTTTCGTTGTCACAATAATATTCATTGTCCTGACCATCTTTTGCATTTCATGGTACATTTCCTTTTTTATGTGGCCATATTTTGCTTTTATTCCTCTTTTTTTTCGCTGCATCAACCTCTAGGGCATCATTGCCTGGCTTGACCCAAGCTGCGGACAAGGGGAAGGGGATGCAAACACCTTGTGGTGGACCCAATGGATAAATGCGGACCCAGATAGGAATACACGAAAAGGGCTTGTAATGAGCGGAGAGGAGTGATATATATGGAATCGGGAAGCGGGACCACACAACCAAAATCAAGGTTTCCCATGTAGTGCCCTTCCTAAAGCTAACAACCAATAAAGGAGATCCCACGAGTCTAGATTTCATGAGTAACCCCCCCCCAGTTAAGATAAGGGAACAAAACTACAGTAAAAACCCTTCCTCCTTCCAAGTCACCTAGTAATCCATACTCAAGTGTGCCCAAGGAAAACAAGCATAATCACCAATTACATAATGAAAAATCATACCTTCAGGATTGGATGGCCCACTTTCAAACATACAAGAAAGACAAATGATTGAGGTAACATGATGACTGGCTCAGGTCGAGGAGATATAGTAGCACATCAAAGCTATCTAGTGGCTTCCAAGGGCTGTTGCTGTCGGTTAAAGGAAGATACATCAGACAAAAATCTCTCTAAAGGGGTACCCCACTTTTGGTGGACTACAGTACCAAAGCAAAGAATGAGCTTGTAGAAAGATAGGATGGGAAGGTTAGTGTTGGCAGAAAGAGATCTTGACAATGCCAAACTCGTGGAAAAGCTAACAAGGAAGTGTTACCAATTGAGATACCAAATTCGTGGAGCTATGAGCAAAGCGTTAGGGATCCTTCCATTGATACCTAGTAGAGAGACTAGATTGATGGATGAGGATAGGACTGAGTCAGAACTGTCAATGGCTCCTACTTTTTGGGACAATAGTGTCAGGTCCGCTGGAAGCATTAGGGAAACAACTTGGTGCAAGTCTGTGATTTGGGATGGCAGGGAATCAACAGTGAAAAAGTTACAAAGAGAGGAAAAAAATGCCTAAATTTGGCTATGAGACCATGTTATGCCAAGTAAGGTAACTCTCAAACTTCCTTGATTTTCCATTAACCAAGCATATATATACAAAATATGTCATGGCTTTTGGTTTCAACTTCCAATGTCCGATGTCTCTTTCTATTCTAATGGTTCATATTTGTAATATTTACAAAATATACATAATTCACCAAATCCTTAAGGCGTAGGTGTCTAACACGTCCATTAGAGAAGCTATGTCTTTATCTTCATTCATGAGATGGAGGATATGTTAGATGGGTGTGAAAAAAACTTTCCTTAATAGAATGATTGAGGAAGAAATTAAAATAGAGTAGCCTTTGGGATTTGCAAGCTTAAGAAGGCCTTGTATGGACTCAAGAAAACACCTGAGGCATGATATTCTAATATTGATGGATATTTCTAGAGTGTGGGCTTCATCGTAAGTATAGTAGATACTAATATATATAATAATATTATACATTTGTTGGGGAAGATCTGCTTATATTGGTGCTATGTATAGATTACTTGTTTCTTACAAATTTAGAGAAGCTTAATGTAGGGTGCAAAGTAGATATAGTAGTTGAGTTTGAAATAAAGGACATCAACGTGATGCATTGCTTTTTCGTAAATTTATGTAGATGTTCTATGCTTGATGCAACTTTACTTTCTCTTCAATACAGACAACAATCACATAAACAATAAAGTAAAATGCTGATAGAACATACTAGTAGATCGACAGAAGACAAGCCAGAAATATATATTTGTGTTGGTGCGTTGCGGCGGTCAACAGAATGCTTCAACCAGCAAAGTCTCAATATGGTCAGCCAACCGGCAATGTTGTACAACCCTCTAGGACAGCCAAACAGTCAACTCAAAAGTCAACGCTGTCATTTAATGGTCAACGCAAACAGCAGCAGCAGCTAGGTCAACGCTGAAAAGTCAAATTCAACGTCTCGCCTCGAAAATAGTGCCAAAAAAATGTGGATTAGGGAAATCGAGATTTTGGGAGAGTTTCGGGTCGATTTGACCTTGCGTTGACCAAAGTCAACGCTATTCAAACTTTGTTGCAGAAACCCTAGACCAAAAAACAGAAAGTGTTGCTGCCAGATTTCCCACGTGTGGAGAGAGAAGAGACTCCAAGTGATCGAACCAATCAAATGAGGAGAGAGAATGTGTGAGGATGAGATGAGTGAAATGTCCTCCAACGTTGACCTTATATATATCCATCATTGAGGGTGTGTGACACATCTGCTGGGGCACAAAACCTTAAGGCCGACCTGCACATATTTTGAATAGATTAAAAATAAATTCAAAATAAATGTTCTGCTCATTGGATCAAGATGATCTTTAGATCGATCTTGCACCTCTCGAAAAGGAACCCGATAAAAATATTGATATCTTCATCGAGCATCACAACATGGAGTTTGGACCTAGTTGTCCAAAATTAACACTCCCTCTACTTCTGGGGAGAACTCCATCCACACATGCCAATCCAAACATCTCGTGCGTCATCCGCCGTCGCTTGCTTTGTTGGCTTCTTTATTTCGGAACGAGAAGTGGGTTAGTCACAAAGACATCATTTCTCCGGGCGACGATTTAGCTTAGAGGTCCGAAACCTCTATAGGAGTCACAAGAGTCTCCTTCCAACAAAGTCAATAGGAGGGGTCCGAAACCTCACTGAACTTGATCCCAGATCAAGTGGTTGGACCGTGCCATCTAGATAGAGAACGGCAATCTCTGATGCTCAGTAGTCTTTACTTTACTGGTCTCTACTTTTCCTGCCTTGCCTAAAGTGTCTGTAGCCTGAACTTCCAATTGGTGGGATACAATCAGAACACAGATAATGAGAGGTGAACCAACTCAATCATCACAACGGTGTGGCCGAAGTACATCAACAAGGTTTGGTAAGCCTAGCCTCGTGGTTGCTTATAGCTCCGAGAAGCTATCCCCAAAGCCCCTCAGAGCTTCCAAAACTCATCGTCCAACATGCCCCTCATCATAGGGTTGTTCCATGATACCAAGACTCTCACGGAAGGTTAGGAACTTGACCTTCCCAGGGGCTTTGTGAGAATATCCGCGACCTTCTCATCAGTTCCTATATGATCGAGCCTTACGGCGCCTCGCTGTACCATATCCTGGATAAAGTGGTACCTGATATCAATATGCTTGGATCGATCGTGGAACACGGGATTCTCGGACAAGATCCCTGCAACATATCACAGTATCATGGTGGTATCTAGCACATGCTCGAACAACTCAGCCAATGAACTTTTGCAACGGACGCTACAGGCCATACTCGCTGCGATGTATTATGATTTGACCTCTGCCCGGTGCATCTTTTACATGAGCAACTCTGCTCATCCATGATATCGAAGCAGAACCAAGTGTGAAGCAACATCCTGATGTGCTCTTACAATCCACCACACTACCAGCCCAATCAGCATCAGTATATCCAAGGAGTGTCACGCTCCTGGCAGTGTATCTCAGCCCATGGTAGGATGCATACGGGGCACAGATAATGAGAGGTGAACCAACTCAATCATCACAACGGTGGGGCAGAAGCACACCAACAAGGTTTGGCAAGCCTAGCCCTGTGGTTTCTTATAGTTCTGAGAAGCTATCCCCAAAGCCCCCAGAGCTCCCAAAGCTCATCGTCCAACAAGACCCTCAGAATAGGGTCATTCCACGATACCAAGATTCTCACGGAAGGTTAGGAACTTGACCTTCCCCAGGGGCTTTGTGAGAATATCCGCGACCTTCTCATCACTTCCTATATGATCGAGCCTTATGGCACCTCGCTGTACCATATCCCGGATAAAGTGGTACCTGATATCAATATGCGTCGATCGATCGTGGAACATGGGATTCTTGGACAACCGAATCCCACTCTGGCTATCACAGAGTATCATGGTGGTATCTAGCACATGCTCGAACAACTCACTGAAGAGCTTTTGCAACCAGACTGCTTCACAATAGGCCATACTCGCTGCAATGTATTTGACCTCTGCGGTGCTCAAAGCCACCGACTTCTGCTTCCTGCTCATCCATGATATCGAAGCAGAACCAAGTGTGAAGCAACATCCTGATGTGCTCTTACAATCCACCACACTACCAGCCCAATCAGCATCAGTATATCCAAGGAGTGTCACGCTCCTGGCAGTGTATCTCAGCCCATGGTTTATCGTGCCCTGAAGAAGATTCTTGGCACCAACCTAGTGAGTGTGATGAGGCTCAACCATCTGTTGACTCAAAGTGTTCACTGCAAAACATATGTCCGGACGCGTGTTCAGTAAGAACATCAAGGCCCCTACGAGTTGACGATACTCAGTAGGATTTGCTAACACGGGCCCAGCATCACTGCCACTCAACTTCTTAAAGTTGAGCTCCATCAGTGTCGACACGGACTTACAATCCACTATACCAAATCTTTCGAGAAGCTTCACAATGTATTTTCCTTGAGAATGGAAAATCTCGCCAGGTCTCTGCTAGACCTCCAGGCCTAGGAAGTAGTGCATCAGTCCTAGTTCCTTCATCTCGAACTCAACAGTGAGCTCCCTCTTGCATTGATGAATGAGAGGGTCAGCACCTGTCAGGAAGAGGTCGTCCACATATAGCACCAGAATGAGATGCTTCTCTCTATCAACCTTGAAGTAAAGGTTCGGATCAACATTACTATGAGTGAAGCCCAGCTTCATCAAGTAGCTATCTATCCTCTCATACCAAGCTCTGGGTGCTTGCTTCAGCCCATAGAGGGCTTTCTTCAACCTGTAGACATGGATGTCCTGATCCTGGACTTCGAACCCCAGAGGTTGCTCTACATACACCTCTTCCTTTATCGCACCATGCAGAAATGCGGTCTTCACATCCATTTGATGAAGACTCCATCCTTGCGTAGCAGCAAGGGCTATGATAGATCGAATGGTGGTATATCGAGCCACAGGTGTAAATATGTCATCATAGTCTATCCCTTCCTTTTGAGAGAAGCCATGGGCAACGAATCTTGCCTTGAACTTTTCATCACTTCCATCAGATCCATGCTTGATCTTGTAGAGCCATTTCGAGGTGACAATTGCTTTGTCGTCCGGTCTCGGAACCACATCCCATACATCATTCTTCATTATGGACTCATACTCTTCATGCATAGTATCCTTCCAGACTTGATGCTTTACGGCTTCCTCAAAAGATCTAGGCTCAGATTGTACAATAGTACTCATGTCTGCTAGATACCCTTGGTATCTACTCGGCTTCTTGCTTTCACAGAATGTCCCCCTTGGGGCCATATGTCCCTCGACATCCTCGAGAGTGTGCCTGAGCCATGATGGTCTCTTCCCTAGTGAAGGAGGTGGATCAATCGGGTCCATCGGTCCTTCAACATCAGGCATCATCTCATCCTTCGGTTCTTCTTGATTTCCAGGCCTTGCTTCATGATCTTCCTCACATCTTGGAAGATTGACTACTTTCCTTAGGGAAGCATCTTCGTCAAAAGTGACATCGTGGCATATCTCCATTTCCCTTTGACCAGGCACATAGACTCTATAAGCCTTCGAAGTTTCGCTATAGCCCACAAACATTCCCTTCTTCCCACAAGCATCCAGCTTGCTCCTCCTCTCTTTTGGCACATGAAAATAAACAGGACATCCAAAAACTCTAAAATGTGAGACGTCAGGTTTCTTACCTAAGAAAACTTCTTCGGGAGTTTTGGAGTCCAGTGCGGAATGCAGGCATCAGTTTTGTATGTACACAGCAGTGTTCGCAGCTTCTCCCCATAGAAACTTCGGTAGACCTTGGTCACATAGCATGGCACGGGCAACTTCCACAATGATCCTGTTCTTTCGTTCAGCAATGCCATTCTGATCGGGAGTATAGACAGTTTGGTATCCCTCTTGATGCCATCTTCTCTACAAAATTTCTTGAACTCGTTCGTCTCATATTCAGTGCCATTATCGGTCCTCAAAATCTTGATCTTCTTCCCTGTCAGATTTTCCACCAAGGCTTTGAAGGTATGGAACCACATGAAAGCCTCATCCTTCTTCTTCAAGAAGTATATCTAGGTTTTGCGAGAGAAGTCATCTATGAATGTCATATAATAAGAACATCCTCCCAAGGATGTCACGGGCAGCATACCAGACAGATCAGAATGTACTAATTTTAGGACATCAGATGCCTTTGTGACGCTTGAGGGGAAAGGTCCCCTTGTGTGCTTTCCTTCGGCAAAACCCTAACATACACCTTCATGATTATTTGAGAACTCGAGCATCCCCGTCACCACCTTCTTTGCTTCAGGAAGGGCCTTGTAGTGAAGGTTTCCAAACCTCCAGTGCCATAGTTCAGTCTGTCGGATAGTATCACATGTCATCGCTCCCAGTGGACTTCCTCCAACTTGGTAGAGTGTATCAACTCTAAACCCAATCGTGATAGTTTCCTTGAAGCTCTTCTTCCACATGCACACCTTTCCATCGGTGAATGCCACATTGAAACCTTTGTCTTCCATGGCCGATATAGACACAAGTTTCTTCTTCAAATTAGGTACATAGAGTACATCCTGCAAGCGGAGGACTTGACCTTGAGACAAGTGGAGGGTCACAATCCCTTCCCTTTCACGGGATATGTGGCATTATCTCCAAGGATAATTTCCAGAGTAGTATCCTTCTCAACTATATTAGAGAGTGCTTCCTTGAACCCAGTGATGTGCCTTGAGGCACCACTATCTATCAACCAGACATCCATAGTGTCGGGTGGAGATGCAATAGAGAGGGCAGATACAAGAATGAATTCATTTCTTTTATCAACAACATTTGATTCCTCATACCTGGAATTTCTCGACCTTTTGAAAGGTTGACCATTTCTGCCGGAGGGAGCCTTCCTCTTTCCCTTGAACCTGTTGTTCCTTTGATTGCCATTCCTCCAATTGTTGTTGTTGTCATCACCATCGGGAGAATCCTTCTTGAAAGGGCATTCTCTAGCATAGTGACCTGGCCTATGACAAGTGTAACACTTGCCCTTCTTTCCTTGGCCCCCTGCTCTTCCTTTGTTCTTTGGACCACCAAAGTTCTTCTTTCTAGAATGAGCAGCGTAGGCAACATTTCCTTCATTTTCATACTCCTTCATTCTTGTCTCTTCTTGAACGCATCTTGATAGTACTTCGTCAAAGTCAGGTATCACATTATTATTGAGAATGGTAGTGTTGAACACATGCCATTCGGATGAGAGCCCTCCAAGTGCGGTGAGTACCATCTCTCGATTAGCTATTGTCTCCCCAATAGCCAACAGATTGTTCTTGATCTCGGCCAGCTTCAGAAAATATGATTGAATAGACTCATCCCTGCCTTTCTTCAAATTCTTCAATTGATTCTTGAAGAATAGGACTTGATTCACATTGTTGGCCTTGAACATGTGGACCAACTTATCATACATCTCTTTGGATGTGCCCAGCTCAGAGATGTAGGCAACCAGACTCTTGGGAATTGAGTCCCTGATCATCAACTTTGCTTTGATCTCCCCCTTCTTATACTTTGTTTTGGCGGTAGCAGTTGCAGTGGATGGAGGTTCTTGGATTTTACCTTGCACATAGTCCATGACATCTTGGTCTTCCAACATAAGATCCAATGTCATCTTCCAAGCATGAAAGTCATCCTTCCCAGCCAATTTGTCATCAGCCTTGAAGCCATTGTAGTTTGAGGAACCCATCCTCTTCTTCAGTGATTGCTACAAATTAGGGCTTTGTCTTCACCTCAGCGTCGATACCATGTAAATTTATGTAGATGTTCTATGCTTGATGCAACTTTACTTTCTCTTCAATATCAGACAACAATCACATAAACAATAAAGTAAAATGCTGATAGAACGTACCAGTAGATCGACAGAAGACAAGGCAGAAATATATATTTGTGTTGGTGCGTTACGGCGGTCAACAAGATGCTTCAACCAACAAAGTCTCAATATGGTTAGCCAACTAGCAATGTCACACAACCCTCTAGGACAGCCAAATAATCAACTCAAAAGTCAACGGTCAACGCAACAACAGCAGCAGCTAGGTCAATGTTGAAAAGTCAAAGTCAACGTCTTGCCTCGGAAATAGTGCCAAAAAATGCAGATTAGGGAAATCGAGATTTTGGGAGAGTTTCGGGTCGATTTGACCTTGCGTTGACCAAAGTCAACGCTGGTCAAACTTTGCTGCAGAAACCCTAGACCGAAAAACAGAAAGTGCTGCTACCAGATTTCCCACGTGTGGAGAGAGAAGAGACTCCAAGTGATCGAACCAATCAGATGAGGAGAGAGAATGTGTGAGGATGAGATGAGTGAAATGTCCTCCAACCTTGACCTTATTTATATCCATCATTGAGGGTGTGTGACACATCTGCTGGGGCACAAAACCTTAAGGCCAACCTGCACATATTTTGAATAGATTAAAAATAAATTCAAAATAAATGTTCTCCTCATCGGTACAAGATGATCTTTAGATCAATCTTGGTACTTCATCTGAGCATCACAACATGGAGTTTGGACCTAGTTGTCCAAAATTAACATTTTTGGGTTTCGATGTTTGGCAGAAACAAGGGGATATTTTCTTCAAGCAAAGTATGCATGTAGTTGAGATCTTGAAACAGTTTCAGATGGAGGACTACAAACCTATGGTCACCCACATGATCACTAACCATGATCACTAATTTGAAGAATTTGACAACTTTAGATTTAGAGTTGGTGGAAAAGTAGTTGATAGATACCTTGATGTATTTGGTTAACACTAAAATGAATATATGTTTTGCAATGAACACCTTGAGCTGGTTCATAGTGTATCTAGGGCAAGAGGATTGGGTATTAACAAAATATGTGCTTAGATACTTGAGGGGCACAATGGGGTATGCTCTAAGGTATCTTTGAGATGGTGAAGTGGACTTGTAGGGTATATAGACTCAGATAGGGTAGGAATTACAACAAACAGAAAGAGAAACATAGGGTGTTTCTTTAGCATAGGATCAACAATGATATCCTGGTTCAATAGAAAGTGAAATTTCATGGCACTTGACTTAGCAAAGTTAGAATACCTAGTAGCAAGTATTGTTAGCGATGATGCCACCTGGATTCACATGTTGCTTGTAGATTTGATTGATTAGGAGTCATATCCAACTTCATACCACTTCATATAAAACAAGATTTAGAATGGGAGCAATAAAGCTCCAATATGTTCTCATAGATTAGTAGGTAGTTGATAATCTGACCAATACCTTAGCAAAAGGGAAGTTGAAGCATTTGGAGACAAACTTGGATTGGTGTAGTGTTCCTTTCTAGCTAAGAGGGAGTTTTAAAAAATGTTAATTAGATAGGAAATTCTTGCATGGATTTTAGTATGAATGTGTAGGAAGTGGTTTGAGACATTTCAAACCTAAGCACTTAGGAAAAGTGGGTAATTAACTTTATTTACTAATTCACATAGGAAAAAGTGAAATACCTTATGTTTTGAAAAAGTGAAATGCTGAAATATCTTATGTTTTGAAGTGGAGTTAGACTAATGAGTCCAATAAACTGTGTATGTAATACATAGATTTAATTGAGGGCATACATCTTAGGATGAGATTAGGCATTTTTAGTAAAGCATAAATAAGATTGCAAGTTAGAAGAGGTAAATTGAGAGGAGATCTAGCTAGTAGGAAAGGAGCCAAATTTGAGGAAGGAGGAGGCCGTACAACAGTGTTGTATATTAGATCCATAGTATAGACCATACATGTAGTATGATTGGTGTATTCGTCATTTTTGTGTAGGTCTTGTTACCACTCAAACCAACAGGATACCTGAGAGGGGTTCCTATAAGGGCAACTGGTAGGTTAAGGGCAACGATGGAGACTTAGCCCACTGTCACCATAGCTAAGGCTCCCTTCTTTCTACGGATATTCACTGATGGGAGGAGTCTCAATGTTTTTGGAAGCCACTTATGAGGGATATGTCAATGAATAGTTATGAAGTGACCCTGGTAACCCTTTTCCTAGGATAGAATAAAGAGTGAGACTGTCTTGTTCTTTAAGCAATGGGCTTGATCTTCTAGGGGAAGAGGTGTGAGTATTGGAGGGCGAGGATGAAGGGTACAACTTGTAGAGGTACTTCCCGGTCCCTAAAATCCTATAAGAACTTGCATTCCCAAATAGCCCTTTATGAATAATATTTAACGAGAAATACCACACGAGACCAAGTGGACCTAGCCCAGGTTCGGCGATGGAATATAGCAATCAATGATGCTCCTACCCTGGACAAGATGAGGGGGAAGGATCAAAGAATATTTTTTACTTCAAAAGGTCAAAATGATCTTGCCAGGTGCTAACCTTGGGAAACATAGGGAAAAGCTTGGTCCTAGAGCTAGGGCTTGAGGTACCGGGAGATTCCACCGTAAAAAATGGCCCAAATTCGGAGGATAGCTAGGGAACCGAAGTTTTCCTGTGGCTAGATTCCTGAGAATTTGATGCCCTAGGAAACCTAATGGGGCTAGACTTGGGAAAAAGGGGAAAAAGTCAAAAATAGGGGAAATTGACCACCCTTTTGTGAGGTACCAGTGCCTAATTCACTTGGGCATATGGAGTTAAGGATGATAATGAATAAGAATTCGGTTTTTTGTTCAAGGAGGCCCAAAAAGTCAGCTTCGTCCAATGTTAAGGGAAGGATAAGAAAAGTGACCTTCAAACATTTATACTTCATACAAATGATGCAAGCTTATCGAGAAAAAATGATCTCTAGGACATTTCATTCATCTAACAATGGCCCATACGTAGAATAAGATAAATACACACATAATTCTACAATAACTTTATGCAGCAATTAGCCCTAATCATAGCGAAATCTAGTAGTATGAAACAACAAGAAAAATAGCATCAAATTCACACTTAGAATTTTGAAGAGTATATCCAACTGACATCAATTTTCACATAAGAAGCTCCAAGATAGAAATAGCACAAATCCATACATCAAAATTCATCCATTATCCAAAAATCTCCACCAAGGAAAAAATGCGAGTTTCTCTTAAGAGAGAGAGATACCAAAACAAGTGATGATACATATGAATGTAGCTAACATCAATTTATACCCCTTTTAGGAGGTCGAATTACCCTATGAGCCTACATTAGCGCCTACTAGTAAAATAATGTGTAAATAAAACCCCTTTTGGTGACAAGCCCACCAAACTAGCTCATAAATGGAAAAATAAGCCTCTCAGGAGGTCAAAATAATAATATGTACATGTCGTGGGGCCCTCCAAAGGCCTAATATTCAGAAGTGCCTTAAAACTCCTCAAAATATGATGGACAATGGGGTGGCCCCTTGTTCTCCAAGTAGTAGACCTATGGTGCTCCCAGTGGGTGTGGGGGTACATAAATGATCCCATGGGTCTCCATATGAGTCGAAGATGCCTGTAGATCCTCTGCAAGGGCTCAAGTGATGGAATGAACGCTGCCATGACATCATACAAGTCTTGGGACACCTGCCAAGAGTGTGGGGCTCTTGTGGGGCCTGTTGGGTATAGTGTACCAAGCACATCATCATCATCCCAAAAGTGGATCTCTTGTAGTCTCTGAACATCGATGGTGATCCGTGAGTTTGGAGGCCCATGGCTCTAAAACTGTAATAGTAATCTAGTATTGCCTGCGGCTTTGGAGGCCCATGGCTCTCTACACACACCCTATATATGCCAATGTATCTCTTTGGGGGTTAGGACCCCATATAGGGAGACCAAACCCAAATGAAAACCACCTGCAATCCTGTATAAGATGCAATGCGTCCCCTAGCCTTCCAGTACAACCAGTCATTAGAATAATCGTGCAAAATAGTTTACAAACCATGGATAACAAGATGGGAACTTCACAATGGCATGCCCTTCCATAGTGGGCTTTGGCATGTGTTAGTGCCAGGAAGCCTCAAAATTATCTTCTAGGTTGGAAGATGAGTTTGCATGTTTTTCAATTTCAACATCATCTGGTGTTTGGTACATTGATAGTGGAGCTTCAATGCATATGACAGGAGTTCGAGAATACTTCTCTAGCTATCAAGAAGAGAAGATGGACTTCTAGATCACTATGGCCAACAGAACAAAATGTACTCCAATAGGGAGAGGCACCATAGATTTTCAGATGGAAGCAGGAACCAACACCAATGCTACTAATGTACTGCACGTGCCAGGATTAGGTATGAACCTAATTTTAGTGTCCCAGTTACAGGACAAGGGATACGATGTATACTTCGTAGGAAAGAAAGTGTATGTCAAGCACCCTAGCTGGAAGAATGTAAGGCAGATTGGAGCTCAGAGCAACAGGTAATATAGGTTGCAGATTGATTCTCCAATGGCACTAATAGGCAGTGACAATAACGGTGGGAAGGAGTTGAACAAACTATGGCACAGGAGGATGGGACATTTACACCATGGAGCACTAAGGATGCTCAGAGAAACTATAACAGGGGTTCCAGTTCTCAACGCAAAGCACGATGATGTGTGTAGAGGTTGTATACTTGGGAAGTATGCAAAGGCAACGTTTCCCAAAAGTGACAGTAGAGCAAATGGCGTGTTGGGACTAATACACTCAGATATTTGCGTCCCTATGTCCACCAGAGCTCTTAGCGGTGGCGAGTATTTCGTCACCTTTATTGATGACCACTCTAGGAAAACTTAGATCTATTTATTAAAGACCAAGGATGAGGTCTTTAATCGATTCAGAGAGTTCAAGGCTCTTGTAGAAAACATGACAGGGAAAACGATCAAGGTACTGCGTTCAGATAATGGTGGAGAATACACAGATAAAGACTTCACAGTTTTCCATGCGATGGAGGGTATCAAACGAGAGTGGACAACTCCATATAATCCACAGTAGAATGGGGTAGTGGAGAGGAAGAACAGAACAATAGTCGGGGCTGCAAAGGCTATGCAGAGAGGAAGAACAGAACAGTAGTCGGGGTTGCGTATGACCAAGATTTGCCTAGATTTTTATGGGTAGAGGCATGTAACACAACTATGTACATTCAAAACAAAAATCCTGGCAGAGAATTGGGGAAGAAAACGCTAGAAGGGGTCTTCACAGGGAAGAAGCCGGAAGTAAGTTATTTGAGGATATTCGGGAGTGTGTCTTATTGCCACATTCCAGATGAGAAGCATAGTAAGTTGGATCAGACTGCAGATAAGGGGCACCTCGTAGGGTATAGCGAGACCTCAAAGGGATACATGATCTACATTTTTAGCAACAGGAAGATTGTAGTAAGGCGAGATGTAAAGTTCATGGAATACAGAGCTTTTAGAAGAACTCGAGAGATGCCTGCAGGTGATCAGTCATTAGATGTTCCATTAGTCCAACAACAACAGGGACAATAGGGAGGACAAGCAGGAGGACAGTCACAGGGATCGAGTACAGTGACCAGTAACAATGTCTCCTGAGGAGTAGGAGATCCAGGGAGTTCTCAACAGATGGAAGAACAGGAACAAGAGGAGGAACTGATTGAGCCTACCACCAGTAGTGGTAGGACTAGTAGGGAAGTACGTTAGACTTTGAGGGACACAGAGGATTTTGTCGGAGCTCCTAGAACCGACAAGAGGTAGTGCAGGCAGCCTGACAGATACCAAGCCTTGGTAGCTCAAGTTGAAGAACCCTCTAGATTTCAGGAAGCCGCACAACATCAGGTGTGGGTGGATGCCATGGTAGAAGAATACAGTTCTATCATGACTAATGATGTTTGGGAGTAGTGCCTAGACCAGAGGATAGATCAGTTGTAGGTTCCAGATGGATCTACAAGATCAAGTACGTTGCAGATAGTAGTGTAGAGAAATATGAGGCTAGATTCGTGGCAAAGGGGTATGCACAAAAAGAAGGGATAGACTATGAGGAGACCTTTGCCCCAGTTTCCACATATACCTCCATCAGATCAGTTATATCCCTAGTAGAGCAGATGGGATGGGAGATTCGCCAGATGGACTTCAAGACATCATTCCTGAACGGGTTGATAGAAGAAGAGGTGTGTATCGAGCAACAATCTGAAGGCTTTGAGACTCATGAGAAGTGCACCAATGTATGCTGGTTGAAGAAATCAAGCACCCAGAGCATGGTATGGTTGAATTGATAGTTATTTGCAGCAGTTGGGATTCATCAAGAGTGATGCAGATCCCAATCTCTATTATTTGATGGTGGAGAATAGTCTCTCATTCTGGTTTTGTATGTTGATGATCTATTTTTAACAGGATCATTAGGGCTCATAAAGGATTGCCAAAGAAACCTTGAAGCAGAGTTTGACATGAAGGATATGGGGTTGATGCATTATTTTCTAGGATTGGAAGTATGGCAGAAGAATGGGGAGATCATCCTTGGACAAGGGAGATATGCTACAGATATTCTGAAGAGATTCAGAATGCAGGATTTCCGACCCATGGCAATGCCCATGATCACCAATTGGAAGAAGATAGATGCATCAGGGGACAAGGAAGTCGACCCTGTGAAAATTTCCACTTGAAATCCTAATTCATTATCTGGTATTATTTCTTCTACTTATTATTCAGAAACAAGTTATTTGCAGAAATATCTTCAGTAAATATTGCAATAAATTCAAATGAAAACTTCACAATTACTGAGCAAATCAACAAGGAAATACTAGCACAAGTATGACACAGATATTTTGGGCAATTTTCCCCAGAAAAACCCAATGTGGGAAAACCGGTGCAGCAGATGAGGTTTTCTATTATTCTTTAGCAAAATCTTCTTGTAAAATTTACAATCAGCAGTAACGAATAGAAATTTTCTATGATAACACTGGAGAAATTCCTCACAATTTTTCTGATGAGAAATGACCCCGAAATGACTCTCCTAGGTGTTGAGATTTTGGGGTAGCATTGAGTGTGCTCTAGCTCCAAAACCTTGTGGAGGGGCTAAGACACACGAGATCTCGAAAACCCAGAAAGCGTTTGGATAAATTTCATCTGGTGTTGAAGTTATTCTAATAATTAATTTTTTTAATGAGGACCCTAAGTCTAACTTATGAAACTAAAAAATTAAAGTGAATTGATTAAACACATGTGATGAAATGTTCTAAGTGACGTGGATCAAGTAGTATTTTAATCTTGAGCCATCGATTAGAGGTTAGATCACGGCTGTTGGTTTTTCAACGACAAAAGTATAAGAGAAAGGCTTGGGGTCAGTTGGAGACACACACACATTGAAGCTAAGTCGAATTTCTGGGGCGGGGTTTGCTGAGAAATACGAAGCGAGTTTGCAGTGCAGTGAGGGGCAAATATCGGCAAGGGATGATCTGATCCAAGCCCGAGAATACAACAGTAGAGGGGTAGCGAGTAACAGTCAGCGTAGAGCCAGCCAGGAGGACGAATTTCAGCCAACACCACGCAGAGTACTGTGCAGAGGTTGCATAAGCCCAACCAAGGTGACACAGTCCTAGCCAATGCAGTGCAGCACCTGTCGAGGTGTTGCAGGCCCAACCAAGGCAGCGCAACACCGGTTGGGGTGATGTAGGCCCAATCAGGGCTGTGCAAAGGCAACGCAGCACTAGTCAGGGTGACGCAGTGGGGACGCTGGCCAGTGAGGGCTGATGTAGAGGTTGTAGAGGCAGCGTTGAGGGTTCTAATGGTCAGAAAGGGCTCGTGCTCTGTAAATCCCGTTTGAGGGTGTGATACAACCATATTTTCTGTCTCCGAGTGAATGGTACTAACTGTTGTGTAATTTCTCTGTAGGGCCAACCATTTCTGGTGCCCAGAATGTTGCATTCAGATTTTGCATGATAATAAAAACCCTCCAGAGCTGCTCCATCGCTTTTCCCGCATTGGGTTTTTCCGAGGACATTTGTCCGAAAAATTATGTGTAATTTTGTCACATGTGTGTATTGTTCAGTAAATGAGCTATAGATGTGTAGGTTGCAGTTTGTGTCTGCTTTAATGTTTTTCGTAATATTTTAGTTAAATAACTTGTCAAGTAAATTAAACAAGTAGGGGAAGTAGATCTAGATACTGCAGTAGAGTTTCTGTTTTGAAGCTTTCACATGGTATCAGAGCATTGTATATCAAGCTAATCCACCAGCAGAGCAGTTGAAGAAAATTGATGCAGAGAAGGCAGTTGAAGCAGCAGAGTCCCAGCAAGGGCAACACAGCACCAGGAGGGACGCAGCCTATCCAGGTTGATGCAGAGGTCATGCAGAGGCTGACACAGAGCCATTTGAGTGACGCAGAGGCAGTGCAGAGCCTTCCAGAGTGACGCAGGAGCAGCCTGAGCTTCACAGTCGCTGCACAGAGGCTGTGCTGAGCCAGTCTGCTCACGCAGAGGCCAGCCAGAGGGATGTAGTCCATGTGGAGGTTACTGTGCAGATTTGTCGAAGTTTGGAAGCAGAGATTTTGATCTTCAAAGGTTGTTGGTGTGGCACAGGTTCTATCGGTGTAGAGCAATGCTTAGCAAAGGTGACAAGAGCAGGAAGAGAACAGTCGCTCAGCAGATGTGAGATTCGATAAGGAGGGTGATCGTAGAGGATTGATTTAGTTTTTTTTGGCAGAGGATTTCCGGGAGGGAAATCAGTTGTCAGAGGGAGCAGCTACTATATAGGGTTTCTATCGCCAAGAAACCCAGATCCAGTTTTCTGTTGAGTTTTGCAACAGGAAGAGGGAGAGGAGTATTTGTTCCGACAGATTTGAGTAGAGATGGTTTCTCATGGACTGAGAGATCAGGATAGGTTGGACAGTGTGTCCAATTTCGTTATCAGGAGGGCCAGTATCTGACATTCCTGGATGAGTACGACATCAAGGACCATGCTGAAAATGTCCTAGTTGTGCCTACCGATGCAGATCCCTTGAAGAAATTCAAAGAGAATCAGGCGCGGGCTAAGCACTTGATCATGGATGGAGTCAAGGATCATGTGGTTCCACATATTTTCGGGAAGAACACAACAAAGGAAATGTGGACAACTTTGGACACGATGTATCAAGGAAGCTTCGTCTAGAGGAAGATGCTTTTGGAGAATCAGATGCGGATGTCCCAGATGTAGAAGGGTGAGGAATTCGATCCCTTTCTCTTTAGACTTCAGACTATTCGGGATCAACTGATTGGCATGGGTACGACTCCGGATGAAGGGCTCTTGGTGAGGACTGCCCTGAATGCAGTCACCCATGAATGGGAAACGTTTGTCCAAAGCATTTTGGGCAGGGCAGCGTTACCGTCCTCGGCAGACATGTGGGAAATCCTCTGTCAGGAGGAAATCAGGAGGTTTACCAAGAGGTAAAGCAGCAGCAACGGTACAGTCAAAGTAAAGAAAGAAGAGGAGGAGGATGAAACCCTTGCATCAAAGGGACAGAGGTAGCAAGGGAAGAAGAAGAGGGACCTATCCAAGGTTCGGTGCTTTAATTGTGGTGAACTTGGACACTTTGCCAATAATTGTCCTAAGAAGAAGGACAAGGGATCTTTTGAATCCAAGGCAATAGCAACAAAAGGGGACGATGGTAGTGACGATGACGTAGCCATGAGTGCTCATGAACCATGAAAGTGGGGCAATATTGATCTGTAGAGCAGCTACAGATGGAGGCAAGATCGTGGAGGTGTCCAAACTCTTGGATCACATACGAGCTACTGGAGCCTTAAGACAGTAGCGGGACAAGTGGAGTAGTGGGTGCAAAATATCACAATGAAGCAGAGGGCAGAGCAGGGACGCTGTAGATGGGAGCAATGCAGTGCAGAGGCAACAACAACATAGGAGAAACAACATAGAGGCTGATGGGACTTCAACAGTGTAGAGGGGCAGTGCTTACGCAGTGTAGAGTAGCAACAACGCAGTGGCTTCAGGGAGACAATGCAGCACAGTAGCCAAGGGAGCTTTAGTGATGAGTAGCAGCCCAATTGACTTGTCTGTCAGAGATTGGGTGATGGTCCTTCAATTGCTTACTTCTCAGCAACTGAGTTGCAGTGCAACAGTTAGCAGTGGCAGTGCTATTGGCAGCGTGATGCAACAAATGGAGAGGGAGTTGCAATACAGATGTAGCAGTGTCAGTGGTAGTGACATGGGCAGCAGTACAGAGAGCAGCAGCGCAGTGGATGGAGGGTAGCAGGCCAAGCATCAGCAGCGCAGAGACCGATGCCAAGGTCAGGAAATACTTTAGTGTGGGTGTATTGCTAGAGCACACTCTTCGCTAAGAGGGAGTGTTGATATTTTGGGGTAGCATCAGGTGTGTTATAGCTCTGAAACCTGTGGAGGGGCTAAGACACACGAGATCTCCAAAACCCAGAAAGCGTTTGGAGAAATTTCATCTGGTGTTGAAGTTATTCTAATAATTAATTTTTTAATGAGGACCCTAAGTCTAACTTAGGAAATTAGAAAAATTAGAGTGAATTAATTAAACACATGTGATGAAATGTTCTAAGTGATGTGGATCAAATAGTCTTTTAATCTGAGCCATCGATTAGAGATTAGATCATGACCGTTGGTTTTCCAATGAGAAAAGTATAAGAGAAAGGCTTGGGGTCAGTTGGAGACACACACACACACACTGGTAGAGCACTGAAGCTAAGTCGAATTTCTGGGGTGGGGTTTGCTGAGAAATTCGAAGCGAGTTTGCAGTGCAGTGAGGGGTAGAGATCGACAAGGGATGATTTGATTGAAGGCCGAGAATACAACAGCAAAGTGGTATTGAGTACTAGTCAGTGTAGAGCCAACTAGGAGGATGTAGTTCAACCAACACCATGCAGAGGCTGAGTAAGCCTAGCCAGGGTGATGCAGACCCAACTAGCGCAGCACCAGCTGGGGTGATGCA
This sequence comes from Pinus albicaulis, assembly GCA_034641835.2. Classification (NCBI taxonomy): domain Eukaryota; kingdom Viridiplantae; phylum Streptophyta; class Pinopsida; order Pinales; family Pinaceae; genus Pinus; species Pinus albicaulis. Next base: position 161,237 of record JAXQQM020089155.1, on the reverse strand, counting down.
GTCCCAACCAGGGCAGAGGCAGTGCAGTACCAGTCAGGGAGACGTAGTGGGGACGCTGGCCAGTGAGGACTGACGCAGAGGCTGCAAAGGCAGTGTTGAGGGTTCCAATGGGCCAGAAAGGGTTCGTGATCTGTAAATCCTGTTTGAGGGTGTGATACAACTATATTTTCTGTCTCCGAGTGAAAGGTAATAACTCCTGTGTAATTTCTCTATAGGGCCAACCATTTTTGGTGCCCAAAATGTTGTATTTAGATTCTACATAATAATAAAAACCCTCTAGAGCTGCCGCACCGGTTTTCCCACATCGGGTTTTCCCGGGGACATTTGTTCAAAAAATTGTGTGTAATCTTGTCACATGTGTGTATTGTTCAGTAAATGAGTTGTAGATGTGTAGGCTACAGTTTGTGTCCACTTTAATGTTTTTCTGAATATTTCAGTTAAAAAAATTGTTAAGTAAGTTAACCGTTTGAGGGTGTGATACAACCATATTTTCTGTCTCTGAGTGAAAGGTACTAACTGCCGTGTAATTTCTCTGTAGGTCCAACCATTTTTGGTGCCTAGAATGTTGTATTTTTATTTTGCATAATAATAAAAACCCTCTAGAGCCGCCACACTGGTTTTCCCGCAGTGGGTTTTTCCAAGGACATTTGTCCGAAAAATCGTGTGTAATCTTGTCACATGTGTGTATTGTTCGGTAAATGATCTGTAGATGTGTAGGCTGCAGTTTGTGTCCGCTTTAATGTTTTTCTGAATATTTCAGTTAAATAAATTGTTAAGTAAATTAAACAAGTAGGCGAAGTAGATCTAGATACTGCAGTAGGGTTTTTGTTTTGAAACTTTCACACTGGGCCTCCTGCGTCACCCCTGCGCAGGCTCTGCATGAAGATTGTGCAAATCTGCGTCGGCTTTGCGTTGTCCCTTCCAGCCACTGTGCTTTCCCTTCCTGCCACTACATCACCTGCTCCTGTACCCTGGATTGATGTTGAGCCCTCTCTGTCTCTCCTCCACCTACAACTCTCCCTCTGGATCAATTTTTCTCTTGCCGAACTTCAGCCACTGAAAAAATCGATTTTACTTGGGCAACTGAGTATCTGCACTAGTGTATCTTCCAAATGACCCTCAAGTCTTCTTTTATAATCTTCTCGATGAGATATCAACAACCGAGATTAAATTTCTAATCAACGGCTAAGATCATAACTTGACTTGATCCGTGTTTTCTAGAAGATTCACACTCTGTTTTATTAATTCCCTTTATTTATTTACCATTAAAATAATTAATTATTTTAATAAAACATGTTCCCAGTGGAATTTTCACAAACGATTTCTGGTTTCTTTCGAATACATGTGTCTAAGCCTCCTCATGAAATTTGAGACTTAGAGCACTTCCAATGCTACCCAAAATCAACACTCCCTCTTAGAGAGGAAAGTGCTCTAAATATATGCCTGCTGCATACTGTCCTGATCGTAAAGCATCCTCTACGCTATTGACATCTGACAATTGGTTCGTCAATCACTACGCTGCTGCTACTACTGTACTGTTTCCCATGACATTGCCATTGCCACTGTTGCATTTGTACTACAACTCCCTCTTAAGTGCCGCTTCATCTGTTACTGGAACGGATTCTCAATCATCCCCATCTTTTCCCTGAAATAAACAAACTTTGTTCTCCCTAGGGCCTTGGTGAGAATGTCTACTACCTGTTCTCCTGTGGGAATGTACTGCAACTGTACTGCTCCCCGCTGAACACAGTCTCTGATAAAATGACTCCTGATGTTGATGTGTTTCGACCGATCATGAAAAACTAGATTCTCAAAGAGCTTGATGCAACTCTGATTATCACATAGAATACTGGTCGCCTCTATCTTCCTTCTGAATAAATTCACTAGCAGTTTTCTAAACCATATTGCTTCACACGAAGCTGTGCTGGCTGCCATATACTCTACTTCAGCTGTGCTCAGTGCTTGTAATGACCCAACTCGAATTATATGGAATATAGAAATATTAGCATGCATATGAGACCTCCATATGATAGCTACATATGCATGTATCACGTGTATTGCACTAGTACATGCACTAATCAATTATAAAAAATTCTCAGTATAGAGTAATGAGTGAATTATTGAAAGTATTGAGTAAATACCTAACTCACCAGAATATAATGAATGTATTGTAAAATAAAAGTTATACCTACCACTATCATAATATAAACCAATATTTTGTTCAAAGGAAAGTAAAAGCATTGACTTATGCAAATAAATGATGATATTTTAAATTCAAGATATTTAATAAATCCAAGATGTTTATTAAATAATAATATTTTAATAAGTCATTGATATTTTAGAAATCCAAGATATTTATTAAATAATAATATTTTAATAAATCCAAGATATTTATTAAGTAATAATATTTTAATGAATCTAAGATATTTTAGAAATCCAAGATATCTGTTAAAAGGAGGATATTTTAATAAATATCTTAGGGGATTTGTGTATAAAAGGAGAAGGGCGGGGCAGGGGGCAACTTGATGGGCATGGGTGAGTGAGGTGGGAAAACTGACCTGGATGCTGTCAGAGGAGTTCTAACTATGGGAGACCTGAGCAGTGAGTTCTAACAGAGTCATGGAGTGATCTCGATTGTTATTGGAGTTTTGGGCACAGGGCCCAGAAGACTTGTCTTCTGGATCTGGGGACTGGAGAGGTTGACCCCAGATAGGCTGGGAGGAAAATGGCGGGTTGGTAACGGGAGCTGGAGCCATGGCGGATCAGGAACATCTTCAAACACGGTTCTAGGTAAGTATTAAATAGTCAATTGTTATATCATTTGCTTCAAAAATCTCACTCTGGATTGTGTAGTATAAATTTGGTTAATCATTTTAATTGTGAAATTGAGGACCTTACACATGGTATCAGAGCTTTAAAATCTTCCAGACCTTATAGGCCCTACACAAGCTGTAATCCCTTTTTTTTTTCGGTCCGACTATTCTGACTATTCTGTAGGACTATTGTGTGAAAATTTCATCAAATAAATAACTTGGGTTGAATTGTGTTTGAATAGTTTTCTCGAAATTAAATTTTGTGTGAAATACGAGAATGAATGAAATTATAAGTACAATCATTGTGAATCTGTACTTCTAATAATCTCAACAGTGGTGTTAATATCTCTGCGGACTCAATATCCTACAAGTTTAATTAAGTATTCAATTCAGATTGTATAATCAAAGATTACTTGTATTTGGCATTTAAAATATATATATATATATATATATATATATATAGGTATGGTTAACACGACCATTGACAGTAACCTGTTCCTGTACGTGAATTTTCAAGATTCAATTATCATATAACCGTGAAGAATGTGTGTATTAGTTGAGCTACGCCTTCCAAAGAAAGGCTTTCTCTCTCTACTTTCTCTGCCCATTACGGGAATAGTACGCCATAATTACATGTCATAAGGCAACCAAGTAAAATATTTCCACCGTCTTGCTTCAATTTGGGTTTCATTCACCCACAACTGAAATAATTTTTGTATGTACAAAATATATTTGTTTCCCATTTGCAATGGCGATCAATAAAATCATTCCGAGAATCTTTTAGACATTGAATCGAACCGAGTTGAGTCTATACTTTCATTTAGAATGTTGCGACTATAGAATAAAGGAACCCAAATGCGAGATGCTTCATTTCATTCATTAAAATTTATAAAACCCTCCTAATTTCATTAAAATTTAGAAAACCTCAATCTTATAAATAATATTGATAACTTTAAATCATCCCTTCCACCTTCTCAAACTGGTAGCAATTCGTTCATTTGGGTGCAGCGTTAGACATGCCCAACGATGGAGCTAATTGGGGCGACGAGAGTTCATCAATAAAAATTTCTCCAGGACGGCCGCGAAACCAGTAACTATTCATTTAAATCGGTTATAGTAAAATCAAAACTTGGTTAAATTCGTTTCGTGATCAATTGTGTTCGTAAATTTTAATCCATTTCTAACAAGATGAAAATTTCTTTAAAATGTATTTTCGCTCTTAATGGTGAAATTTTGTGCTCCTAAAAATTCGGGGGTTTCACATGCCTTTGACTTGTCACCTGCCATTGCCATCTGCCGCCTGACACATTTCGTGTTCCAAAGTCCGTAGACGAACGCGATGAGCAACTGCGAAAATGGAGTACAAGCAGAAACGCGGTATCAACGGGCCATTGCAGTCCATTTTTTTCCTTCGCGGAAAATACCAGCGTTGTAAAGCAACAAAACCGCAGAATATTGAATACGCGACTTTTTGAAATTTGTGTGGCATTCGATTTGATGAGGGCTGGTATATGCTTCTATTATATATATAAATCAGTGGATGGTTCTCTGGTAGAAAATTTATATGGTGCGAAATGAAACAAAATTCAAAGGAGAAATTCCGTGGTTTCAATTTGATACAAGATGAAAATGAGTAATTTTAATTACCCTCCTCGGGACGATGGCCAACCCCAATATGCTAGCTTGGGCAGTGGCGAGAATCACATCCCTGATGATGATAATCCCAGCTGGGGCAGTAGTTATAAATTTTTCCCACATCCAATTCAAGATGAGGCCCAAGGCCAGCCTGCATATGCAGGAATCAATGACTATGACCAGGAGAACACCTGAGTAGAATAATAAAATATAATAAATTTCTTCCAGGGAATGATTGTATTATTTAAATATTTTTTTTAATGGGATATTACTTTGGTTTTGTTGTTTATATGAGTCCTCACAGTTGGGAAACTATTTTTTATTTTAAACCTTGTTATTATATATTTTTAAGGAATTCAACGAAGTTGAGGCTTCATAAGGGTTCTTATCAAAGTGATAAAACTTATAAAATGAAAATCCCAAAATTATTTAGTTATATCTATAGAAAAGTGGAGATATATATATATAAAATAGTGGAGAATCAAATGGGATGGATGTTAAAAAATAAATAAATAAAAAATAAAAATAAATAAATAAATATTGTGAACACCCTATCATGTAAAACCTATAATATCCACACATGAAAAGCGTAAATAGTATAAGGCCATTTGTGCCTTGTATCATTAAAAATGAAATGCTAGAATCTGTTATAGCAAATTGTGTTGATATTTTGTTGTGTGCGTTAGATTGCACATCATATTAAATATATAAATACGCTTAAGTTTAAAATGTGCCCTAGGTTAAGTTATAAATTAACAATGCAGTACCAGTTAACGTGTTCATTAGAGTTTGTGTAAATAGTACTTAAAATTTTAAAGTGTCTATTATATTCTTTTGTATACTTCTTGATCTATACATACTTAATAGACTACTTACCAAATGACTCCTTTCATAATTACAATTATGACTAGAAAATGCTAGACAAATATTATGAAGCAGTGTTATAATCTATGGAGACCCATGCATTTGCTAAGAATTATTACACATAGAAAATCATGTATTAGAACAAGAAGGTCACGTTCCTTGACCTCAGTGTCAATAGGACTTGCATGCAGGTATTAATAGCAGAAAGCTATACCAGCATATGAGCTTGAAATTACGAAATTATATTTATGAATCTAAATTGTACCTCAGATACTTATAGCCATATTTAAATAGCCATCATCAAATATCAAAGGCAATCATATAATCGATGCAGTAGTGAACAAGAACCAGACAGAACATTAGTCCACTGTAGTATAGTCCGCAGGTACTATTAGCGGCATAAAACTCTAAAATCTTATTTGATACTGGTGCTACTGATAGTTTCATTTCATCATATGTATTAAATAAATGTCGATTGACAGTCTGGAAACAAAATGATTTCAGACAGGTAGAAATGGCTTCAGGAGAACTTCAGTGCATAGGTTTAAGTGTTGAGGAATACAAAGTTAATCTAGGGGTCAGTTAGACTAGGTTGAAAGTACTAGGATGAATGATCACAATGGGAAATAACTTAGTTTCTAACTATTTCTCGAGATCTTGTGTTGATTCTTGGATGTCACCACCTTATTTTCATAATTATAGCAACAAGCATAATATAACTCTAGGTGTATTACTAAGAGTCATCCTTGATAATTTACCCAAAGTATTCATTATTATGTAACATTCAATGATCAGGAAAATGGTTTTTCAACTTTGGAAGAAATTGACGCTTTTAACAATCACGATAAAATGAAATTTTTATATAATTCGATATTCGAAAGCTAGGAAGCTTGGGGTGACACATTTTATTAGAAGAGATGAGATATTTAATGTTGATATATGTGTCGAAGACATATATCAAGCTCAATCCCACTTGATTCCTAATCCATTACTTTTTCTTTACATTCCATCCGACAAAGGAGTTGAGATAACTCATGGGTATCATCTAAAATTTTTTCTTCAATGAAGTTTAAGATTTTGTATATCATACAGGTAAGGTTTGAAGTACATTCAAAGTATTATATTAAAATGAGCACATTAACATCACTTTAGACATTAAACTTTTTCTGTAACTTTTGAAGATTATAATGGAAACTATCCTAATTATTTTATGCAATTGAAACATTTCATTCTTAAAGTGATGTTAAGCTTTCCATATATATATCTTTCTAGCTGATAACTATAACCATTGATGATATGAATTTATACAAATATCTTTTATACCGTTTTTTTATGTTAATAATTTAATTACTATCCAAGTATATGTGTAAGTGGTTTAAAGAGTAGAGTGAAGGTTTAAATGTTATAGTTTAATATACACTAAATTAGACATTTTGATACTCAATCGTAATGTCATTGTTAAGATAGATATTTAGCCATTTACAACTGTAAGGATATATCGATGTCCAAAACAAAATAATATGGAAACATATCCATTCTTCAAGTGACGTTGAGCTTTCCATATATATATCTTACTAGCTGATAACTATAACCATTGATGATATGAATTTATACAAATATCTTTTATACCGTTTTCTTATGTTAATACTTTAATTACTATCCAAGTATATGTGTAAGTGGTTTAAAGAGTAGAGTGAAGGTTTAAATGTTATAGTTTAATATACACTAAATTAGACATTTTGATACCGAATCGTAATGTCATTGTTAAGATAGATATTTAGCCATTTACAACCGTAAGGATATATCGATATCTAAAACAAAATAATATGGCAACATAGCATTTTCATGAAAAGGAAAACAATGTGGTTTAGGAAAAAGAAATTAGAGACATTATGACACTATATAAGATGATTTATGGTAATCATTTAGGCATATATAAGGATTAGTTGGCGGAGTTGCTCCGAAGAAGTTAACTCTTGAAGAAAGGAAGAATGGTATTGAAAGCATGACTATGGACATTAGGACAAGACTGTTAGATGTAAAGTAAGATACAACCACATAAAGGGCTAAGCTAGTTTGAGGTAAATTAATGGATGAAACATATGTTAAGAAGGTAAGAAACCACCTTGTAAGGTAGTAAACACACTATTAGAACAAGACGATATAGTTACCAAGAGAGGGCAGTGGAAAATTTCAAAGTTTGATCTCCATTGTTACCATAATATAATCATTATAGTACCTAGGGAGGACGGGAAAAGAACGAAATGGAAAACTTCTGATGATGATAAATAAATGTTAGTTATCATAATCAACTTAGAATATTGAGATCGACAAAATAGCACCACAGGTGAGTAAGTGGAAGTTTCACAAAGCAACATAAGAAGTCAATGACATTAGATTAAAGAGTGAATCTATAATAAAATTGATCAATTATAGGATAATTTATGTGCATGGCAACATCTATAGTCGTTTCGCCCTCTAATGGGAGAGTCACATTATAAAATTTTCCTTAAGTGACTAACTATATCCATGGATTATGGACATCGTGGAATATGATTGGGAAATTCTATCCCATGATGCCTTAAACTTGAAATGATAAGTAGATTACATTTGATATCTACATTATTGAATTTATTTATAGGGTCTTACTGAAGTTGGAAAATAGTAACGACATTTCCAAGTGTAATAATTGTATGCATTAATAGAAGAAAAGAAAACCATGATGACTAGAGGCGAGAAAACAAAATCAATTTGTAATATGTTCTTTTCAAATTGAAGTAGACATGGAATATTAGGAATATTTGGTATAAGGAAGTGAAGCGATGTTTTTTATCAAGAAGAATTTTCTTAAGGATATAAGCAACATGATTGGTAAGAGTCAAAGCAATGACCTATAAGGAGTTGTGAACATTTCTAATTTGTTAAGAGTAACAAGTGATAAACTGGGAAAATGTTTAAAGGTAAATATTAAGGATAATAATTATACACCGTTAGAAAAGAAGATCCATTTGGTGATAAGGTGAGGCCTAAGGACTAGTGAGAAAACGATTAATGTGAAGAATAAGGAGAGGGTATACCAGTGATGTGTTATGTGTTTGGATTAAATGAGTCAAGATAATATAACTGAAACAATGGTTTAAGGAATGATGGTAAAGCTAGTAATATCCTAGCTAGATTTAAGACTCTAAATGGTGAAACTTGCAAGTAAAGAGACTATATCAAAACTGTAACATGCTAATAATGTGACTATGCATATCTCGTAAATTGTGAATTTCTTATTAAAAGGAGGCAAATTATATGTTTGTCAACAATTGACATCTTGTTGAGAACATGACACTCTTACTAGACCAAGTATTATGCAAAGTGAATAATGCATTTTCAAGTAGTGACAATTTCTTTCTATGAAAATAAATGTCTCACTAAGGGATCTTTAGAGTAGTCAATTAACTCTTCCTCCATCTCCAACATAACCCTAATGATTAGCCCCGCAAAACCCTACTCCTTGGCTTCTAGAATTTTAGGCTGAAGATTAGTTGGAATAACATGATAAAGAAGTTAATGTTATTATTATCTCTTTGGATCCACATTACAGATCAAAGATAATTAGACTTAAAAGACAAATAAATAACAAGAATTAAAATGTTGGCTGGATCCATATGTAGTTTTGTGTTTTAGAATTCTTAATCAACATGTATCAAAAAATTAGATCATGCTTCGACTAAACAGTAAGTGTTTTGTGCTTTTGTTTCAATTCATTTCGTTTCTATATATGCAATCATAAAGGTTGGAGCATCCCTCCATTTAGATTTAGAGTCTCAACCTGTGACTTTTATAAGGTTAATCGGTTAATATGGTATAGAAAATAATAGCTACACCCTTATTTGTATATCTGTGTTCGATTATTCCAAGTGACATTTATAATTATGGGTTATATTTATAAGCATTTAAAAACTTATTTTGTATAACCTTACCTTATTTTGGATGGATACTTAAGACGGTCATTTTGTACTATGACATGTAAGAATATATTTATTTGCTTAAACATTGCTGGTACATGGATACCAATATGAAGAAAGTTTTGCTTAAACATTGTTGGTACCTGGATACTAATATAAATTATGAATTAAGTTATGAATATGGTATCTATAATTTTACATATCAACATAAATGATGAGATGGAAATAAAAGAGTGATTACACTTGATTATTCAAGGTGAAAATGAAATTACAGACCTATTGGATAAACATAACCAAGTATGTTATATGAACAAAGGGATCAATATCGTAAATAGCAACATATTTGGAATGTGTAGCAATTGTTATGTGAGTAACAATTTGCTTTGAATATATTTATACATATGTTATAATTTGTGAACAAGTGTTTACATCGCAGATGATATTGTTACCAAACCGGACGCGTGATAACAAAACTCCAAGAACAACTGAGATTCACTGAGGCTTCATGATAGGGTGTTAACCCCGATCGTACTAGGAGGGGTGGAGGTGTTGCCCACCGTTTATCCTCCAAAACCTGGAGTCATGGGAGGGTTGTGCAAGTCACGCTCCCCTAGACATGTGATGATGACTGCTTGATGCCTACTGGTAAATTAGGTCGACGTAATCGACGCTGACACCCTTAAGGTCTATGAATGGTTGGATCAGTAAAACTGATGCCATGGCATATTCCTGTAGAGGACGGATAGGATGGGAGCGGAAGAAATTAGGAAGGATAGGATGATTCTATAATAGCTTGGGAACTCTTTTGGGGCAAGACGCGACTACTAAAATTTGTAAACCAATAAATGATTAAAACATAAATTTTAAAGTGTTCTCACACATTAAACGAAAATTGAATTATGGTACCCCACCCTTATATGATTATACTAATCACTTAAATAATTAATGATATATGACATAAAACTTAACTTCGGGACAAAGTTTTCTGAAGGAGGGGTGTGTATGTAATGACCCAACTCGAATTATATGGAACATAGAAATATTAGCATGCATATGAGACCTGCATATGATAGCTACATATGCATGTATCACGTGTACTGCACTAGTACATGCACTAATCAATTATAAAAAAATCTTAGTATAGAGTAATGAGTTAATTATTGTAAATTTTTATAGATGTTCTATGCTTGATGCAACTTTACTTTTATTACAGCAATCACCCAAACAGTTAAGTAAAATGTTGATAGAACATACCAGTGGATCTATAGAAGACAAACCAGAAACAGGAAAAATGTGATGGTGCGTTATGGCAGTCAACAGGATGCTTCAACCAGCAAAGTCTCCTTGATCAGCTAACCCAGAATGTGTCACAACAATCCTCAAATCTAAATCATTGATATTTTAGAAATCCAAGATATTTATTAAAAGGAGGATATTTTAATAAATATCTTAGGGGATTTGTGTATAAAAGGAGAAGGGGGGCGGGGGAACTTGATGCGCATGGGTGAGTGAGGTGGGAAAATTGACCTGAATGTTGTCAGAGGAGTTCTAACTACAGGATACCTGAGCGGTGAGTTCTAACAGAGTCATGGTGTGATCTCGATTGTTATTGGAGTTTTGGGCACGGGGGCCGGAAGACTTGTCTTCTGGATCTGGGGACCGGAGAGGTTGACCCCAGATACATTGGGAGGAAAATGAAAGTTTGGTAACGGGAGTTGGAGCCATGGCGGATTAGGAACATCTTCAAACACGGTTCCAAGTAAGTATTAAATAGTCAATTGATATATATTCTGCTTCAAAAATCCCACTCTGGATTCTGTAGTATAAATTTGGTTAGTCATTTTAATTGTGAAATTGAGGACCTTACAGTGCTACGAACTTTTGCTTCTTATTGCACCAAGAAATCATACCTGACCCAATGTTGAAGTAGTACCCTGTGGTAGTTTTCTGATCCACCAAACTTCCTACCCAATCTGCATCTATGAATCCACGCAGAACGATGCCATCGCCTTGTGTGTATTTTAATCTATATTCGACTATTCCTCAGATATATCGGAGAACGTGCTTAGCTGCTACCCAATATGCCCTTTTTGGCTCTACCATGAACTGACTGAGAGAATTAACAACGTAGCAAATGTCTGGCCTGGTGTTGGCCAAATACATGAGAGATCCTATGAGCTGTCTGTATAAGGCGGGGTCCACTTCTTTATCTTTAGATGCATCAATTTTCTTCCAATTGGTGATCATTGGAGTAGCCATGGGTATAAAATCATGCATTCTAAATCTCCTTAGAATCTCTGTAGCGTATCTTCCTTGCCCAAGGAAGATTTCTCCCTTCTGCTCCTAAACTTCCAATCCCAAAAAATAGTGCATTAGCCCCAAATCCTTCATGTCGAATTCCTCTGCCAGGTTCGTCTTGCAGTGTTTGATGAATCTAGATGATCCTGCCAGAAATAGATCATCTACATACAATACCAAAATCAGAGGCTCATTCTCTACTGTGAGATAGTAGAGATTGGAATAAATGTCACTCTTGACAAATCCCATCTGCTGCAAGTATCCATCAATTCGACCATACCATGCTCTAGGTGCCTGTTTGAGTCCATGCAGGGCTTTCTTCAGCCTACATACACGAGTTTTCTTCTGATGTGTTTCGAACAGTGTGGAAAAAGTCGGCAAAAAGTCCCGAATTTTTGAAAAAATCCCGAATTTTTCCCTGAGCAGACTTTATCGACCGACTTTTTGCCGACTTTTTCATCCCTGAAAAAGTCGTGATTTTATCCGGGAAGTCCCGACTTTTTGCCGACTTTTTCCAAAAAATCGTGAGTGAGGTAGTTTCTTTAATAATTTTTTAAATTTTTTTTGAAAAAATCGGGATTTTTTCCAAAAAGTCGGGATTTTTTCAAAATATGAATATTTTTGTATTTTTTTAGTTTTGCCGACTTTTTCAAAAAACTCCCGACTTTGTCGAGTTTTTCAACTTTTGGACCCTCGCCGATTTAATCCCGACTTCGACTTTTTCCACATTGGTTTTGAAGCCTTCCGATTGTTCAATGTAAACCTCTTTTTCTATCACCCCATTCAGAATGTAGTCTTGATGTTCATCTGGTGAATCTCCCATCCCATCTGCGCTGCAAGGGATATAATGGATGTGATAGAGGTATATCTGGCTATAGGGGCAAATGTTTCTTCATAGTCTATCCCTTCTTTCTGAGCATATCCCTTAGCCACAGACCTAGCCTTGTACTTCTCTACTTTGTCGTCTGCAACATACTTAATCTTGTAGATCCACCTGGAACCTACAACTAATCTGTCTTGAGCTCTCAGTACGACTTCCTAGACATTATTGGTCATGATAGAGTTGTACTCCTCTACCATAGCATCTACCTAGACTTGATGTTGAATGGCTTCTAGAAAGCCAGAGGGCTCGACAACCTGTGCTACCAGAGTTTGGTATCTATTAGGCTATCTATGTTGCCTTTTCTTGGTTCTATGGGCCCCAACAAACTCCTTTGAGTTCCTCAACGTCTGTCATACTTCTCTGTTGATTCTGCCACTAGTAGTGGGTGTCTCAATCAGCTCTTCTTCCTGCTGTCCCATCTGCTCCGAGCTATCTGGATTTTCTTCTCTTGAAGAAATACTAGTATTGGTCACATTGCTAGGTCCTGATGGCTGTCCATTTGCTGGTCCTTATCCTAGCTGCCGCTGGACAAGAGGTTCATCTTCAGACTGTTCTTCGGTAGAAATTTCACGAGATTTTCTGAAGGCTTGATCTTCCATGAACTTCACATCCCTCCTTACTACAACTTTCCTATTACCCGGAATGTAGATTCTATATCCCTTGAATGTCTCGCTATATCCTACAAGATACCCTTTCTCAACAGTCTGATCTAGTTTGCTCTGTTTCTTGTCTGGAACGTGGCAATATGGCAAACTCCTGAAAATACTAAGGTGGCTTACCTCCAGCTTCATCCCTGTGAAGACACTCTCAGGCGTTGTCTTGCCCAATGCTCCGTGAGGGGTCTTGTTCTGAATATATACAGTTGTGCCGCATGCTTATGCCCACATAAATTTAGGTAGATTTTGGTCATACAACATTGCCTTTGCTGCCCCAACAATAGTCTCTTTCTTCCGTTCTGCAACTCCATTTTTCTCCTGATTGTAAGGAGTGGTCCATTCTCTTCTGATGCCCTCCCTTGCGCGGAAATCTGTGAATTCCTTATCAGTATATTCACAATCGTTGTCTAAGTGCAATACTTTGATTTTATTCCCTGTCAGATTTTCTACCAGAGCTTTAAATTCTCTGAACCTATAAAAGACGTCATCCTTGGTCTTTAGGAAGTAAATCCAAGTTTTCCTTGAATGGTCATGTATGAAAGTGACAAAATATTCACTTCCACCAAGAGCAATAGTGGACATCGGTCCGCATATATCTGAGTGTATTAGTCCCAATACACTCTTTGCCCTATTGTTGCTCCTAGAATATGCTGCCTTAGCGTATTTTCCTGCAACACACCCTCTGCATACGCCATCATGTCTGGTACTAAGAACTAGAACTCCTATAACTGTTTCTCTGAGCATTCTCAGAGCTACATGGTTTAGATGCCCCATTCATCTATGCCATAGTTCATTCAGATTTGACTCACCGCTTAGATTGCTGCCTACTAGTGCCATTGGAGACTCGAGCTGCAACTTGTATAGTCTGTTGCTTCGAGTCCCAATTTGAGCCTTCTTCTTCCAGCTTGGATGTTTGACATATACCTTTCTTTCGATAAAGTGTACGTCGTATCCCTTGTCTTGCAATTAAGACACTGAAAGCAAATTCATTCCCATACCTTGCACATGCAGCACATTAGTGGCTTAGAGACTCTCTCCTGCTTCTGTCTGAAATGCTATGGTCCTTTTTGTGAAAATTTCTGAACCTAAGTTACAGAAACCCTACTGGAGTTTTTTGATTTGCTTCTCGTACTTGTTCAATTTAATTAACTAGTTATTTTTCTGAATTATTCAGCAAAAACTTCAAAGTAAATACTACTGCAACCTACACATACATACAAAACATTTACTGAAATATAACGCACACATGACAAAGGACACATAATTTTTTTGACAATGTCCCCGGAAAAACCTAATGTGAGAAAACCGGTGCAGCGGCTTTTAGACAATGTCCCTCTGCCAATCTGCCCCTTGTTGCACTGCAAGCTCACTCGAAAATTCTCAGCAAACCGCTCCCCAAAATTTCGACTTAGCTCAAGTGCTTCCGCTCTGTGTATCTTCTCCAACTGACCCCAAGCCTTCCTTCAATACTTTTCTTGTTGAACATTCAATAGCCGTGATCTAGTCTCTAATCAACGACTAAGATTAGAAAGACTTGATCCACGTCACTTAGAACATTCTCACCCACATGTCTAAATTAATTCACTTTAATTATTTAATTTTCCTAAGTTAGACTTAGGGTCTCCATTAAAATAATTAATATTTTGAATAACTTAGGTTTCGGGTGGAATTTCTCCAAACAATTTCTAGGTCTTGGAGATTTCATGTGTTCTAGCTTCTCCACAAAGTTTCGGAGCTAGAGCATATCTGATGCTACCCAAAATCTCAACACCTTTTCCCGTAGGGGTACACTTTGTCTTGTTTCCCGTGGTAATTTGGAAATCCATCCGTTCTTATTGATAGCTAGAGAAATGATCTCTTTCTCCAATCATGAGTTGAAGCTTTGCTATCAATGTACCAATCATCTGATGATGCAATGCTTGATAGACAAGCACATTCTTTTTCTAACTTAGAGGCCAACTCTGACAAAACTCGATCTTCCATCTTCTCCTTGCTTTTCCCTTCTCCGGCAGACTTTGCAGAAGGAATGCGTAAGCCCTTTCGAAATGCGATTTGTTGCCAAGGAAGCTCCACGAGTTCCCTTTGGCGTAGACCCTCCTGCTTGCTTGCCTAACCTTGCTCTGATACCATGTGAAAAGTTCAACTTGAAATCCAACTGCATTATCTGATATTATTTCTTCTACTTATTATTCGGAAACAAATTATTTGCAGAAATCTCTTCAGTAAATATCAAAATAAATTCAAATGCAGACTTCACAATTACTCAGCAAATCAACAAGGAAATACTAGCACAAGTATGACACAAATATTTTGGACAATTCTCCCTGGAAAAACCCAATGTGGGAAAACCGATGCATCAGATGAGGGTTTATGTTATTCTTCAACAAATTCTTCTTGTGCAATTTACAATTGGCAGTAACAAAGAGAAATACTCTATGATAACACTGGAGAAATTCCTCACCAATTTTCTGATGAGAAATGACCCCAGAATGATTCTCTTGGGCCTCCTGCATCACCCTTGCACAAGCTCTAAGTGAGGATTGTGCAGATTTGTGTCATCTCTGTGCTGTCCCTTCCAGCCATTGTGTTGTCCCTTCATGCCACTACGTCACCTACTCCTGTACCCCAGATTGATGTTGAACACTTTGTGTCTCTCCTCCACCTGCAACTCTCCCTCCGGATTGGTTTTTCTCTTGTTGAACTTCAGCCATTGAGAAAATCTATTTTACTTGGGCAACTGAGTATCTGCGCTGATGTATCTTCCAAATGACCCTCGAGTCTTCTTTTATAATCTTCTCGATGAGATATCAACGACTGAGATTAAATTTCTAATCAACGGCTAAGATCATAACTTGGCTTGATCCGTGTTTTCTAGAAGATTCACACTCTGTTTTATTAATTCCCTTTAATTATTTAATTTCCTTAAGTTTAGATTTAGGGTCACCATTAAAATAATTAATTATTTTAATAAAACATGTTCTGAGTGGAATTTCCACAAATGATTTCTCGGTTTTTTGGAATACATGTGTCTAAGCCTCCTCACGGAATTTGAGACTTAAAGCACTTTCAATGCTACCAAAAATCAAGGACCCCACCTTGTACAGAAAACTCATTAGGTTGCTCATGTATCTGGTCAACACTAGGTTAGACATTTGTTTCGGTGTCAACACCCTTAGTCAGTTCATGGTGGAACCGAAAAGGGTACATTAGGCAGCAGCTAGACACATTCTTAGATGTGCGTGGGATGGTCGGATATAGGTTGAAATATACTCGAGGCGGTGACGTCAGATTGAGCGGATTCACAGATGCAGATTGGGCAGGTAATTCAGTGGACAAGAAAAGTACCTCCGGGTACTGCTTCAATGTTGGATCAAGGATGGTCTCTTGGTGCAGTAGGAAGCAGAAGTCAGCAACACTGAGCTCAGTAGAAGCTGAATATATGGTAGCCAACACAGCTATGTACGAAGCTATATGGCTTAGGAAACTACTAGTGAGTTTGTTCAGAAAGAAGTTGGGAGCGACTAGTGTTTACTGTGATAATCAGAGTTGCATAAAACTCTTTCAGAATCCAGTGTTTCATGATAGGTCGAAACACATTGATATCAAATGTCATTTCATTAGAGACTGTGTTCAGCATGGGGCAGTGCAGTAGCAGTATGTTCCCACAAGAGATCAGGTAGCGGACGTCATCACGAAAGCTCTAGGAAGAGATAAGTTCATCTAGTTCAGCGAACATATGGGTATGGTAGAGAATCCGTTTCAGTACCAGAAATAGAGGGATTCTCAGTTGCAACAGGAGGAGGTGAGAGGGAGTTGCAGTGCATATGCAGTAGTTGGCAGTAGTATGCAGGGCTAGCAACATCACATATACAACACAGAATCAGAGTTGCGCAATAGTTGGTGGGTAGTAGAGCCAGACATCAGCAATGTAGTAGGAGTTGGTGCAGAATCAGAGTATTGTTATCAGCGTACTAGAGCACATTCCTCGCTAAGAGGGGGTGTTTATTTTTGTAGCATCGAATGTGCTCTAGCCTTGAGATTTTGCAGAGAGGCTAAGACACATGTATTCTCCAAGACCCAAAAATTGTTTGGGAAAATTCCACCCAGAAGTTAATTAAAATAATTAATCAGTTTTTAAATATTTCCCAAGTCTAAACGTAGGAAATATGATTAATTAAAGGGTATTAATTAAGTCGGGTGCGAATCTTCTAGAAAATGGCATGGATCGAGTCCAAGTTAATCTTAGCCATCGATTGAGATCTAATCATGGCCGTTGATTTCTCAATGAGAGATTATAAGAAGGAACTCGATGGGCACTTGGAGTACACACCATCGCAACTACCCAGTTGCCCAAGTAGATCGATTTTCTCAATGGCTGAATTTAAGCAAGAGAAAATAGAGAGGGAATTAGCAGCGGTCCGACAAGTGCAGGATGGATCCAGGAAGAGACACCGCGAGGGGAGACTCAGTTCACAGGTGCACTGCGTAGTCACTGTGTAGAGGGTGACGCAGAGATTTCAACGTATGGGCATAAGGTCCATCCCGGGGTCAGTAAGTTGCCGTGAAGAGTGAGAAATTTGTCACTAAATTTCTCTCAGTATTTCTCCTCTGTTTTGTTGTTCGATTTCTTGTACTTGAATTACTGCTGAAGATTAATAAAGAAACCCTCATCTACTCCACTGGTTTTTCCATATTGGGTTTTTCCGGGGATAATTGTCTAAAAATAATTGTGTCAAAATATTTGTGTGTGGAGTATAATTTCTCAAGTTTTCAGCATTTATTTTCTTCATCAGTGTTTATTTTGTGATTTGTGAAAGCTGCAATGTATGTGTTTCGATATTTGCCATAGAAAACTACAAATAATTTGTGTAATTAAATTTAACAATAGAAGAAATATCATCAGTATTGCAACAGGATTCCGGATTCAGAATTTTCACAGTATCTCCAAGCTCCAAAGGGGGTTAACCAAGTACCTTATTAGGTGGATTGAGCCCTTAAAGGGGATAGTATGTCCAAGGTAAATCCCTCTAATGGGGATGACAAGTGATAAATAAGTGGAATGGAGTAGGGAATGAGAGGGGCAATCTCGGGCCACATATTGGGGCATAGGGGCAACTAGATAAGGGGAAGCTCAAAACTGGGTATATAATGTGTAGGAGGGAGCAATCGTGGTACATGAGGTGCCCCGACCTTGATTTTTCCACCCTTCTTTATATGCCTTTTTTCTTTTATGAATTTTCTTCATTTAACTGCTCGACACTCAAAAGATAAGAGCATGATGCGTAAGATATAACATTGATTACCTCCTTTAAGGTAGGGCGGTTCATTGCCCTCCAAGGGTTGGGACAATCATGGGTTCCTGAATGATAAAGGAGGCCCACCTAGTTCCTATGGAACCAGGGTGATGACCATGGGTTGGGATAGAGCTCATGTATTGGCTTTTGCCCACGTGCTAATTATTTTTGTCCCGACCATCTTTGGCATTTTGTGGTACAATTTCCTGTTAAATGTGGCCAATTATGCCTTTTCTTTTTCTTTTAGCGGCTTCAACCTCTGGGGCATCATTCCAAGCCTAACCCAAGGTGGGGGCAAGGGGATAGGGAGGCTGACCTATTTGGACCCAGAATGGAAATGTCGACCCAGGTGGGAGAAATGATGAATGGGGATATAGTGAGTGGAAAGGGAGTAATAAATGCAGATAAAGGAATGGGACCACACACCCAAAGTCGGGGTTTCACAAGTAGTACCACCCTAGAACCAAATGGTCAATAAAGGAGATCCCACGCGACTAAGATCCAAGGGTAACACCCAAAAGAGATCAAGGGGACACGAGCACAAACTAAGCCCACTCTTTCCACCAAATCCCCCTATCAATCCATGCCCAAAAGTATCCATGATGAGTAAACCCAATACTCGATTACCAAACGACAAGTCATACCTTTAGATTCGGGAGGCCCACCTTCAAACATACTATCAATATAGATAGGTCCAATACAGATGGGTGAGGGACCACATGGATGGCTCAAGTGACGGAGAAATGGCACAATGAGCTAGATAGAGGCTGCAAGGGGTTGCTGGTAGCCGAATGAGGTCCATCATGGAGAAAAATTTCTCCTAGGGATATCACCCATGAAGTGGTGGGTAAAAGTTCTTACAACTTTTAGTAGAGAAATGCAAATCTATTTTTGGTGTATATTTTTTTCACTATACAATTGGTTGTTTATTAATGTGTGGATTTTACTTGGTAGGCTTTGATCTAAGGAATAAGGAATGAGAAGTTAAGGAGAAATCATTTGTATATGAGTGTATTTTGTATATGTTTATGCTATTTCCATCTCTAACTATTGTGTGATTGATGTTTACTTAGATTTAAATATTAAAAAAAATAGTTTGATTTGTTTCCTTTGAGATCATAAGGATATTAGTCATCTAGCGCTGGAGGTTTTAACATAGGCATCTGTAAAGTGTGTTTCAACATTGTTTATGGTGGTGAGACCAAGCCCAAAGATCAAATGTTGCTAAAATGAATGGCCATTCCCCTTGGTCATAGGCTATCTTGAAATCAATTTTGATAAACAAGTCATTGAGGTCAAATGATTATGTGTATTCTATTCCTTCCCATGCAACAATAACATTATCTGGAGTGTATTACCATATATAAACCTTGTCTTGGGTTGATGTGCTTTAGAAGAATATGCTTAATAATGCAAGTGCCTTGGCCAAGATTCTATAGGATATGTTTAGAGTAATGTATTTCTACTTGGTGGTCAACTACAAGTTTCTTGCTTCTAGAATGAACTTGATGAGGTCTTATTTGATTCAAGGTCCAAGAGATTGATTTCGAAGTGCTTCTTTATAAATTTGGATGAGTTTCGATCCAAAAAATTTGCACATGGTCTTATAGGAATTGTAAGTGAATTCATTGAAGCTAGACACCTTATCATTTGCCATTTTGTGTAGGGTTGTGGATGTTAGAAAATCAGAAAGGCAAAAAGATTTTCTTATGTTGATAATTACTTGTGATATTGTTGTAGTTTTATTATCTTCTCTTTATGTTCTTATTTTATCTTAGTTTCATCAAACAATCATCAAAACAAAACATGAAGATCAACGACAGTAGATGTAGGCACTCAGCCAGGGCTAAAACCCCTCTCTAGGGGAAAACTCAGTGAAACTCTTCCACTAATCAAATTGAGATAGACCATGACCTTAGACCTGACCAAAGGACCTTCCTCCTCCACCAAGTCATCCTTCCAATATGATTCAGCAAACTTCAGTGGTCTCTTCTTGTCCAACAGCTACAACCCAGCAACAATCCAAAATTTTGACCCATAGCTACTCCAGAATTTCTGCCCGGCAACAATCCAACAACTTCGCACGTGTGAGACAAGGAGAGAGAGAATTCGACTTCCTTTTGTTTGACAAATCCTTCCTCCTTCGCTAGGGTTTTCTTCCTCTTCATTGAACTTCACACCCTTTTTTTGCATACAGCAATTGCAGATCGAACTTGATGAATTGATGCACCGAATGAGGTCGAATTGCTGCCTTTCTACCTTTACATAGTGTTTGTGTGAGGTCAAATTCCCGTGATGAGGCCGACTTGGTGGAGGAGACTTGAAATACCTATTTTACATTAAAATAAATTTCTTTCTTGATAGATGAAGCCCAAGAAGGGTCCTTTACATTATGACATGGACAAACACACTTGACGTAAACCCTAGAAGCCTACAATGGAGGCATTGACCTATTAACCATTGACTCAAGTATGAAACCCATGCTTTAATAAGTCAATTTCTTTTATAATACAATTTATTTTTCTTTCTTTTGACAAATACATTACATCATGACTAAAATACAATTATGAAGACCAATACTAGTTACATTTTTCAACACCCCCTCTAAGTTAGGGAGGTATTCATAATTACATATATACAGAGGTACATGGAAGATATAAAAATGATGTATTCTATGAAGAGTTCACAACACACGCAATGCTACAGATTAGATACCTGACTAGGGTACTCTAATTGGGTGGGACTAAGGTGTGTTCCAAGCTTCAACCTCTATAGTGTGAAAATTCCTAAATCTAGAATCCTATTGCAGCAACTGGAAAATATTCACCTAATTGTTAATCTACGGCAAACACTGAATACATCACACTGCAACCTACACAAATATAAACATGTTGCGGAAACAAAATACAATGCAAGAAAGAAATAAACACACAATTGATACTGTTATTTTTGGACAAATGTCCCTGGAAAAACCCAAAGCGGGAAAATTGGTGCAACAACTGAGGGTTTGTATTATTATGCAGTAGTTTCTGAATACAAATCTTTGGATGCCTTATTGGCTATCCAATACAGAGAATATAATTGGCAGAAATGAAGTTAGAATTAACCTCACACTAGCATTGGTGATCCGACACTGATTCAGCCTCTGAATGGCTAGCACCAAGCTGCCTCTGCGCAGTTGTTAGGACTCCACTATGTATCATTTTTACTATATATTTTGACACCACCTTACCTTTATAACCATGTTTAAAAGGGATTCCATTATCATTTTCATTCACTTTATCCAAAGGTATATAAAATCCTCTTCTTTACTATATATTTAATCTGTTTACATATAATTCCATATTACTCTTATATTTCATCATTAATCGAAGTAGATTGTTGCTAACATAAGTCTAAAAGATCGCAGATAATCTATGTGCTGTGCTGGAACAATCGGCCGTTGCTGAAACAGTCAAACTTCGTTGCTGAAACAGCCGACTCTGTTGCTGAAACAGTTGACTTCGTTGCCGAAACAGCCAGCAGGCACGCAAATTCCGTCACTCGTAATTTGCGATTCTGGAAGAGTATTTTGTGGAACAATGGCAACAACATGAAGACGTGGTTACACGGATTATTTTGAAGATAGTATTCTTTTTGTATCTGTTGTAACAATATCTTTTTATGGAAGAATAACCCTGTTTTAAGAAAGAAGAACAGAATTGGGATAAAGATAGATTTGCTATTGTAAGAGATGTCTCCTCTTTAAAAAGAGGAGACATCATCATTAGAAGGGAGTTCAGAAGCTACAGGAGAACATTGTGTTTGAGAGGACAAGAGCTAGACTCCATTTGTAATGTATCATTTCTTTTGACAGATGAATAAAATTTCCTTTTGAGCGCTCCAATTTAATTCCTTCTCTAGGGAATCTTGTGAGAAGGAAAGGGCCCGCCTTCCTCACAAGATTCACCCGACTGTTCCTGTAGTTTGTTAGATTTCTTTATGACATTCGCACTTTACTTTGATTATGTTTGCTGAACCACTAGTTACACAGTTCTGTAATTTATCGGGCATTCTCTTTAATGCTGCATGTGTTTAGTACATTCAATCTTAAGAAGTTAAAGGATCTATTTCTGTTATTTGCTTGAATGTATGAGTAATGCTGGAAAGCAGGTGCTGAATGTTCCTGTACACATGAATAGGGTCCTGTTTCCATTGATTGCCTTTCTTTTCTTGCAGTGTGATTAGAAACAGGAGACAGGTGCTGAAGGTTCCTGTTCATGGGAATAGGGTCCTGTTCTCTTGAGTTTATCCTTTTTACAGAGTGATTAGTGTCAGGCAGCAGGTGCTGAAGTTCCTATTTAAAGGAATAGGGTCCTGTTCCCTGTTATGGTTGATTGGCTTCCTTTCCTGCAGATTGATTTCTCTTTAATTGGATTCTTAACTGCAATAGAGGAATTGCTTCTACTATAACATAAGTAACTTCAGCTTTGATTAAACAGGGTGTGAATAATTAAACTTGTACGATTAATAATTGTGTGGCTTTTTACTACAACATTGTTTTTGCTTTTGAAATTGAGCATATCCAGTGCGTGATTGTCTTGGGAATAAACATACTTCCTCGGGTTGACAATTTATGTGGAGCTTGAATTGTGAAAACAATTAAAGCGACCAACAGTAGTCACTGCACTGCCTCTGCGTCACAACTCGTAGGGACTGCATCACTCCTTTGGTTGATCGATATGCTGGCTGGATGCTCAGATCTCTGACCCTCCGGTTTCGCACCCCGACTCCCGACACTAGATCTGGACTGCTCCTTAGCAAAACTGCGTATCTCCACTCAGGCTCTTCGCTGCCTTAGCGTGGCTTTGCGCTGCCCAGTGTGGCTCTGCGTTGCCCAATGTGGCTCTTCACTGCCTCTCTGGATCTCACTCTGCCTTCTCTGCTTTTTATTCACTGGATCAGGAAAACTTCCATCGACCACAATCCCTGCCTCTCACTGCAAGAAATCACTTCGATCTTCCTCCAACAACTGCAACGATGCTCTCTTGAGAATTGGATCTATAGATCTCTCACTCGATATATTCTCCTAGTGCCCATCGAGCTTGTTCTTATAATCTTCTCGTTGAACATTCAACGACCCAGATTAAATCCTAATCAATGGCTCAAATCATCTTGACTCGATCTCTATCTTTTTCTAGAAGATTCACACCTATTTTAATTAAAACCTTTCAATTATTTTAATTTCCTAAATTGCATCCATTAAAAATAATTGATTATTTTAATTAAACCTTC
The DNA here is from genome assembly GCA_034641835.2 of Pinus albicaulis. Classification (NCBI taxonomy): domain Eukaryota; kingdom Viridiplantae; phylum Streptophyta; class Pinopsida; order Pinales; family Pinaceae; genus Pinus; species Pinus albicaulis. The sequence continues at coordinate 137,564 of JAXQQM020089155.1, read as the reverse complement.
TCCGGGTGGAATTTCGCAAAATGATTTCTGGGTCTTGGAGAATGCATATGGCCTAGCCTCCCTACAAATTCTTGAGGATAGAGCACATCCGATGCTACAAAAATCAACACTGTCTCTTAGTGAGGAATGTGCTGAAGTGCTGCAACCACTTGAAGCAACATTCTGACTTCTGCACCATCCCAACTGCGCTGCTGATGTCTGCCTGTTGCTGCCCACCAACTACTGTGTAGCTCTCTCTGCGCTGCATCTGTGTTGTTGCTGACTCTGCATGTTGCTATCAACTACTGCATCTGCATTGCAACTCTATTGCTGCTGCCATTGCAACATCTGCAACTCCCTCTCATTTGTTGCTACTGTAACTAAGAGATTTCCATCAATTGAACGAATTGTGTTCAGATTGATGCATCTGTCCACCAAGTTCTGGTTGCTGCTAGCCTCTGCGTTGTCACTGAAGCTTCTATGCTACTGCTAACTCTGCACTATGCCAACTACACTGCTGCCAACTTTGCTCTGTGCTGCTCAGTTCCTAACGCTACTAACCACCGCATCTGTCACTCTGGCACCTAACTTCACCATCTGTCACTAGTCCATCCTGCTACTGCTGCTATGGGTTCCTGTAGCAAGGAATTGATTGTTGATTTTTGAGTAGCATCGGATGTGCTCTAGCTCTGAAACTTTGTGGAGGGGTTAGAACACATGAGATCTCTAAGACCCAGAAATTGTTTGGAGAAATTCCACTCGGAGCCTAAGTTATTCAAATCATTAATTATTTTAATGGAGACCCTAAGTCTAACTTAGGGAAATTAAATAATTGAAGTGAATTAATTTAGACATGTGGGTGAGAATGTTCTAAGTGACGAGGATCAAGTCTTTTCTAATCTTAGCGGTCGATTAGAGATTAGATCACGGCCGTTGATTGTTCAACGAGAAAAGTATTAACAGAAGACTTGGGGTCAGTTGGAGAATACACAAATAGTGGTAGCACTTGAGCTAAGTTGAAATTTTGGGGCACGGTTTGCTGAGAATTTTCGAGTGAGCTTGCAGTGCAGCAAGGGGCAGATTGGTAGAGGGATTTCAGATCCAAGGCCGAGAATACATTGGCAGAGAGGCAAATACGTACCGGAGGAGAAATGCAAGCCAAGGAGGATTGACGCAGAGGCAGCATAAGCCTAGCAGGGGTGACACAGAGCCAGAAGGGCTCACGCAGAGGGATGCAGAGTCGGAAAAGGCTGACACAGTCACTCAGAGAGTTGCGCTGGGGTTTTAGTGGGCCAGATAGGGCTCGTATTCAGCAGATCTAGAAGGAGTGACACAGCCACACAGAAGGATGACGCAGTGATTGCGTAAGCACCTTTGGGGTTCTTCATCCTCAGCTGAATTAGCCATATTATCTATCTCTGGAGATAGAGGTACATCTTTCGGGATTTTCAGAATTTTGCATAATAATAAAACTCTCAAGAGATGCTGCATCGGTTTCCCGCATTGGGTTTTTTCGGGGACATTTGTTCGAAAAATCTTCTGTGTCCTTTGTTGAATGTGCTTAATTCTTCAGTACTTGATCTATATGTATGTGTAGGTTGCTGTGTGTTTACTTCAATGTTTTCTGAATACTTCTGAAAATAACTTGTTAAATTAAAAACACAAGTAGGAGAAGTAAACCATATTTCTGCAGTAGGATTTCTATATTAAGGATTCAGAAATTTTCACATGGTATCAGAGCTATTGCAGATTAGGGAGAGTTGAAGACATCAACGAAGAGGCAAATTTTTTTGTTGCAGGAATGTGCCTATGGCAACACAAATCCAAGAAAAGGTAGTGCAACACGAAAGGGACAGCGCAAAGCCCAGGAGGAGTGACTTAGAGCCTGTCTATCTCACGCAGAGTTGACGTAGATGTTCACGCAGACCCGGAAAGGTGACACAAAGCTAGTCTAGCTCATGCAGAGCTGACGCAGAGGCTAACACAGGCTGAGGAGCATGATGCAGTCCGAGGGGAGGTGACACTATGCCAGTTGTTGTGGCTGGAAGTGCAGTCTAGTTCTTTGAAGTTGCTGATGGGGCATTGTTTTTGCCGGTGCAGAACAATGTCTAGCAGGGTTGACAAAGTAGGGGAAACAATTCCTCAACAGATGTTCTAGCCAAGAAATCTGAGATTTGATCAGTGGAGTGATTGGAGAGAGCTAATTCGACATAATTTGTGGAGGATTTCCAGGAGGGAAATCACTTGTCAGAGGGAGCGTATTCTCTAGAGGGTTTCTATTGCCAAGAAATCCAAATCCGAGTCTCTTGCTGAGAGCAGCAACAGAAGAAGGGAGAAGAGTATCCGTTTCGACATCGTTGAGCAGAGATGGCCTCCCATGGATTGAGGGATCAGGACAGGTTAGATGGAGCATCTTACTTCGTCATTTGGAAGGCCAGAATCCTGTCAGTCCTTGACGAATATTGCATCAAAGATCGTGCCAAGAAGGTTGTAGCTGTTCTTGTTGATGCTGATATGTTGAAGAAGTATGAGGAAAATCAAGCTAGAGCCAAGCACTTGATTATGGACGGGGTGAAGGATCATGTGGTCCCACACATTGCCGAAAAATATACGACAAATGAGATGTGGACGACATTGACCAAATTGTATCAAAGTACCTCTGTCCAAAGGAAAATTCTTCTGGAGAATCAACTACGACTATTTTAGATGCATAAGGGAGAGGAAATCAATCCCTTCCTCATTAGATTGAAGGCAATTCGAGATCAACTGGTTGCTATGAGGGCCACTCCTGATGATGGTCTTATGGCGAGGATTGTCTTGAATGTAGTGTTTGAAGAGTGGGAGGCCTTTGTTCAAGGCATCTTGGGCAGAGCGACGCTTCCAAATTAGGAAGACACGCGGACAACTCTTCGTCAAGAAGAGATCAGGAGATTGACCAAGATGGGCAGTAGCAGCGGAGGAGCCAAGATCAAAAAGGAGGAGGAGGAAGATGCGTCTCTCCCATCTAAGGGACAACAACAACAGCGAGGGAAGAAGAAGAAAGACCTTTGTAAGGTCTAGTGCTTCAGATGTGGTGAATTGGGACATTTCGCCACTACTTGTCCTCAGAAGAAGAAGGGCAAGGAAGATTCAGATTCTAAGGTTGCAGCAGCGAAGGGCGATGATGGGAGTGATGATGATGTGGCTATGAGTGCTCATGTGCCTCGGGAGAAGAGGTGGGGCGATATAGACCTGTAGTTCTCTTGAACTTCAGATGAAGGGGCAGGATCCTTGAGGTGCCCAAACTCTTGGATCACATACGAGCTACAGGAACCCTTAATGACAGTAGCAGGATGACTAGAGTCAGTTGGTGCAGAGGATTATGGAGGCAGATTGGTAGAGCTAGGATGCTGAAGACTGGAGCAGTGCAGAGCGGAAGAAGTAGCATCGTAGAAGCAGTGGCGCAGAGGCTGATGGGATTTCAGCAGCGCAGAGGCAATGCTTACATAGTGCAGAGCAAAAGCAACGCAGAGGCACCAGAGGGACAACACAAATTAGCAGCAGAGGGTGTTTCAGATCGAGATGCAGCTAGACTGACTTGTCTGTCAGGATTTTGGATGATGTCCTTCAGTTGCTTAACTCTAAGCAACTGAGTTGCAGTGCAGCAGTTAGCAGTGGTAGTGCAACGGGCAGCATGATGGAACATTTGAGAGGGAGTTGTATTACAGATGAGGCAGTGGAAGTGGCGGTGTCATGGGCAACAATATAGAAGGCAGCAATGCAATGGATGAAGGGCACCAGGCCAAGCATCAACAATGCAGGGGATCGATGGCATGGATCAGGTTGATGCTTCAGGTTGGAGTATTGCTAGAGCACTTTTCTCACTAAGAGGGGGTGTTGATTTTTGAGTAGCATCGGATGTGCTCTAGTTCCGAAACTTTGTAGAGGGGCTAGAACACATGAGATCTCCGAGACCCTGAAATTGTTTGGAGAAATTCCACCCGGAGCCTAAGTTATTCAAATAATTAATTATTTTAATGGAGACCCTAAGTCTAACTTAGGGAAATTAAATAATTAAAGTGAATTAATTTAGACATGTGGGTGAGAATGTGTAATATTCCCAATTAGCGATAGCTAATTGGAAATATTAATTTTGCCTTATATAGTTAAAATATAAATAAAGTGGGTAAAAGGAGAATGTGACTCACTTAGAATAAAACACACTCCCTAAAGTCACCTAGGAGACATAACGTTGTGGACAAGGTGGGCCAAGGGGGGCCAAGTGACAACGAAGGGGGTGACACACTTAGGCAGTGTGGGCCTAGCCAGCGCAGATGAGTTGGCAGCGTGGGCCAAAAAGAGACAGCGTGGACGTGGTGGGGCCAAGGAGAGAGGGAGGCTCACCAAAGATAAATAGAGGGGAGGCTACCTCATTTCTCTCATTGATGATTATGCATTTTGGAGTTTGTCTCTAGACATTGAGCACGTTTGCTGTTTAGCTAGTCTGCACGTACTATTCAGTACACCGGGTGTCTCCGTGTGGAGATCCCAACCTCAGCCCCGAGAGACTTCGAGTGCTTGCTCGAGTGAGGAGTCCTACCATATTTTGCAGGGAGAGATCGAAACTTCAGCCATTGAGGAGCATTCCTTGGAGAGATTGCGCAGTCTTGGAGAGGGAGGACGCAGTTCTAGTTGGGGGAAGTTCCGGATTGAGGTTATTTCGGTGGATTCAGATCGAAGGATTAGGGAAGGGATCAGCCCTTACCTATTGGAGACATTTTGCAGAGGGAGAGGCCGTATTTTGCAGTGTTGCCTTCAGGGTCAACGTTTTCCCTTGAGGGATAGCGTAGTGCCTCAAAGGAGGTATTTTCCGAGGTTAGCCATTCTTGAAAAACTCTCTGGGCTTTTCTGGGGTTTGGGAGTAGAGGTCGTTCCCAGAATTTCAACATTTTTCGAGTTGGGGAACAACCCCAAAGACTCGTTTCATTCCAGCAATTGCAGCAACACGACAGCATTTCCAGTAGCTTGGAGACTACGCAGTTGATAGAGGGAGCAACAATTCCACACATTGTTCTGAGAGTATTTCTACACTTGCCTTGTGCAAGTCGAGGTGCCATCATTCTGATCACCTTTGTACTTATTTCTTATTTCTCAGTATTAATAAAATGGCTCATTGTTCTCCATATTGCATATTTTGTCTCATGGTTTGTCTCTAGTTGCTGTGTACCTTGTTGTGTGCTTTATATTACTGTTTATTTCCCTTCGGGATATTACAGTGGTATCAGAGCTCATAGACTTGGCTCAGCCTGTGGAGCAAGTTGTCTGACACCAGGAGAGAAGCCATATATTTGCTACAGGGGTAGGAAGTACCGTGACCGAGAGTGTAGGTTGCAAATCACCTACGGAGAGGGTGACTGCGCTCCAGTAGTGGACGCAGAGCAGGAGGAACCGATGGCAGAGGAGAAATATGCCACGAAGGAGTTTGGGGACCTGCTCCTCAAGTCAGTATAGGATCTGTCGAAGTGGATAGAGGAGATGGGGCAGAGATTCACAGCAGCAGAGTCCAGACAGCGTGAAACCCCGAGGGGTTTCCACATTGGAAAGGGATCGGGTACATCCCATCATTTGTAGGAGCACTACGCAGCACAGCATGTGGCATCCCATACACCCCCACGCTCTACGATGCCCACTTTTCTAGTAGCAGATACAGGGGTGGGAGTACAGCAGGAGCAGGAGCCAGCCCACATGGGTGATTACTTTGCTGAGTACCTGGCCTATGGACAGGAGTTCAGAGATGCACTCACATTTCATGATTTTGTCTTACTCAAGCAGGACAGTAGACCCCGCCATCATCACAGGGGGAACAGACATTCACAGGACGGAGATATGCATCGTACTGTGGGCAGGTTTCACTTGCCAACTTTTGACGGTTCGTCAAATCAAGGTTACTTGGAAGCGGGAGCGGGAGCGGGAGTGAAGCGCGGAGCGCCACTTTTAAAAGTTTCCGGGTCCGGAGCGTTTATATATATATATATATTTTTAATATTTTTAATATTTTTTATATTTTGATGCATATATGTCAACAAAAACATGTAGAATGATGAATTAGACATAAAAAACATAAAAACATAGATTGAATCATATAACATCAATCATCTAGAAGTTATAATCTTCATCAACCATGCCCACAAGTTGGAAACATACAACATATTGACTCTTGAGTCTCGCAAATCATCAATCTGAAGATTTCAAGCTTTCAAAATTCAATATATAACATTTATCTCATTGATAATTTGATATATAACATTTATCATCATTGATTTCAAATTTCAATATCTAACATTTATCATCATTTTGATATATAACATTTATCATCATTGATTCATTGATTTCAAAATTCAATATATAACATTTATCATCATTGATATTATATAACATTTATCATCATTGATTCATTGATCACCATATAACTTTCATGAAGCATCATATTCCTAATTCATAATGACTTGTAAACAGTAAACTTATAAATGCCAACTTCAAAGTTTCACCTTTCAAATTCAAACTTCAAACTTAAATTGTCATTAAATATATGAAATCAGAAAGAGTCAAGTTTCCACTGTTCAACTGTCAACAACAAATAGAAAATAGTAAACAAAAAATATATTTTATTTGGCTGGCCCCTTGCCACGCCCACGAGAAATGTCTAATTTTTGTGAGCAACGAGGAAATGTTGGTCTTCTAGTACTCTCAGGAGTACCACGACCACGACTAAAAGGTGGAGGCTGGATCTGCAAAGGAACAATAGTGTGATATCGAGGAGTGGCACTGGCACTGCTACCAGTAGATGGTGGGATTGGCCCTGTGTGTGGCGGGCTGCTGATGCTTCATCATCATCCCTATAAAGTTCTGCTTCTAATTCTTCTAGATGTAACGTGTCGTCCTCCAAATTATCATCCTCTGGGTTGTTGTCCCAGACTCTGTATGATTGATCCTCATTTGCCCGATCACAGTAATGGCTCAACAACCTCAAGTTATAATGCACATAAACCAAGCTTTCAGCTCGGTTTTCATTCAGCCCGTTTCTTCTCACATTGTGTATAAAGCTGTAGGTGCTCCAACACCTCTCTGCAGAAGAAGTGTTCACAACCTGTGAGAGAACTTTTTTAGCCAACTTTGGCAAAAGTCCCATGCCGCCATATGATTCCCACCATGTGAGAGCATCAAATCTGTCCCTGTCTTCCATTGCATGGGAAGAACCAAAGTTAGCAGTGCAACTGAAGTATTTGCCTAATTCAAGGCGCAATCTAGCACAATCTTCCCTGTCAGGTACCAATTTGTCCAATGCCTTCATGTACCCCTCTTGTACCTCTGGATCTGTGTGAGGTTTCACCCTAACCCCACCTCCAGGTGCAGGTTGGCCCAACCAAGATGGAGAGTAATATTTTTGCGTAAGGATATATGCCAAAGCATGTAGTGGAACATTGAGTTTATTCCACCGTGCACACACACAGTCATGAATCATAGCATACAAGTTGGGATCATTATCCTTAACAATATCTTTTATTTGCTCCAACATGCTATCCATCTGCTCATAAACCTCTCCAATCACTGGTTTATCAGTATCTACAAAGCGAATCATGTTATAAATGGGCTTGGTAAAACTCACAATTTCCCTCATACGTGCCCAAAACAGATGGTCAAGGGCGGTCTCCTCCACATGTTCGAAACCTTGCCTGTCAACTATTGTTGCCGCCCTGTCCTTTAATAACTGCCAGTGTGGGCTTGATACCATTGCAGCCAATGACTCTCTTACCTTCAAAAGGCGCCTGAAGGTGAGGTAATAGCTAGCAAATCTAGTCTTTGCTATTTTCAACAACTCCAATTTGGAGTGAGTACGGAAAAGCCCATGGGTATTGCTATGATTTGTAATAAATTTTATCATTTTTTTACCTCTCTTGTACAAATCACCAAGCCATTTGAATTGAGGTTGTTTGTTTTGATGATATCATGCATCAAAAGGTTCATTGTGTGAACCAAACACCTAGACCAAAAAATGTTGGGGTATTTATCCTCAATAATTGCTCCTGCTGCCTTACAGTTAGCAGCATTATCAGTGATGACCTGTATGACATTGTATGGCCTAGTCTTTTCAATTATATCAAGTAATGGTTCTGCAATGTCAATGCCGGTTTTGAATTTATCTGAATAATCATAAGCTGCCAGGAAGACTGCACCACTAACCGACACAGCCAAAACATTTATCAATGGTTTTCCTTTTACATTGGTCCATCCATCAGAGACAATGGACAACCCATGCTCATTCCACGAACTTGTCATTCTAGCCAAAGAATTGTTTATTTTAGCTCTTTCATGATCAAGACCCACGGTTCTGGCCTTGTCATACCCAGGGCTTTTGTATCCTTTGAGGGCATCATTAATGGCAGAAACCATTTCATGCCAATAAGGTGAGTGAAGAACATTGAATGGCACCCCACATGCATATAGAAACCGGTAAACTTTTGAATCCACATCATTCCTACACCCTTCGTCTAGGAAATCGGATATGGTTCTACACCTTAATCTAGTGCCACTGCTTCCAAAACCACTGGCATGGGTGGAAGTTGAACTTGTTTGTCCATGATGTGTTGGGCCTGAATCAATGAAACCCCTAGATCTTTTAGATGATCTCTGTAGGGCAACCCCCTCTTCCTTCCTATATATCTCTCTCTGTGGTGGTGGCACAAAAGTACAAACTTTGATTCCAAGATTTTTAGTTCCATCCCCTGGCATTATCCCACAAAGGTGCCTTCTCAGACGGGTGTATGAACCATGGTATTGTTTATTGCAATGGGGGCAAATAAATTTAGTGGTTCCACCACCTTTCCCTCCTTCCATTCTCTGAACATATTTCCACAAAGGAGTTTGGTCTTGTTTAGTTGGGGGATCTATGTTCTCAGGTTCTCCACTCCCCACTTCCTCCTCAGCATAATCCTCCTCCTCTTCAGGATTTTCTTCAGATCCACCATAACCCTCCTCTTCATCCTCCTCTTCTCTGATTTGCCTCTTTCTTCTAGCACTCTCCAACACCATTATCACAAAGAAAGGAACTAACATGAGGAAAATCCCTAGCCATATAGCCATGATGGAAACAAGTTTCAAGTTTCAAGTTTCTAGCCTGCAAAACAAATGGAAAAATGCCAAATGGGAATAGGAAATGCAACATAGGAAAAAAACAATTCATTTTTAAGTTTTAAATCCAATAAAATGCAACATTCAAGAAAAATTCAAGTTTTCATTTTTAAACAATTTAACAATCTACAAATTCATCCTAGAAAATACTAAATTGGATTAGAAGGCCTACCTCTTTCTTGCAATTCTCCTGTTGCCTTGCTCCTTGCTGTCCTTCAACTCTTGCTCTCGCTCTCCTTCAACTCTTGCTCTCGCTCTCTCAACAGTTAACAAACGATAAAAACTAAAATGAAACCCCCCCCCGCCTTTTAAACAATTCGATTTTCCCCTAAAAAAATTTCCGCGCGGCGAGAAAAGTTTTTTTTCCCGGGAAGCGTTCGGGAGCGAATGCTCCCCGAGTGCTTCCGACATTTAAAAAATGCTCCCGAAGTGTTTTTTAAATGTGGGAAGCGCTCAGGGAGCGTTCGCTTCCGAGCGCTTCCTGAAACGCTCCCGAAAAAACAGGGAGCGTTTTAACAGGTTCGGAAACGCGCTCCCGAAAACGCTCCCCTCAGGAAGCGTTTGCGGGAGCGCGTTTCCGAGCTTTTCCGAAACGCTCCCGCACGGAGCGCGTTTCGGAAACGGCAGCGAGGGGGGTTTGAAGCTTCCCCGCAACCTAGCGTCAAATAGTTCGGCAAAGGCGTGGGTAGAGAAGCTGGATATATATTTCCAGCTCAACCAGATGGCGAAGACGGAGGCCATCAAGGTGGCAGCGCTGCATCTAGATGGCGAGGCCCAAGATTGGTGGTTTCACGGGATGGTTACACTCGGGCACTCGACAGTGACAGCTTATGCCGAGTTCACTCAGAGGTTGATAGAGAGGTTTGATCGGAGGGATTCGGAGGAGCATTTTGTTGAGCTAACGAAGCTCAAGCAGACTGGGAGTCCAGACACATACATCTCAGATTTCCAGAGACTCTCAGTGATGGTGCCAGATTTATCCGCAGCACGGATGATCTACATGTTTATCGACGAGTTAGCAGAGCCTCTTCGAGGTTTGGTCTGGTCCACTAGGCCAGCCACACTTCATGATGTAGTTGGCAGGACCTGAGATTTACAAGGTGCTTTACCCCGGACTAGAGTGCCTTACCCTCAGAGAACGGCTTTCCAGCCGAAGGGGAAGGACGTGAGGGTTCTGCCTCCAAAGGAGAACCAGAGAAGAGGACCGATAGATGATGAGACCAGGAGGGATCTGAGGAGGAAGAGACTGTGTTTCACCTGCCAGGAGCCATGGGCACCAGGACACCGTTGTGCCGCGGGCAAGGCACATTATATTGAGGTCTTCTCCGAGAGCAGTGGAGAAGAAGATGAGTACGACGACAGAGGTGCAGGGGGGAGCCATGCAACGCAGATAGAGGATCATCTGCCGCCTCCACCACCAAGAGCAGGAGGTGCATCTTTCGCACCTACCGGAGGAGTTCCCAAGTATTTGACACTACGTGTCCAAGGTACAGTACGAGGGCAGCGAGTGTCAGTACTAGTAGACAGTGGGGCAACCCACAACTTCATTGATGCACAGTTGGTAGAGCGGAGAGGCATTCTGATGGAGAGTTTTGACTGGTTTTCAGTGTTGGTTCCAGGGGACTAGACCATGCAGTGTGCCAGATACATTCCAGCGTTGGCAGTGACAATCGGCACTTACACATTGACCGACCACTTCTTCGTGGTGAACATTTCGGACACCAATGTGATATTGGGAGTGCAGTGGCTGATCACTCTAGGAAAGGTCACCACGGACTGGGAGGCCTTGGAGATGGAGTGGGATGATAAGAAGACAGGGAAGCATGAGAAGATACGGGGCATGCATACTTATCCACCTCAGACAGTCTCAGCTCACCGGATGGAGGCAGACTTCTGGAAGGGAGATATAGAGTGGGCAGTAGAGCTGCGTGCTTCAGAGGTAGGATCTGCAGGGCAGGCAGTGCACCTAGAGGTGCAGACCCTTATTGATAGGTATGCTACGGTATTTGGGGAGATACCACCAAGACAGCCCCCGGATCGAGGGTTTGAGGCTTGAGCACACTATCGAGTTGGAGCAGGGTATACAGGCCGTCATCACCACACCCTATAGGCACCCCAAGGCCTATCAGGACGATTTTTAGCAGGCTATCCATGAGTTGCTAGCTCTTGGACACATTCGGCCTAGCACCAGTCCTTTCGCTTCTTCAGTAGTACTGGTGAAGAAAAAGGACGGCACATTGAGGATGTGCATTGACTACAGGGCCCTGAACAAGAAGACAATGAAGAACAAGGACCCTATCCCACTGATTGATGAGCTGATGGATGAGTTGACGGGGGTGCAGTTCTTCTCGAAGATTGACTTGAGATCCAGGTACCACCAGATCTGCGTGAGGGATTAGGACATTCCCAAGACCGCTTTTAGATGTCACTATGGCCATTTCGAACTTTTGGTGATTCCCTTTGGGCTAACCAATGCACCGGCCACCTTCCAGTCATGTATGAACCACATCTTCCGTAGTCATCTGAGGAAGTGTGTACTGGTGTTCTTTGACGACATATTGATATACAGCAGGACATGGGAGGAGCATCTCCAACACATAGAGGCAGTATTTGCATATTTTGGAGCAGCAGTTTTATGCCAAGCTCTCCAAGTGCGAGTTCGGGTTGACAGAGATGCTCTATTTGGGGCACATCATTGGAGTGGACGGAGTGAGGGTCCATAAGGAGAAGATCAGGGCCATCAGGGATTGGCCAGAGCCAAAGAACGTGACGGAACTTTGAGGTTTTATGGGTATTTGCACTTACTACAAGAAGTTCGTCACGGGATTTTCCCAACTTGCAGCACCCCTTACAGATCTGAGAAAGGGGGCATTCAGTTGGACGGATACAACACAGAGGGCTTTTGACCTGCTCAAGGAGGTGATGAGCAGCTGTTCGGTGTTAGCATTGCCAGACTTCACGCAGCCCTTTGTTTTGGAGTGTGACGCATCGGGTGTGGGGATAGGCGCGGTTTTGATGCAGGGAGGCCACCCCATAGCTTTTGAGAGTCGAAAGCTCCTACCACATGAGCGTTTGTATGCCATATACGACAAGGAGATGTTGGCCATCATGCATGCGTTGGCCAAATTCTGGCAGCACTTGGTGGGCAACAGGTTTAGGGTGAGGACGGACCACAACAACCTCAGATTTTTCTTAGAGCATAAGCAGTTGTAGGAGAGGCAGTAGAAGTGGGTCAGTAAGATCCAGGCTTACGATTTTGACATCGAGTATGTCAAGGGGAAGAACAACGTGGTGGCTGATGCACTCTCACGCAGACCAGCAGCGTTGTCCTTGATGAGTTTAGACACGGATTGGAGGGCTCGGTTGTTGGTGGAGTACTCCAAGGACCGTTTTGCCTGTGAGATTTTGGATGGGCAGGTGACGGATGACAGTTACAGGGTGATGGATGAGATCATCTATTACCGAGACAAGATCTTCTTAACTGAGGGCTCTCAACTCAAGAAGAAGATATTGCAGGCTTCTCACGATTCACCACTATCAGGCCATCAGGGGTTTACCAAAACCTACAGGGCCATCAGGGAGAGATTCTCATGGAAGGGCCTCAAGGAGGGCGTACTCCAGCATGTCAGGGAGTGCAAGGTTTGTCAGTGCAACAAGGGGGAGATGAACCATCCGGCAGGTTTATTGCAGCGTCTTCCCATACCAGAAGGGAAATGGGAGAGCATTTCGATGGACTTCATCACAGGGTTGCCCATGGTGCAGGGCAAGGACTGCATATTTGTAGTTGTTGATCGACTGATAAAGTATGCTCACTTCTTTGATATATCTGTACATTACATAGCAGCACAGGTGGCAGAGCTATTCTTTCGGGACATTTTCAGGTTGCATGGTCTCCAAAAGACCATCGTCAGTGACAGGGACAGCCGCTTCATGGGCGGATTTTGGCAGGAGCTCTTCTGTTTGGTGGGCACAGAGTTGACACCGAGCACTAGCTACCATCCTCAAACAGATGGACGGACCGAGATAGTGAACAAGTGGTTGGAGGGCTACTTGCGCAACTATGTCAGTGGGCAACAGAGGGCTTGGTTGAAGTGGCTGCACTTAGGGGAGTACTATTACAACAACACTCATCACATGTCTATCGGTATGTCTCTATTTTATGCATTGCATGGATATCATGCTCTTTCTTTTGTTGGCGTGATGTTTGGTGCTAGGAAGGCTCCTAGAGCCAAGGATTGGATCCAAGAGAGTCAGGACATTCTCCGAGCTCTCAAGGACAACATAGCTACAGCACAGAACCAGCAGAAGCTTTATGCAGAGAGGGGTCGGGTAGAGAGGCATTTTGAGGTAGGGGATTTGGTCTACCTATGCTTACAGCCATACCAACAGTCCACGCTGAAGCATAAGGGGGTTGAGAAGCTCAAGCCACGCTTCTACGGTCCATACAGGGTGATACGTAGAGTAGGACAGGTTGCTTATGAGTTGGAGCTACCTCGGAGAGATGGGCGGATAACAATCTTTCCGTATCATGCACGAAAAGGCATTGAGTTCGCGGTGGCGGTAACGGAGCGAGCTTCCACCTACGGATGATGAGGGGCACTTGGTGCTACGGTAGGAGAGCCATTATTGACTTCGGGGAGAAACGGTACGTGAAGCGAAGGGATAGTCGGGGTTCCTAGTGAGGTGGAGAAAATTTTCCGGATGAGGGATACTTGGGAGAAGTGAAAAGTCTTCGACATCCATCATTACGGTTGTGAGGACAAGCAACATTTTCCCGAGGGGCCTTAATATTCTGAGTAGCGATAGCTAATTGGAAATATTAATTTTGATTAATTTTGCCTTATATAGTTAAAATATAAATAAAGTGGGTAAAAAGGAGAATGTGACTCACTTAGAATAAAACACACTCCCTAAAAGTCACCTAGGAGACATAACGTTGCCAGACAGGTGGGCGAGAGAGGGGGCAGTGAACAACGAGGGTGACACAGCAGGCGTGGGCCTGGCAGTAGCGGATGAGTTAAGCGTAGCCAAAGAGAGGCAGGATGTGGTGGAGGCCAGAGGCTCAACAAAGATAAATAGAGGGGAGGCTACCTCATTTCTCTCATTGATGATTATGCATTTTGGAGTTTGTCTCTAGACATTGAGCACGCTTGTTGTTTAGCTAGTCTGCACGTACTGTTCAGTACACCAGGTGTCTCCATGCGGAGATCCCAACCTTGAACCTGGGAGACTTCGAGTGCTTGCTCAGGTGAGGAGTCCTACCATATTTTGCAGGGAGAGATCGAAGCTTCAACCATTGAGGAGCATTCCTTGGAGAGACTGCGCAGTCTTGGAGAGGGAGGGCGCAGTTCTAGTTGGGGGAAGTTCCAGATTGATGTTATTTCGATGGATTCAGACCGAAGGATTAGGGAAGGGATCAACCCTTACCTATTGGAGACATTTTGCAGAGGGAGAGGTTGTATTATGTAGTGTTGCCTTCAGGGTTAGCGTTTTCCCTTGAGGGATAGCGTAGTGCCTCAAAGGAGGTATTTTCCGAGGTCAGCCATTCTTGAAAAGCTCTCTGAGCTTTTCTGGGTTTTGGGAGTAGAGATCGTTCCCAGAGTTTCAAGATTTTTCGAGTTGGGGAATAGCCCCAAAGACTCGTTTCATTCCAGCAGTTGCAGCAGCACGGCAGCATTTCCAGCAGCTTGGAGACTACGCAGTTGATAGAGGGAGCAACCATTCCACACATTGTTCTAAGAGTATTTCTACACTTGCCTTGTGCAAGTTGAGGTGCCATCATTCTGATCACCTTTGTACTTATTTCTTATTTCTCAGTATTAATAAAATGGCTCAGTGTTCTCCATATTGCGTATTTTGTCTCATGGTTTGTCTCTAGTTGCTTTGTACCTTGTTGTGTGCTTTATATTACTGTTTATTTCCCTTCGAGATATTACAGAATGTTCCAACTGACGAGGATAAAGTCTTTTCTAATCCTAGTTGTCGATTAGAGATTAGATCACAACTGTTGATTGTTCAACGAGAAAAGTATTAAAGGAAGGCTTGGGGTCAGTTGGAGAACACACATAGCGGTAGCACTTGAGCTAAGTCGAAATTCTGGGGCGTTGTTTGTTGAGAATTTTCGAGTGAGGTTGCAGTGCAGTGAGGGGCAGATCGACAGAGGGATTTCAGATCCAAGGTCCCAAGGTCGATAATACATTGGCAAAGAGCCAGATCTGTACCAAAGGAGCAGCGCAGGCCAAGGAGGAGTGACGCAAAGGCAGCGTAACCCCAGCAGGGGTGACGTAGAGGCAACGTAAGCCTAGCAGGGGTGACGCAGAGCCAGAAGGGCTCACGCAAAGGGATGCAAATCCAGAAAAGGCTGACGTAGTCACTCAGAGAGTTGCGTTGGGGTTTCAGTTGGTCAGATAGGGCTCGTATTCAGCAGATCCAGAAGGGGTGACGCAACCACACTGAAGGGTGATGCAGTGACTGCGTAGGCACCATTGGGGTTCTTCATCCTTAGTTGAATCAACCATATTATCTGTCTCTGGAGATAGAGGTACATCTGCCGGGATTTTCTCTGTTGGGTAAACCACTACTGGTACCCTCAATTGTATTCAAAATTTTGCATAATAGTAAAACCCTCAAGAGATGCTGCACTGGTTTTCCCGCATTGGGTTTTTCCGGGGACATTTGTTCGAAAAATCTTGTGTGTCCTTTGTCGAATGTGCTTAATTCTTCAGTACTTGTTCTGTATGTATGTGTAGGCTGCAGTGTGTTTACTTCAATGTTTTCTGAATATTTTTGAAAATAACTTGTTAAATTAAAAACACAAGTAGGAGAAGTGGATTTCTATAATAAGGATTCAAAAATTTTCACATTGATCCAAGAGGTGTACCTCAAGGATTCTGCTCATTTGTTGTTTTCTGGAACTATAGTACTAGATTACCCCACCTCTCCCCTGGAGGTATATGAGCAATCATGGCAAACTCCTCTTCGATCTCATTAGTAGCAACTTGTTGATCCTACTCCTTCTCCTTGTCCTTCCGAAGAGGACACTGAGAACTGAAGTGGCCTATCTCACCACATCAAAAACATTTGATCTTCGAAATGTCCTTATTTTGCGTACACTACTCCTGTTGCCCCTTTGATGCAAGGGCTGCATTTTCTTCTTCCTTCACTTCGTTTTCTTCTGCTTTCTGCGTTCTGCTTTCTGCCTCCTTCCAAGCCTGACCCAAGGTGGGGGCAGGGGAAAAGGGAGGCTAGCCCTATGTGGAACTAGAGATAAATGTGGACCCAGGTGGGAGAGACGACGAATGGGGGTATAGCGGATGGAAAGGAAGTGATGTATGTGGACAAGGAAATGAGACCACACATCCAAAGTTGGGGTTTCCGAAGTAGTACCACCATAAAACCAAATGGTCAGTAAAGGAGATCCCACAGGGCAAAGGTCCAAGGGTAACATCCAAAAGAGGTCAAAGGGACAGGGGCACAGACTAAGCCCACTCTTTTCGCCAAATTCCCCCCACTAGCCCAGAAGTGTCTATGATAAGTAAACCCAATACTCAATTACCAAATGACAAGACATACTGTTAGGTTTGGGACCGCATGGCTGGCTTAGGTGGCGTAGAATGGCACAATGAGCTAGTTGAGGGATAAAAGGGGTTGTTGGCTACCGACTGAGGTCCATCATGGCAAGGACTGTATATTTGTCGTCGTTGATCGACTGACGAAATATGCACATTTTTTTGCAATATCCGCACATTATACAGCAGCACAGGTGGCAGAGCTGTTCTTCAGGGATATCTTCAGGTTACATGGTCTTCCCAGGACCATTGTCAGTGACAGGGACAGCCGCTTCATGGGCGGGTTTTGGCAGGAGCTTTTTCGGTTGGTGGGGACAGAGTTGACACCGAGCACTAGCTACCACCCACAGACAGATGGGCAAATAGAGATAGTTAACAAGTGGCTGGAGGGCTACTTGTGTAACTATGTCAGTGGGCAGCGGAGAGCATGGTTGAAGTGGCTGCACCTAGGAGAGTACTGCTACAACAACACACATCACATGACCATCGGTATGTCTCTGTTTTACACATTATATGGTTATCATGCTTTATCTTTTGTTGATGTGATGTTTGGTGCCAGCAAGGCTTTGAGAGCCAAGGACTGGATCCAAGAGAGTCAGGACAACCTCCGAGCTCTCAAGGATAACATGGCTACAACGCAGAACCTGCAGACGCTGTATGCCGACAGGGGTTGGGTGGAGAGACATTTTGAGGTAGGGGACTTGGTCTACCTACGTTTGCAGCCATACTGACAGTCTACTCTGAAGCAGAAGGGAGCTGAGAAGCTCAAGCCCGTTTTTATGGGCCTTATAGGGTGATACGCAGAGTTGGGCAGGTTGCTTATGAGTTGGAGCTACCCCAGGGCAGCAAGATTCATAACATCTTTCACGTATCGTGCCTGAAGAGGGCACTAGGACAGAAGGTGACAGTGACAGGGGAGCTTCCGCCTACGGATGATGAGAGGCACTTGGTGCTACAGTTGGACGCCATTATTGATACCCGGGAGAGACAGTTGCAGAGTAGGACAATCCGGGAATTCTTAGTGAGGTGGAAGAATTTTCCAGATGAGGATGCCACTTGGGAGAGTGAGAAGATTTTGCAGCATCCATCACTACAGTTGCTTGAGGTCAAGCAACATTTTTCTGGGGGGGGGGACTGTAATATTCCCAATTAGCGATAGCTAATTGGAAATATTAATTTTGACCAATTTTGCCTTATTATAGTTGGAGCATGAATAAAGTGAGTGAAATATTAAATAACTCACTTAGGATAAAGTATTTCTCCAAAGTCCACATCGTATTTGAGGAAGTGGGGCCTAGTGGCCAAGTGGACAGCGCAGGGAGAGGAGGGCATAGACCATGTGGGTAGCGTGGCGCCTACCTCACGCAGTTGAGAGGGGCAGCTTGGGCCAAGGGGCACATAGGAGATGGTGGGGCCTAGGTTTGAGAGAGGCCCATCATGATAAAAGGGAGGAGAGCCTCTTCATTCATTCATTCATGTTTATGCATCTTGAGGTTGTCATTTCGACTTGGAGCACGCTGGCTGTTTAGCTTGTCTACAGTACTGTTTAGTACACCGGGTGTCTCCGTGCGGAGATCCCACCCTCAGCCCCGGGAGACTTCGAGTGCTTGCTCGGGTGAGGTATTCTACCATCATTTTGCAGGAGGATTTGTGGTTGCCTTCGTTGTGGAGCGGAGCATTTAGGGACTGCGCAGTCTTGAGAGAGAGGACGCAGTTCATCTTGGGAGAGTTCCGGATTGGTGCCATTTTGGAGGATTCGGGCCAGAGGATTGAGCAAGGGGCCAGCCCTTGCCTATTGGAGATATTTGGGAGAAAGGGAGTCCTTATTTTGGAGGTTGTCATTCAGCACCAGCGTGGCCCTGGGAGGATAACGTAGATCCTCAAGGGAGGCATTTTCGGAGGTCGAGCATTTCAGAAACGCTCTCTGGGCTTTTCTAGGTATTGTGAGTAGAGGCCGATTCCAGAGTATCAGCATTTTCTAAGTAGGGGAGCAGCCCCAAATACTCATTTTGGTTCCAACAGTTGCAGCAGCACGACAGTATTTCAGTGGTTGGAGTTAGAGCAGAGAGCAGCCATTTCCTTTGACATTCTGAGAGTATTCCTACACTTTCCTGGTGCAAGTCGAGGTGCCATCATTCTGATCATCTCTTGTATTTCTCTATATTTCTCAGTATAATAAAATGTCTTAGCATTCTCTATTTCATGTGTATCTGCTACATGGTTTGTTTCTAGCACTATATGCATTGTTGTATGCTTTATATTACTGTCTATTTCCCTTCGAGATATTACAACTGCAGTCGTCACTAAATAAATTAAATGCGGAAGACAAGTATTGAGCAAGAAGAAATAAACACACATATGACACCATTATATTTAGACTAATGTCCGCAAAAAAACCCAATGCGGGAAAACCAGTGCAACAATTGAGGGTTTGTATTATTATGCAGTAATTTTTTAATACAATCTGGATGCCAAGATTTGGCTATCCAATAGAGAATCTGACTGGTAGAAAAAATAGCGAGGATTACCTCACACTAACACTAGAGATTTGACACTGACCCAACCCTGAACTGACAAGTCCCACGCCGCCTCTGTGCAAAACTGCGTCACAACTGTTGGGGACTGCGTCACTCCCTTCGATTGATCTTTCTGCTTGCTGAATGCTCCATACGTTGCCCCTCTGGTCTCACACCCCGACTCTCGACGCTGGATCTAATCTGACCCTCAGCAAAATAGCGTATCTCCTCAGAGGCTCAGCGCTACCTCTGCGCTGCCCAACGTAGCCCTTACGCTGCCTCTTTTGGTTGTCTCTCTGCCTTCTTTATGATATATTCCCGGCTCAGGAAAAATATCTCCAATCAGAAATTATATCTGCCCCGCACTGCAAGAATCACTTCGATGATCTCTCTGGCTGCTCTGCACTGCTCACTTGAGAAATGGATCTCTAGATCCTCTCCCGATGTCTTTTAAAAATGCCCATCAAAGTCCTTATAATCTTCTCGTTGAGAAATCAAGGACCCAGATTAGATTCTAATCAATGGCTCAGATCATAGACTCGATCTCCGTCTTTTTCTAGAAGTTTCACACCCAGTTCTATTAATATAGTTTAATTATTTTAATTCCCTAAGTTTAGACTTAGGCTTCCATTAAAAATAATTATTTATTTTAATAAACCTCATCCGGGTGGAATTTTCGAAAACACTTTCTGGGTATTCTGGAATACATGTGTCCAAGTCTCCCTACAAAATTTGAGACTTAGATTACATTCCATTCTACTAGAAATCAACATTAGGAAGTTGCTCGTGAGTTTATTTAGGAAGAAGATGGGGGCGACCTGTGTTTACTGTGACAATCAGAGTGCATAAAACTCTCTAAGAATCCAATATCTCATGACAGGTCGAAGCACATTGACATCAAATGTCATTTAATTAGAGACTGTGTTCAACGTGGGGCAGTCCAGCTGCAGTATGTTCCCACAGGAGATTAGGTAGCAGACATACTCACGAAAGCTCTAGGGAGACCTAAGTTAATCCATTTCAGGGAACATATGGGTATGATGGAGAACCCATTTCTGTAGCAGAAACAGATCGATTCTCAGTTGCAGCAAAAACGAATGAGAGGGAGTTGCAGTAGATGACAACAATACAACAGGGTTTACAACAACACAGATGCAACGCACATCATAGTTGCGCAGTAGTTGATGGGCAGCAGTAGCCAGACATCAGCGACGCGACGGGAGATGGTGCAGAGATAGTGTGTTGTGGCAGCAGTTGCAACACTCGAACACTTTCCAAGCTAAGAGGGAGTGTTAGTTTTTGTGGCATCAGATGTGTTCTAGCCACGAGATTGGTGGAGAGGCTAGAATATATGTATTCTCCAAACCCATAAATCGTTTATGGAAATTCCACCTAGAGATGACTTAATTAGATTTATTAATCAATTTTTTATATTTCCTAAGTCTAAACTTAGGAAATATGATTAACTAATCAAAATTAATTAAGTCATGGTGTGAATGTTCTAGAAACTCAAACGGATCGATAGGGAAATAATCTGGGCCATAGATTATGTTTTAATCTTTGCCGTTGGTGCTCCAACAAAAGTTTATAAGAAGTCGATGGGTAGATGGAGAACACACTAGTGCAGTTACTCAATTGTCCAGGAATATCGATTTTCTGAGTGGTTGAAGTTCAACAGAGGAGATAGAGCCATCGTGTGAGTTGCAGGTGAGAGAGACAGGGGGTATCAGTAGTAGTCCGAGAGTGCAGGATGAATTCAGGAAGGGTCGGCGTGAGGAAGGACACAATACACCATAGCACTGCGCAGAGTGTGAGGCAGTGAGACCAACGTAAGGGCAGAGGGTCGGTTTCGGGGTCAAAGAATCGCTGTGGAGAGTGAGAAATTTATCACTTAATTTCTCTCAGTATTTTTCCTCTATTTTGATGTTTGATTTTTTGTACATGAATTACTGTTGAAGATTAATAAAGAAACCCTCATCTGTTGCACCGGTTTTCCCACATTGGGTTTTTTCTGGGACAATTGTCCAAAAATAACTGTGCCAATATCTTTGTGTGTGTGCTATAATTTCTCTAATTTTCCAACATTTATTTTCTTCCACAATATTTATTTTGTGAAGTCTGCGGTGTATATGTTTCGATATTTTCCGTAGAAAACTGCAAATAATTTGTTTAATTAATTTAACAAATAGAAGAAACATTATCAGTTGTTGCAGTAAGATTTCGGATTTCGAAAGTTTCATAGATTGGAGGGTTGAGGTAGAAGAATATGACCTATAAATGAAGTTCTCAATCCCTAAAATCCCTTGGGAACTTCGATTCTCGGTGGGGGCAAGGGAAAAGGGAGGCTAACCCTACGTGGAACTAGAGAGGAAATGTGGATCTAGGTTGGAGAGATGATGAATGGGGGTATAGCGGATGGAAAAGGAGTGATGTATGTGTACAAGGAAGCGGGACCACGCAACCAAAATCAGGGTTTTCCAAGTAGTACCACCCTAAAACCAAATGGTCAGTAAAGGAGATCCCATGGGACAAAGATCCAAGGGTAACATCCAAAAGAGGTCAAGGGGACAGGAGAACAAACTAAGTCCACTCTTTCCGCCAAAGCCCCCCACTAATCCATGCCTAGAAGTGTCTATGATAAGTAAACCCAGTACTCAATTACCAAATGACAAGACATACCTTTAGATTTGGAAGGCCCACCTTCAAACATGTTATCTATATAGATGGTTGAGGGACCACATGGCTGGCTTAGGTGGCGGAGAAATGGCAGAATGAGCTAGTTGAGGGTTGCTGGCTGAGGTCCATCATGGAGAAAAAATTTCTCCTAGGGATATCACCCACGAAGTGGTGGGTAACGGGCCTAAGATGATCCTGTCCACATTAAGGAACCCATGATTGTCCCAACCCCTAGTGGGCAATGAAATGCCCCACCCTAAAAGGGGGTACCTACTGCTATATCCTACACATATGACATTATCATCATGGATTAGCTACGTTTAGATTAAAATTGCATTTAGAATAATTTTATTTTCTTGATTTTATGGCCTAATACTAAGCATTGGTGATCATAAGCCGCCACAAAAACATGTTGGCCCATGTGCTTGGTCTTTGATATGTGAACTTGACAGGTCCACGGTCCCAAGAGTTGCAAGAGTTGCTGGTGTTCTCAAGACCTCCCATTCGAGTACATTCATGCACCCTTCCGAGAGCTCATGTCCCAGTTGGAGCCAAATGTTACCCACTACTTGTGGGTAGTATGCATAGGAGAAATGTTTTCTCCTAGATGGTCCTTCGCCGGCAGCCAACAACTCCTTGCAGCCACTAGATAGCAAGATGTGCCATTATCTCTGCCACTTGAGCCAACCCTGTGGTCCCTCGCCCATCTGTTATGATCGTATGTTTGAAGGTGGGCCTCTCGACCCTGAAGGTACGACTTTTAATTGGTATAGTTGAGTAATTTTTTTTACTTGTCATGAACACTTTTGGGCATGGATTGGTTGTGAAAATTCCTACACTGGAATCCTATTGCAGCAACTGATATTGTTTCTTCTAATCGTTAATTAATTTAACAATTTATTTTCTACAACAAATATCGAAACAAACACACTACAACCTTCACAAATAAAATTCTGCGGAAAAAATAAACGTTGGAAGTTGAGAAATGCTAGTACACACACATAAAATATAACACAATTATTTTTGGACTAAAGTCCCTGGAAAAACCAAATGCAGGAAAACCGGTGCAATAGTGAGGGTTTCTATTATTATGCAACAGAGAAATTCTGAGTAAAATCTAGATACCTGAAACTGGAAATCCACAGCAAGAAAATATGGGATTAATTATTAAATGGAATTTCCCTTCCTCCACAGGCAATCCTCGACATAACTTGCCTTCAGAAAACTCGGCCCTTTGACCCTCTGCGTCAGCCTTTGTGCTGCACCACGCAGTTTGCTTGACGTCAAGCCTCCAACTAGTCTCTGATGAAGTCGTTCTGCCTTTAGCTGCTGAGGAAACCGTCTCTCTGGCCTTCTGGAAACTTTACCCGACCGCTGGAACTGAGAACGATTTTCTCTCTAGCAATTAAAACTGCCCTATCTGAAGCTACTGCACAGAGCTCTGCACGACCTCACTGGGATAACTCGTCCCTCTTTCTGTTGCCTCTCTGGATATGGAAAACTTCCTCCAGATCACTGTCCCTGCCCCTCACTCACTGCTTCGATCTATGACTCTCTCTGGCAACTGAATATTGCTACTTAGGAAATCGATCTACGAAGAAATCGAATTGCTCAATTTTATTCTCCATCACCACACTGTTCTCCTCTTATAATTCCTTGTTGGAGCACCAACAACCAAGATTAAAACATAATCGATGGCTAGGATCATCTATAGATCGATACCTATGTGTTTCTAGATTATCGTCACCTTATCTCAATTAATATTGATTAATTAACCATATTCCCTAAGTTTATACTTAGGAAATATTTAAAAAACGGTTAATAATCTAATTGAGACACTTCTAGGTGGAATTTAGAGAAATGATTTCTAGCGTTCGAAGATCTCATGTATTCTAGCCTCTCCACCAAATTTCGTGTCTAGAACACATCCGATGCTACAAAAACTAACACTCCCTCTTAGCGAGGACTGTGTTCTAGTGCTGCACACTCTGTCACAACACCCTGTCTCTGCATCACTCTTGTCACGCTGCTGATGTTTGCCTGCTGCCGCCCACCAACTACTGTGCAACTCTGATATACGCTGCATCTGTGTTACTGTTGACCCTGTTGTACTGCTGCCAACACTACATCTACACTGCAACTTTGTTGCTGCTTCTACTGCAACATTTGCAACTGAAGAACATCCAAAACACTGAATCAACTGTGATTAGTATGATGCATCTATCACCCGAGTATCTGACTGCTACTAGCTACTTCACTGTCCACTGAAGTCTTTGCGCTGCTGCCAAGTCTGTAGTGTGCCACCTGCACTGCTGCCAACTTTTCACTGCGCTCCCCAGCATCTCACTTTTGCTAGTCTTTGCATCTGTCACTCTGGCATCTGACTGCATCAATTGCCACTGGTCCATCTCTCTACTAAATACTATGGGCTCTCGTAGCCAGGTAATGATCCATGAGGTGGACTCCTCAAGGATCCTGCCCAATATGGCACACTAGAGTCTTATACTCCTCCTCCTCTTGGATTTGGTGCCCTCTCTATCTCCTTTCAAGCCTAGTCCCTAGATGGGACCCTTCCTTTCTTTGCAACTCGCACTTCCTTCGACAACAGGAAGTCAATCTGCTGCCCAGATTTGCATTCTGGCTAACTTGCACAGACTCCTCTGACAATCTCGTACCCATCCCTATAGAGCTGCAAAATCTGGAAACTAAAACCTAGAGAAATAAAACTTGAAAATCTCCCTCTTTCCCTCTACTTGGTTGTTGTTCTGCTACTTGCACTCCCTTATGGAGTGAGGAGATATGCTCACAACTACTACCAATCTGTAAGGAAAATCGAACCTCTGAGACTAGAAGTTCCTTGAGGAAAATTTTCCCTCAAATGTGTATGCTTCTCACTCTTCCACCCGACACTGGTTATGCTCTAATGAACTGCTGCAAAACCCTCTACGTCCAACTAGAGATCTACTCAACGAAAAATTTGAGCTTCTCCCTTTGCCTCTAGAATCACTCAATCTGGAAAATTGAGTTTTTCTGCTTTAATAAAATCGAGTGTCCTCAAGTAACTTGGCCCTTTAGCAAAAGACTGTGCTGCCCTTAGGAATTTCGGCCTGCTGCTCTTACTGAGCAAAGAAATTCCTTCTTTCGAATCTGAGCTCTCTAGAGCTGATCAACTGCGCTCTGATACCATGTGAAAATTCTACACTGGAATCCTATTGCATCAACTTGTATTATTTCTCCTAATTGTTAATTAATTTAACAATTTATTTGCTACAACAAATATTGAAACAAACACACTGCAACCTTCAGAAATAAAATTCTGCGGAAAAAATAAACACTGGAAGCTGAAAAATGCTAGCACACACACATAAAATATAATACAATTATATTTGGACAAAAGTCCCTGGAAAAACCCAATGTGGGAAAACCAGTGCAATAGTGAGGGTTTTTATTATTATGCAACAGTGAAATTCTGAGTACAATCTGGATGCTTGAAACTGGCAATCCACAACAAGAAAATCTGGGAAAAATTATTAAAGGGAATTTCCCTTCCTCCATAGGCAATCCCCGACACAACTTTCCTTCAGAAAAGTAGTCCCTCTGACCCTCTATGTTAGCCTCTACGCTGCACTGTGTAGTTTTCTTGATGTCAAGCCTCCAACTAGTCTCTGATGAAGTCATTCTACCTTCAACTGTTGAGGAAATCGTCTCTCTGGCCTTCTAGAACCTGTGCCTGGCCTTTGCAACTGAGAACAATTTTCTCTCCAGTAATTCGAACTTCCCTCTTTGAAGCTACTGTGCTACCTCACTGGGATAGATTGGCCCTCTTGTTGCTACCTCTTCGGATCTGGAAAACTTCCTCCGAATCACTGTCCCTGCCATTCACTCACTGCTTCGGTCTCTAACACTCTCCGACAACTGACTGCTTTTACTCAGGAAATTGATTTGCCAAGAAATCGAACTGCTCAAGTGTATTCTCCATCACCACATCGATCTCCTCTTATAATCCATTGTTGGAGCACCAACGACCAAGATTAAAAATTAATCGATGGCTAGGATCATATCTGGATCGATCTGTGTGAGTTTCAAGACTTTTCTCACCTTATCTCAATTAATACTAATTAATTAACCATATTCCCTAATTTTAGAGTCTAGACTTAGGAAATATTTAAAAAACGGTTAATAACCTGATTGAGACACTTCTAGGTGGAATTTCAAGAAACGGTTTCTAGGTTTTGGAGATCTCATGTATTCTAGCCTCTCCACCAAATTTCGTGGCTAGAACACATCTGATGCTACAAAAACTAACATTGGTGGGTGGATTCGGCGGAAAGAGTGGGCTAGGTTTGTACTCTTGTCTCCTATGCCCGATTCGATGGTTAGCCTTGCATCCTAATCCCGTGGGATCTCCTTTACTGGTCATTAGCTTTAGGGTGGCACATGGGAAATCTTGATTTTGGTTGTGTGGTCCCACTTCCCGACACAATATACATCACTCCCTTCCAATCATTTTAACCCCATTCATCACTTTTCCCATTCGGGTCCACGTTTGTCCACTGGGTCCACATAGGGTTAGCCTCCCTCTCCCTTTGTCTACACCTTGGGTTGGGCCAAGAACGATGCCCTGGAGGTTGATGCAGCTAAAAAGAAAATAAAAAGCACAATTTGGCCACTCTCAACAGAAAATGTACCAAAAATGTAAAAGATGACCAGGACATACAAATATTAGCACGTGGGCAAAAACCAAACATGATCTCTACCCCTTATTTATGGCCATCACCCTAGTTCCTATGGGTGTTAGATGAGCCCCCTCCACATTAAGGAACCCATGATTGTCCCAACCCCTGGTGGGCAATGAAATGTCCCACCTTAAAAGGGAGTACTTACTGCTATATCCTACTCATCATGCTCTCATCCCCTAGAGCCTCGAGTAGTTATGAAGAAAAATCAATCAAAGGCAAAAGGAATATGAAGAAGTGTGGAAAAACAAAGGTCAAAGTAACTCATGTACCACGATGTGCTCCCTTCTACACTCATATACGCAAGTGTGGGCTTCCCCTATTATAGCTACCATTGTACCATGGCATGTGGCTTGGAGCCTTCCCCTGATCCCCACTCTGTTCCATCACTATATCTGTTATGAATCTAATTCATAACTAAAAGTAATAAATATAGTTATTAATAGAATAAAATAGAATAAATGTAATTACTAACTAATCAGTTAGGATTATGTTAAATAGTCATTAGGTTAATGAAAAGGCATGTCTAAAAGACATGCCCATTCGTGAAAAGGTACCTGCATGGGTATAAAAGCGGGACCTCATTGTAATCATTCAATCATGTCATATCTTATCAATAAAATATTTATTATTATAAATACCCCGTGTATTTTTATAATTAAAGCTATTTCTGCTATCAAAATCAACAAGCATACAAATCTTCTGCTACAGTATTCAAATCTACGAATTCTGCTGCTACAGTGGTATCAAAGCAACTGGTTGCAGTAAAATTATTGA
This sequence comes from Pinus albicaulis, assembly GCA_034641835.2. Classification (NCBI taxonomy): domain Eukaryota; kingdom Viridiplantae; phylum Streptophyta; class Pinopsida; order Pinales; family Pinaceae; genus Pinus; species Pinus albicaulis. The sequence continues at coordinate 110,144 of JAXQQM020089155.1, read as the reverse complement.
ATGCACCAGTAAATTTATTGAATGCACAAGCTAAAGAAGCACAGCGTTGTGTTGAAGAATATGAAGTAATGAAAAATCATGATATCCTAGGTAATGCAGTTCCTTCAGCTTTGTTGAGTATAGAAAAGGTCGAATCTGCAGAAACTGCTCATGAAGGTCAGACTGAAAGTGTAAATGAGAGGGATGAGGAAAAAGCAAAAGCTGTTGCAGAAGAAGAAACTTCAGATTTATTTCGTTGTGGAAGCAATGAGAAAAAGAAGTTTAGATGCATTTCAACTGCAGTGGCTGAAATTCCAGACAAGAACAACCTTCCTGAGTATTCGGCTAATAAGGATAAACAGGGAGATTGTAAGCTGGAATCAAGATACTACAACGTTAATCTTGATGTAAGTGCTGCGGAGTTGGGTGAACATTTTATAGATGCAATTAGTCAGGCTAAGAGAGCAACTGATAGTGAGAACAATTTTTCCTCACCTGAACAAAATGAGAGTCCTGGAAATGTTGAGAATGAACCACATTTCTTTGGTGTTAGAAAAACGTCTTCTGGCAGGTTTGAAGCAAGTCTTTATGACAGGAATAAGAAGAAAAAGGTGTATGTTGGGATGTATGACAGTATGATCGAGGCTGCTTGTGCAAGAGACCAAAAGGCAATAGATTTGGGTGCTGCTTCAGTTCTTAACTTTCCAGAACTCCAAGAGAAAACTAAATTGCAACGTGAAATTGACCTGCTTGACTCTACCTCACTTAAAAACCTATTTAAGGTGCAATCTACAAATCTGCAAGTCTTCTGCTACAGTAATCAAATTTACGAATTCCGCTGCTACAGTGGTATCAGAGCCATATTGTGGACAGGTTGAAGGAATGGCACACAGCGTCGTTCTACAAGCCTACGAACGTAGTTTACAAGCTCGAGCACATTATTTACCATATAATGTGCCATTACATCAAGATCCCAAAAGAATTGAAATAATTGGAAAAATGATAGAAAAGATTGAGAAGTTATGTGCAAAATATCCTGCAGTAATCCTGAAGTTATAGCTCGGATTGAACGCTGAACACTTTCGGCTTGTTTTAAAAAAAATTCTGAAATTTCCTTCGAATTTTTTTTTAACTTGATCATCACACAGATCCAAAGAGCGATGGCTCCGATACCAATGGAATGTAAAAACTCTGGTAAACTTGATAAATATATATTATTAATGATGAAAGATAAGAGATGATTACAATGAGGGATCGCCTAGGCTTTAAATAGCCTCAAGGTGTCCCTTGGCGAAGAGGCATGATCTTTGATCATGCCCTTTCAGTTAATAAAACCTAATATAACTATATCTAACTAATAATTAATAAAATATTCATAACAATATCTTAGTGATATGTGTGTCATATTCATTATTGATCTTCTCAATATTAAATCCATAACCATGCATTTTATTCTCATTTATTTCTCTTCATATTTTCAACTAGGATGGTGATAACTGTGCACATTTTGTGGGTTATAATTAATTTGTTATATTGACCAGAATACTTTTGCACTAGGATGGTAATAACTGTGCACATTTTATGGGTTAAAATTAATTTGTTATATTTACCAGAATATCTTGCATATCATTTTTGTTGCTTCCACCTTTCCCAATTGGACATGTGTTTATTCATAGTAAATTCTCATCAAGCTTGATTATGAAATACTAACAATAAATAATGCATTTTCTGCTTTTGTTTGTGAAGGCTGTTCAATTCTACTTTGAGAAACCATTAGAAAAGATGCAAGGGTCCACATCCGCTTTCTTAACTGATGCCTTGGAGCTCTTTCGACAAGCAATGCCAGCTGGTATTTACGTTCTCTCTGTTTGCAGGACTTAGAATGAAAAAGTACTGATACTTTACCTTTTCGGAATTAGCAATATCTCTTGATTACGGAGTTTTCCATTGTAGTTTCAGAGCCTAATCTTTCCAATTGAACATCACTTATTGTAAATACATTAATTTTACTATTGAAGCTTTCTAATGATTTTAGAATCTTTAGATCAATAGTGTAAATCACAGCGAGAGTAGTGGAAAATATATCAAGGTTGTTTTCCATCAAGAAGAATGTTTCCATTGAAATGGTAACACTCGCTTTGAACCAGCAGACTTCTACAGTGGTTGTTTAAAAAAGACAGTTCTAGTAGTTTGAAATGCTTGACAGGAACATATGGCAAATGGACTTCGGGTGTATGGTTAGCATGTTGGCTGTATAGAGTGTCCTTAATTTGATCATTCCCTTCAAGATCCTCTTCGTTTTAAGGGTTATGCAGCATGCTATATAAAGTGCTATCTTTTTTCATTATAATACATAATTCATTGTTATTATTTTATATTTGTGAAGCTCTCCCTAGCTTATTGCTTTCATCTGTTGGAGGAAAAATAACTAGTAATCTTTGATGTGGTTAAAAGTCCTCCACGACAGAACAGTGGATTTCTTCTTCCAGTGGGCAAAAGATAGTTGACACTAAATGTTTTTAAAGTTATCAGTCATATTGTCAACTCTTCATTAGCCATGCAATGGAGGTGAGAGCTATACATCTTGTATAGTGGGCTTATTTATACTATTTGAATCATTTTTTAAAGAAACGAGATCAATTCTATTATAATTTATTTGAGCATCAGTCAAACGGTTAAGTACATTAGTAACCATTTTATATTGTTGAAACTTAGTAAAAGTAGAATTGACAATAAGTTCTTGTTCAATTCCATGATATTAATTATAATGTAGAGATCTGAAATTGGTGTGGTTTGCCTTTTTGGGTTGTACTTAATAAAGTATATTAGGTAGGCTTTTCTGTTTGGGTTGTCTTGATAGAGTAAAGTATATTAGTTAGTGTCGAAATGTTGCACCTCTCTTGTGAGGTTGTTTCTAGTAAACAATTTCGTTTACAACATTTAAAGAGGATGGGCTCACCTAAAGTTGAGAGTTGTGATGGTATTCTTCAAGTTCATAGCAAAACCTCTTGTCACAATTCCTCAACTTCTAATAAAGTCTTCAAAGAAATGAAAATGCACACATACGTACCTATATGCATGATTGAAACTGTTAATGTTGGACCCATTTCTATATGGGAATCTTCTTTATCATGGAAACAAAAAATATAACTCTTGGGATTTGTCTTGGGAAATCTCTAGTTTATGGAAAGTTGGAAACATTCAAGAAATGGTTACCAAACATTTCTTGGGTATATTCTAATATGAAAATCATAGGTAGGGCACTTCTTTTAATTTCTTCCAAGGAAAACATCACAAGATTCCCCCCTTCCCCATAGTATTTGGATGGCAAGTGGCTCAACAACCAGCCACAATAGCCATTGGTAAATTTGAGGAACTTTGTCGAATTTGAATCTATTAAACATGAGCACGGTAAATACACAAGACACATGAGAAAGATAAACGTTTTTATGCACTATTACTCACAATGATACATATTTATCATACATGGAGTGACCCTTGGATTCCATATTCTAGGGTCTCTTGGACTTCCCATTTCCGTTCGTCCTCTACACCTACCCATAGAGGATTAGGTGTCCAACATTCCCCCCTTAATCCGAAGGGGTATATGTGAGTCCAAGAAGAGAGTTGTAAATATAAATCTGCAAAGTATGCATGGCAGCACTTAGGCTGAATTAGCTCTCTGAAATGTTGGCATAAAGAGGTGGTTTAAGGATGACCACCAACACTGGAACGCAACGCTTATTGCAGTTCCCGGAACTCTTCCAAATCTGGCAAGAAGCTGAGGGCTTCTGCTAAAGGAAGTGTCCCTCATATTTGAAGAGGGAGACCTTCAACGTATAAGAAGGGAGGTCTACAACCTGTGATGGTTTAAGGATGACCACCAACACTGGAATGCTTAATGCATTTCCCAGAATTCTACCAAAGCTGGCAAGACGCTGAAGTCTTTTGCTAGAGGAAGTGTCCCAAATTCTTTGAAGATGAAGAATATGAACCTCACAAAGATGGTTTAAGGTTGTCCACCAACCAAAGGCATGCTCATGGGCATCCGTGTCTTTGGCTACAACTTTGAATATGGAATGAGAGATTGTGGCTGAGGCTTGCTTGATGTGGCTTCGAAGCTTGTAGATGACCACCATTTCCCCCCCTGTCAGGTACAAGGTGAGATGATGGCGAAAACTCAACTGCAAGTTTGCTCAATATTTTAGAACAAGTTCTGACATGTGACTTAAACATCTTCTTGGCCGTTGATGCCCATTGCCAAGAAGCGATCCATCCAAGATGAATATTTGTTCTTGCAGGAGGCTTGTTTATGAAGCATCTGTGTGAAGAATGGGTGTGCCGACCACAGTGCTTGCATGGGTGAAAATTGAAACAGTGATATTTCATATGGCCAACATGATCACAGTGTTGGCATTTTACAATCTGATGTTGCTATTGTGGAAGCGGAGTAGGATCTGGAACAACTGTAGGTGAACTGTCATAAAGAAATTCGGAACTCTGAAATTTGATGGGCTTGGAGTAGTCCAGAATATGAAAGGACAACTCCTTGTCGTGTCCAAGACCAGTTCTGTGCTTGTTGTGGACAAGTTGTTCCCAAGGTCTGATGATGGACTTGGGAGGTGCTGGCTGGATTTTTTCTTCTTTTTGCAAATTTGCGCTTAAAATGAGTACTGCATCTGCAATTTCTTGTTGCTGATGGGAGTCTGTCTCAGTGTTCTGAACAAAAAAAAGTTCATAATGATGACTCTTCTGCTAAAGCTCATCTTGCTGTAGTTGTGACTCAAGCTGCAAAAAATCAATCTTTTCTTGTGCATCTTGTACACAAGTTTGAATGTCAACAAGAGTGATTTTGTTGATTTTGATTGTCTTTAGCCTCAACAATGGAGAGTATGAGAGTATCTAGAAACTTTAATAACTCAGTAATTTTAGCCATTTAGTTAACAAATCACACTCAACAATTGAGAAGAGTGTCTGTTTCAACTGAAAATGCACCTTTTTAAGTGATACAAGAAAGAGTCATAAGTGACCAAATGCACAATGTTGTATCAAATTCTCTAGCTAGTTGTTCAACTACTTCTTTAAGTAGATAAATAATAAGTCTCACATGACAAGGTCTTCGATTGAGTGTTTAAACCAGAAAAGTGTTTACATTAGCATCCCTTTATAGTTGATTTCAAATCTATGAGATATTTATCATCCGTACCTGGCAATATCGATTCACCATTTTTGGTTTATATTGTCCATGTCATCTTTGTTTGGCGAAGGACTTGGAACAGAGAAATGAAAGCCTATCCAGATGTTGGCCAACGCATTCCCCAGTGCTTGAAGGAGATCAGAGAAATAAACAAAAAATTTGCAACAGCCTCGAGAAAAAGATTCACAGTAATCTCGAGGTATGTAATTATTGTGTTGGGCAAGTTGGGGATCCCAGGAACTTCATGTAAATATTCACCCATAAACTATCAATCGAAGATTTCAACCTCAGACTTCACTGTCTCTTTTTCACTTGCGTTATAGTGATGCTAGGTCAACTTTTGATCTTACGAAGTGGACTTTACATTGCTCAAAGCATTCACATTCAAAACCATCCAATGCTAATCAACTCACCAGAATCCACTCTCTGAATATCTTCGGATCTAGAACAGATAGCTACAGGAATAACCGTCACGTTCTCTGTAGTTGAATCTCTGAAACTTTGAAAATATGCTTCACCAGTGATCAACATGCCTTGGGTGGATGGTTCAACCAATTGAGCTAACCTTGGGGTGCATAATAATGACACTTGTTAATGTTGGTGAAGTTTGGAAAGTACACTTGGATTTGTAACTTCTTGAGTGAGTTAATAAAACTTCATCAAACTTGTCATCCAAAGTTAATACTTGAGGATTCTTGATTAACTTGTTGAGTTTGTAGAGTAATTGTTGTGCCTTTGTTGCCTCAAAAGCTAGACCTCATTGCAACAATGAGGGAGATTGCCACTGTCACCTCAATAATCTTCCTCTTGCTCTTTAGTTGAATTGCACCACAAGGGAGGCTTCCCAGTGATCACCTAAAGGTTATTATAAATTATATGGATCAAGGTGATATAGATATAGGCTTGGTGAAGACACTCTTTAATGGACAAAGGCAATTCTTATTGTATAGGAGTAGTTATCGTACACCAAGCCTATAGATGACACGTATGGCCTAGGGTATCTATATATGTAGCAACAAAGGGGTTCCTAGGCATACATGAGACAAAGAAAAGGGTTCACTAAGGATATGATCAATGAAGGTATATAGCAAACCCTCAAATTAGGCCTTAAGTTGAAGCCCTATCTAGGATTAGGGTTTTCTAGGGCACAAAATACTTAGAGAAAGATGATGTCAATCCTTCTAGGGTAAGCTTAACCATGCAAAAGGCTATATTTTGAGTTAAAAGGATTAGCAATGCCAAACTCAAGTTTGTTTACCTCCAATGCTCGTCTTCAAGAGCCCTAATTGAATTCGGCTGTATAATAATGCCTAAGCGGCTTGCCTTTAAAGTGCTAATTAGGAATATTACAGTCTCCCCCGGCAAAACGTTGCTTGTCCTCAAGCAACTGAAGTGATGGATGCTGCAATGTCTTCTCGCTCTCCCAAGTGGCATCCTCATCCGGCAAAAATTGCTTGTCCTCAAGCAACGCTTGAACAAGCCTACTCTCTAGCTGATGCTCCCCACCGATACTGCAAAATGTGCCTGGGTCCCAGATGTGCCACTGAACCCTCTCTGGCCTCTGCATCACCCTGACATGAAGGGTCCTTTCAATGCCAGGATCCCAAACTGATCTCTCACTGACCAACAGTCCTCTCAGCTCACAATGCCACCAGGGCCAATCATCGCCCAAGTCCCACGGCTCAGGCTGCGCACTATCTCTAGCTATAATTGATGCTCTCAGGGGTGAAGACCACCAACTGGCATCAATGCTCCCAGGCTCATGTTGTACTACACCTGTAACTGCATTTACTGCCCCACCAACTGCATACAAACTCCTCACCTCTCTCCAGTCCAAGTCCTGACTCAATCCCATGCTGATCCTACTCCCCTGAAATCGGGATGGGGTGCTGAAGAAATGATGACCCGTGTCCCCCTGCCAGCTGGAATCTATAACATGTGCTATGTCCATCGGCCCCTGCTCCGCTGTGCTCCCTCCGAAGAATACCATAACATCAAGAGGGTACCAACTCATGATCTCCTGCCAGTCCATCATGGAAGAAGAATCTGATGTAGCTATAACAACTGCATATGGAAAATGCCTGGAAGGTTGTCGCCAACCCGTAATCATCTCCCACTGCCAAACTATCACATCTACCTCCAACATCTCCAGAGGATATGGATCGTTAGCTGCTGTCACGGTACTCGGTGTCTGTGCATCTGACTGCTCCACCTCAAAGGATGACCCCAATGCTAGCCACATATCCATCATAGGCTCAATGTGGGCACCCATCTGGACCTCACCCAAGGAGATGTCATGCCTGATGTCCATAGTATCCTCCTCTGCTGACTCAGGCTCCATCAGGTGCTGCTCTAGCTGAAGCATTACAAGTGACTCATCACCCAGAGTATCTCCTATACAGTCCCCTGACTGCTCACCCTGCACACTGTAATACGGCTGCAATCGACTGTCATCATACCTGCATGACTGCTCTTGCTCCACAGAAGCAACCTCAACTGATCCTATGGACTCATATGAAAGAGAGTCCTCACCCTGGCATACAGAAGGAATGCCCTCCTGTTCTACCTCCGCCACCTCATTTGCATTGAATATGCCATCCACCCTCTCGATGAAGTGTCGATACAATGTCTGGAGTCTAGACGCATGCTGGGATGCTACCTCTGCTGAACCCAATATCCTCTGCTCATGCATGATCTCAACATGCCCTGAGGGAAAAATGATGCATGTCTCCCTCATGACCTGCTCCCCAAGCGTAGGCTCCGCAATGACTAATGTGCCACCACTGCAGAGGATCATCTCATCCCCTAAACTGTGGCTGTCAACTAGCGTACTGACCCAGTGCCACTGCTGAGAAGTCTCTCGCCTAGTGTGCTGAGGGCCATCCAAAGATCTTGGGTGTGCCTCACGGACCCTGCTGCTCATGCCCAAAGTGCCAAAGGACAACAACAAAATCAGTTGTGCCCATGAGTGATGTAGAAGAGTGTCGAATGTGTGAGTCCCCACAGATACCATCAAGTATCGCTCCTCTGTCTCCTCATCGATCCTGGGTGAAATACCCCCAAAGGTAAGCCCAGTGTCCCTGTCTGTGAGTCTCCCCGGATGCAATACTCTAAGACCCTGCTGTGCTGCGCCGTACGCCCTCGCAAGCCACCGGTCATCCATGTACTCCTCAACATGCCACTGCACACTAAGGCATACCCCTGAATACTGTTGGATACCCCATGCTACTGCTGTACCACCCTGTACCGTCTCGTGCCCTGACTGTGTCCAGGAATCTGTCACTCCCCGCGTGCTCTCAATGTGATGTAGGGCACTCCTACTCCACAATGCAGTCCCACACACTACGATACACCACCATGTAGCTCCATGTCCACCGGTCGCATCACTATACCCGCCGACAAATGGGTCATCACTGCAAATCCTCCTCGAGGGGTCTGAGAAGTGAATCTCCCTATGGGTCAGTAGTGCTACCACCACTGCTCGGCTCCGCTACGTCCTCTGTGCCCCACACAAAGGTGAAGAATCCTTGGCCCCATACAAGGCGCCATCTGGTGGCCGGCCAATGCCACCTCCTCCGACAAGCTCCTGCCAAGGTGTGCTGACCACCCCGTGATCCCGTATATGAATGTCATGCCAAGACAACCTAGGGAGTCTGCCCATAAACTGGTTGGCCACTGGGGCTGACCGAAACTGCACATGCTCTACTACTAGGCCAACTGTACTCTCCAAGACATAGTCAGCCGACCTGCCTGGGAAACGATAGGTGATCCCACCTGGATCCCAATGCCAATCTGGCGTTCCTGTAATCCCCATGCATAGAAACTCCTGCTGAGCTACACTCGGATCCATCACCATCTCCATAGCCCGCTCCACCGAGTACCAACTCAAAATCTCTCTCCATCCAACCTCAACATGTGGATGCTGTACCCTGTGCAACTCTGATCGTCTCATATCGCTATCCAAGTCAACATATGAGATCTGACTAGGTGGCTCTGCCTCTCTCTCTCCAACGGGAAGAGATGACCCAACAACACTGCTAGTCCCATCCATGCATACCTGAAGGGGAATGATCTGACGCTCCAACGTGCCCACTGGTTGTACCATCAGGGAATCCATCTGTTCCCCAATGCGGACCAACTTGGCCGCCGACTTGGCACAAGTCACTCTCATACCCTCCAGCTCCTGGTCCTGCAATAAAATGGCCTCCCGTACCGACGTGGCCTTCTCTCTCAAAACTCGAAGGTCCGTCCGAAGCCAATGATACTGCTGTCTGCGACCATCATCCAATACCTCTGTACCTGCTAGTGCCTCATCGAAGGTGGATACTTCTCCTGACACTGCACCCATCTGTGTGCTGCTACCACCCGAAGACTCGGACGCGACTCCGGTCATCACCTCAATGGATGGCTCTATTGAGGTAGGCTCTACCTTCTCCACTACCACATCAACCGACATGGCCAAGGAGGTCTCCAATGAGGGTGAATCCTGTGTCACACTAGGTGTAACCTCAGACTCCCTGCAATCCTGTGTGCCCTCATCCTCCAAGTGCAATGTACAATCCAACAATGGCTCATGAGAATGATGGTTCGATTCGTCCTTGAGTGTTTCCATGTTGCACAGCACAGTGCAACCAAGCTGCTCTATAGTAGCAATGAGATTTGACCCTTGATCTACAAGAGTCCCATCCTCAAAAGTGTTGGCTGCCCCAACTGTCGATGCATGTGGCTGCTCCTCCACAAGTGTGACAGTGTTTCCACAAGCCTCCTCAAGAGGTGATGTGATCTCTTCTTCTCGATTAGAATTGGAAGCGCATGGTACTTCCTCTTCTTTTTCTTCCTTCTTCTTGACCTCCTCAAAGGTGGATGTATCTTTTCTAGATCTGAAAAAGAAATAACTATCCTTTTTCACCGCTCCGGTCTTCTTGGGCTTAGACTCACAGGGACTAGTGGATCCCTCATGCATGGGAAGAGGTGATCTCCCAGTAGTACGCTGCAAATCTGAACTCTGTATGCTAGAAACTCCATCCTCTCTGAGCTGACAGTAATCTTTGAAGGGCAAAATTGCTTTGAAGTCTTCCCTCATGGACTTCCATTCTCGGAAATAATCTTCAAGAGGTATACGACCATGTTGCCTCGGTACTTCAGGTAAGAATGTAGGCATTGTGATCCTCATATTTTCCATAGACAGCCAGCTCCACAGGCTGAGCCAGAACTATGCTCTGATACCACTGTAATATCCCCAACGGGAAATAGACAGTAATACACAGAAATACAAACATGCAACTATATAGGAAAAATGCCGGAACTAGAATATGGAGCAAGTACACATAAAAATGCCAGAAATCCTAAGCCATTTTATTAATCTAAGAATATAATGAGATACAATGGATAATCAGAATAAATGCACCTATCCTTGCTCAAGGCAAGTGAAGAACCCTCTCAGAAAAACAGGAAATGGCTGCTACAAGAAACTGCATCCCAGCTGCTGGAAGAAACTGCCGTAAACTGCTGCTGCTGGAATGAACTGAAGCTAGGGGCTGATCCCCTTGCTGGAATGAGCTGAAAATCGGCAGACCACCTGAACTCACCACCCCGGACAAAACCCAGAAACCATATACAAAACGGACCACCTCCGAAAATCACCCCCAGAAACCCTCCTCCTAGAAAAACGTTGTCCCTCCAGGACTAGCGCAGACACCAACTGAAATAGACTGAAATGGGGCCACAACTCCTCAGGAAACTCTCCAAATGATAAACGCTGAACCTCCACACCGGAATAGGCCTGAATCTCCTGCAGAAACCTCTACCACTGAAGAGCTCCAACTCAAACTGCGTCCTCCCTCCAAGGACTGCGCAGTCACCCAATGAAGCGCCGCTCCTCAACAAAACTCCCAAGCAAAACACCTACAAATCTCCTGCTAAAGACTGTAGAAAAACCTTGCCCGAGCATGCACTGGAAGTCCCCTGGGGCCAAGGGTGAGATCTCTGACCGGAGACACTCAGTCGCACTAAACAGTGCTGCAGACCGACTAAACAGCCAGCGTGCTCAAGTAGACAGATGTCTAGCTCAATATCATCAACAATATCAATAATGCCCAAATGAGGAGGCTCCTCCACCTTTTATAGCATTGGTTTCCCTCCAAAACCAACGTCCTCTCTCTCATTGGCTCCTCCACGTGGTGTGTGGCCCCCCTTGGCTCCCCCCTTAAGTTACAACGTTGCATCTACTAGGGAAACACTTTATTTTATTTAAGTGAGTTAGACCCCTTTTCTCACTTTTATTGATTAATAAACTATAGTCGGCAAAACTATACAAAAATCAAATATTCCAATTAGCGGTGCTAATTAGGAATATTACAGTCTCCCTCGGCAAAACGTTGCTTGTCCTCAAGCAACTGAAGTGATGGATGCTGCAATGTCTTCTCGCTCTCCCAAGTGGCATCCTCATCCGGCAAAAATTGCTTGTCCTCAAGCAACGCTTGAACAAGCCTAATCTCTAGCTGATGCTCCCCACCGATACTGCAAAATGTGCCAGGGTCCCAGATGTGCCACTGAACCCTCTTTGGCCTCTGCATCACCCTGACATGAAGGGTCCTTTCAATGCCAGGATCCCAAACTGATCTCTCACTGACCAACAGTCCTCTCAGCTCACAATGCCACCAGGGCCAATCATCGCCCAAGTCCCACGGCTCAGGCTGCGCACTATCTCTAGCTATAACTGATGCTCTCAGGGGTGAAGACCACCAACTGGCATCAATGCTCCCAGGCTCATGCTGTACTACACCTGTAACTGCATATACTGCCCCACCAACTGCATACGAACTCCTCACCTCTCTCCAGTCCAAGTCCTGACTCAATCCCATGCTGATCCTACTCCCCTTAAATCGGGATGGGGTGCTGAAGAAATGATGACCTGTGTCCCTTTGCCAGCTGGAATCTATAACATGTGCTATGTCCATGGGCCCCTACTCCGCTGTGCTCCCTCCGAAGAATACCATAACATCAAGAGGGTACCAACTCATGATCTCCCGCCAGTCCATCATGGAAGAAGAATCTGATGTAGCGATAACAACTGCATATGGAACATGCCTGGAAGGTTGCCGCCAACCCGTAATCATCTCCCACTGCCAAACTATCACATCTACCTCCAACATCTCCAGAGGATATGGATCTGTAGCTGCTGTCACGGTACTCGGTGTTTGTGCATCTGACTGCTCCACCTCAAAGGATGACCCCAATGCTAGCCACATATCCATCATAGGCTCAATGTGGGCACCCATCTGGACCTCACCCAAGGAAATGTCATGCCTGATGTCCCTAGTATCCTCCTCTGCTGACTCAGGCTCCATCATGTGCTGCTCTAGCTGAAGCGTCACAAGTGACTCATCACCCAGAGTATCTCCTATACAGTCCCCTGACTGCTCACCTTGCACACTGTAATACGGCTGCAATCTACTGTCATCATACCTGCATGACTGCTCTTGCTCCACAAAAGCAACCTCAACTGATCCTATGGACTCATATGAAGAAGAGTCCTCACCCTGGCATATAGAAGGAATGCCCTCCTGTTCTACCTCTGCCACCTCATCTGCATTGAATATGCCATCCACCCTCTCGATGAAGTGTCGATACAATGTCTGGAGTCCAGACGCATGCTGGGATGCTACCTCTGCTGAACCCAATATCCTCTACTCATGCATGATCTCAACATGCCCTGAGGGAAAAATGATGCATGTCTCCCTCATGACCTGCTCCCCAAGCGTAGGCTCAGCAATGACTAATGTGCCACCACTGCAGAGGATCATCTCATCCCCTAAACTGTGGCTGTCAACTAGCGTACTGACCCAGTGCCACTGCTGAGAAGTCTCTCGCCTAGTGTGTTGAGGGCCATCCAAATATCTTGGGTGTGCCTCACGGACCCTGCTGCTCATGCCCAAAGTGCCAAAGGACAACAACAAAATCAGTTGTGCCCATGAGTGATGTAGAAGAGTGTCGGATGTGTGAGTCCCCACAAATACCATGAAGTATCGCTCCTCTGTCTCCTCATCGATCCTGGGTGAAATACCCCCAAAGGTAAGCCCAGTGTCCCTGTCTGTGAGTCTCCCTGGATGCAATACTCTAAGACCCTGCTGTGTCACGTCGTACGCCCTCGCAAGCCACCGGTCATCCATGTACTCCTCAACATGCCACTGCACACTAAGGCATACCCCTGAATACTGCTGGATACCCCATGCTACTGCTGTACCACCCTGTACCGTCTCGTGCCCTGACTGTGTCCAGGAATCTGTCACTCCCCGCGTGATCTCAATGTGGTGTAGGGCACTCCTACTCCACAATGCAGTCCCACACACTACGGTACACCACCATGTAGCTCCATGTCCACCGTCGCATCACTATACCCGCTGACAAATGGATCATCACTCCAAATCCTCCTCGAGGGGTCCGAGAAGTGAATCTCCCTATGTGTCAGTAGTGTTACCACCACTGCTCGGCTCCGCTGCATCCTCTGTGCCCCACACAAAGGTGAAGAATCCTTGACCCCATACAAGGCACCATCTGGTGGCCCGCCAATGCCACCTCCTCCGACAGGTTCCTGCCAAGGTATGTTGACCACCCCGTGATCCCGTGTATAAGTGTCATACCAAGACAACCTAGGAGTCCGCCACATACCGGCTGGCCTCTCGGGGCCCACCGAAATCCAAGACATGCTCTACTAGTAGGCCAATCGTACTCTCCAAGACATAGCCAGCCGACCTGCCTGGGAAGCGATAGGTGATCCCACCTGGATCCCAATGCCAATCTGGGGTTCCTGTATTCCCCATGCATAGAAACTCCTGCTGAGCTACACTCGGATCCATCACTATCTCCATAGCCCGCTCCACCGAGTACCAACTCAAAATCTCTCTCCATCCAACCTCAACATGTGGATGTTGTACCCTGTGCAACTCTGATCGTCTCATACCGCTATCTAAGTCAACATATGAGATCTGACTAGGTGGCTCTGCCTCTCTCTCTCTAATGGGAAGAGATGACCCAACAACACTGCTAGTCCCATCCATGCATGCCTGAAGGGGAATGATCTGACGCTCCAACGTGCCCTCTGATTGTACCATCAGGGAATCCAGTCGTTCCCCAATGCGGACCAACTTGGCCGCCGACTTGGCACAAGTCACTCTCATACCCTCCAGCTCCTGGTCCTGCAACAAGATGGCCTCCCGTACTGACGTGGCCTTCTCTCTCAAAACTCGAAGGTCCGTTTGAAGCCGATGATACCGCTGTCTGCGACCATCATCTAATACCTCTGTACCTGCTAGTGCCTCATCGAAGGTGGATATATCTGCTAACGCCTCACCCATCTGTCGTGCGCTGCTACCACCTGAAGACTCGGACACGACTCTGGTCATCACCTCAATGGATGGCTCTATTGAGGTAGGCTCTACCTTCTCCACTACCACATCAACCGACATGGCCAAGGAGGTCTCCAATGAGGGTGAATCCTATGTCACACTAGGTGTAACCTCAGACTCCCTGCAATCCTGTGTGCCCTCATCCTCCAAGTGCAATGTACAATCCAACAATGGCTCATGAGAATGATGGTTCGATTCCTCCTTGAGTGTTTCCATGTTGCACAACGCAGTGCAACCAAGCTGCTCTATAGTAGCAATGAGATTTGACCCTTGATCTACAAGAGTCCCATCCTCAAAAGTGTTGGCTGCCCCAACTGTCGATGCATGTGGCTGCTCCTCCACAAGTGTGACAGTGTTTCCACAAGCCTCCTCAAGAGGTGATGCGATCTCCTCTTCTGCTAGGAATTAGAAGCGATGGTACTTCCTCTTCTTTTTCTTCCTTCTTCACCTCCTAAAAGTGTGTATGTATTCTTTCTAGATTTGAGAAAGAAATAACTATCCTTTTTTCACCGGCCTGATCTTCTTGGGCTTAGACTCACAAGGATCAGTGGATCCCTCATACATGGGAGATGACTTCCCTGGTCAGTCGCAACTTTGAACTCGCGTGCTGTAAAATCCACCGTTACCATCGGTCCCTTACTCCATCCTCCCCGAACCGACAAGAATCTTGAAGGGCACAATCGTCTTGAAGTCTTCCTCGGGATCGCCATAATCGGAAATAATCTTCAAGAGATATGACCATGTTGCCTCGATACTGTGCAAGAATGTAGGCATTGTGATCCTCATATTTTCCATAGATAGCCAGCTCCACAGGCTGAGCCAGAACTATGCTCTGATACCACTGTAATATCCCCAACGGGAAATAGACAGTAATACACAGAAATACAAACATGCAACTATATAGGAAAAATGCCGGAACTAGAATATGGAGCAAGTACACATAAAATACCAGAACGCTAAGCCATTTTATTAATCTGAGAATACATATATGGGTACAAGAGATAATCAGAATAAGTGCACCTATCCTTGCACAAGGCAAGGGAAGAACCCTCTCAGAATAGGAAATGGCTACAATAGAAACATTCTAGGCTGGAGAAATGCAGCAATGAAAGTTATTTAAATACGGAATGAGCTAAGAGCTGAATTCCCTTCTTAGAATGAGCTGAAAATCGGCAGACCACCTGAACTCACCACCCCGGACAAAACCCAGAAACCATATACAAAATGGACCACCTCCGAAAATCAACCCAGAAACCCTCCTCCTAGAAAAACTGGCTGATCCACCAGGGACAGCGTGTTTCTTGAAATGAAATTTGAAATGGGGCCACAACTCCTCGAAACTCTCCAAGCGTGTAGCCAGACTCCCCCAGGAATGGCTGAAATCTCACAGAGAGCCTCTGCAGCCCCAGAAGAGCTCCAACTCAAGCTGCGTCCTCCCTCCAGAACTGCCTTGATCAAGAGAAGCTTCGACTCCTCAGCACCAGCAAAAATCCCAAGCAAAACACTTACAAATCTCACCATGAAGCTTTGGAGAAAAACCTTTGCAGCAGACACTACAAGGAAGTCGGGCCAAGGGTGAGATCTCCGACCGGAGACACTCAGTCGCACTAAACAGTGCTGCAGACCGACTAAACAGCCAGCGTGCTCAAGTAGACAGAAGTCTAGCTTAATATCATCAACAATATCAATAATACCCAAATGAGGAGGCTCCTCCACCTTTTATAGCATTGGTTTCCCTCCAAAACCAACGTCCTCTCTCTCATTGGCTCCTCCACGTGGTGTGTGGCCCCCCTTGGCTCCCCCCTTAAGTTACAACGTTGCATCTACTAGGGAAACGCTTTATTTTATTTAAGTGAGTTAGACCCCTTTTCTCACTTTTATTTATTAATAAACTATAGTCGGCAAAACTATATAAAAATCAAATATTCCAATTAGCGGTGCTAATTAGGAATATTACAGCTTTAGGGCTATTTCAAGAGATAATGGAAAAATGCTTGGATTAAGGGGGAAAGCTTTTTGTTTCACATGTACAAACCCTAACTATCTTTTTTGTGAGGGGAGAAATTCAATAAGAAATACACACTAGGATTTTTCCAATGGATTTCAAGGAAGAGATGCTCAACATGCAAAAATTAACCAAGATTTTCCATAAATAACTTTCATTTAGACATGGAACGAAGAAAAACCCTACCAACAATTAATTACATGTAAAACAAAGAAAAATCTCCAATAAACCTATAATTAGTCCATAATAAAAGCTTCTTTCAATCCCAAAGAGACATATCCAAGACACAAGCCAATGTCCAATAGCAATAACACCATAAAAATTACATCTCCACAAGTAGCAAGTTCAACAAAGTCTAAGTGGAGCTCTCAAGAAGAGGCTGAAATCCAAGAGTGATGATGAAAAGTAGCAAATGAGTGATCCTCAATATATATGAGGTCTATCACTCATAATTATAAGCCTAAAAGCCCTATGACAAGTTTAATTTTGAGTATACATGAAGAAATTGGGTTACAAGCCAACCCAATAGCTCACCATAAAAAAAAATGTTTAATTTTGAGTATACATGAAGAAAATGGCTTACAAGCCAACCCAATAACTCAACATAATAAAAATATGCCACAAAATCCCACACGTGTGGGTTGAAACTATTGGACATTGGATAAACCAATGCACCTTGTGCATTTCGCGACATGGACTAACCGCCTTTCGTGGATCCTTATCGCTGGCGATGCGATCGTTGACTAACACCTGCGGGGTTTGGTCTAACGACAATCGCGATTCCCAACAAGTGGTATCAGAGCGTAGGTCACGAGTTCGATACACACCCGGCTCGCATTGGGGGTGAGATTGTTGGACATTGGATAAACCAACGCTCCTTGTGTGTTTCACGACATGGACTAACTGCCTCTCGTGGATCCTTATCTTTGGCAATGTGATTGTTGACTAACACTTGTGGATTTTGGACTAACTGCAATCGTGATTCCCAATAGAAACTCTCTTTTAGCATGATATCATGCCCTTTTTGGGAAATAAATTCTTTGGAAGTGCATAGAATTGGAAAAGTGGATGTCTAATGACCATAATTAACTCCATTCTTGAGGGGAATCGTTCCAGGCATGCCTCAAAATGCCTCCATGTGTAAAAACCCTACTTTGGGTGCTTGCATCATCTTCAAGGGAGCTAGAAGTATGATGTGGCATAATCTCTCTCAAGCATTGGGGCTCCAAGTGGTAGTACAAGTGCTCACTTTTCATCTTGGGGATGACCATCATCATCTGGACTTTGGATCAAGTCATGCCCATCAAACAGTGTGAAGGCCAACCTAGAGGCATGCTGGGTCTATTGGGTACATCATCAAGAATCTCCAACACGAAGGTAACTGAGCTCAATGTTTCAACATCTGGGGCTTCTTTGAGGTGTCAACTAATTGTTGGAATCATCAAAGTTCCCAACACTCTACCATAGAGGGGCAATGTTGGATTTGCAAGGTCATCACTGCTCTATAGAAGTGTGGTATGACCTAGGCATGATATTCAGTAGAGGTGCGAATATCCCCTCAAGGCCTCTGCTACTTTGTGAAGGGCCACTTAGAAAAATCATCTCAAAACCAAGTGAAAGTTACCAATCATTAGAGACAATGACCATAGATGCATCGTAGTGGACCATACTTAATTTTTAAGGTCATAATAATACTTCAAACTAAGATCACCTTCAAATATCTTAATAGACCATGTCCCATAAAAGTGTTCCCTACCTGTATTAGGGATGGCTAAATGCTCAACCCTGTTGACCACTCTATGTCAACTACCCTATAGCAGCATACATTGTTTTTTTTTCAAAGCATTCCATCATGTTCCCAACACTCTACCATAGAGGGGCAATGCTGGATTTGCAAGGTCATCACTGCTCTATAGAAGTGTGGTATGACCTAGGCATGATATTCAGTAGAGGCGCGAATATCCCCTCAAGGCCTCTGCTACTTTGTGAAAGGCCACTTAGAAAAATCATCTCAAAGCCAAGTGAAAGTTACCAATCATTAGAGACAATGACCATAGATGCATCGTAGTGGACCATACTTAATTTTTAAGGTCATAATAATACTTCAAACTAAGATCACCTTCAAATATCTTACTAGACCATGTCCCATAAAAGTGTTCCCTACCTGTATTAGGGATGGCTAAATGGTCAACCCTATTGACCACTCTATGTCAACTACCCTATAGTAGCATACATTGTTTTTTTTTCAAAGCATTCCATCATGTTCGAGAAGTCAAACATCCAAATATCATCATCATCTTTCAACAGTTTTGTCAACGCTGTAATCCCACATTCTGCAGCCCTATGTGACCATTGTAAAAATGATTCGAGTATGACTACGAAGCATGTAAAAACATCTAGATAAGCATTTGATTCTTAGCCAAAAGTTTCACTCTAGGGAGATGTTTTCCTTCCGTCAATTATTCACGTTTTTCTAACCCAAATAATTGGGAGAGTTTTTCTCCCACACATACCCCAAAGCTAGAGTGGGGCTCAATGGTAACGTCTTAGGTGTAGTTCTAGTGCTATCGAGTTTATGTAAATATCATGCTAGATCATATCTCGAGTCTTGCAGAATTTGATTGAGTCTAATTGTGTAATGGCTCAATTCCCTGATTTCTAAATTGCACCTATCTGAACTTAACTTTAAGTAGAAACAGATCCAATGAAACATTGTAACAGTTAAAATTGAAATTTCAGCTTACATGATTAATCTATACGTAGAGAAATACCTGAAAATCAGCACCAATTTACAAATCCTGAAGCGGGCTGAAGATTAGTTGAGCACCTGGTGATGTCGTGAACAGATTACCGGGACAATCAAATCCTCCCAACCAATCCGGGAACAATCCCAGACCCAGAGGATGTCTCCTCTACCCTCGTGCCCAGATTTCAGAGAACCTAGAGACTCCTTCCCAGACAATTCAATCTCACAATTCAATCTAACTTCAGCAGAATTCGTTTCTTTTTCCTCCAAAAACATCCCCCCCTTCTCCTCCATATCACCTCCCTTAAATAAGCTCCCTCCACCGCCTCCTACTCCCCGAGGTCTTCTCCTTATTAATGGTGATATTTTCTATATTTATGGTGGTATACTTTTCATTATATTTGGATAGGAATATAATTTAAACAATCTTCCTCCACCGCCTCTAACCTCCCGAGGCCTTATCCATCCTTATGTTCATATTAAATGTTTTTATGGTGAGGTGATCCACATTAATGTGAGTACGAATATTCATTTATGAAGGTGGGATTATATAGTTGTTTTATTTATAGAGCTTGGGACTTTATTTAAGTACTTTTAATATTAATCTTTAATATTGCATACTCATTTTTAACTTAAGGAGTTAACTTTATTATTTCATTTCTTTTATTAGCTCTTTTCATAAATTTATACTTAGTTGAACTTGATATAAATCTGAAATCTTAATATCAAGTTCCCAATTTATGTAATCTTGATATTAGTAGGTAGGTGTACTAGTGCGATGTGTGCGGTATAGGCAGGTGTAACTATCAAATGCCTATATCGTTCACACGCTAATATCATTTTGTATATAACTTGGGAATGGGTTGTTACAAATTGTCTAATGTTAATTATTAAAATTTCCCACTCGTCGAGATTTTAATATTTATTTGGTCATAAAATATAAAATGTAAGGTCTATAGAAGTTGATGGGGGTAGAGTGCTCATAATTAGAACATCTTGACCTCAACTTTCTATTTAGACAACTTTTGAGGGTTGAAATCATGTCTATCCCCTCAAGCTATTTTTATTTTTGATTTTCTGGTAGAAAATGGCAAACAATTAGCCAGAAAATGGTAAAAAAAAATTAAAATGGGAGAAACTAAAAATTCTGTCCAAGTGGAAAAACGAAATTTTGGAGAAAATGGATATTCCCAAGGAAGATTAAATTTGGAGGACTCATTTCCAAGGCAGAAAAATCCCACAAAAAATTCCTTGGACCAAAAAAATATAATTTATCAGGGAAAATCGATTTTTTGGGTCCAGGCGATAAAATTGAATGAGGGAATTTCGAGGAAAGAAATTTGAAAATATTTTTGAGGCCTTCTATCAAAGGAAAAAGTGATTTTTTAAGAAAAATGAAACCTTTGGACCATGGTGGTTAATTCAAAGAGCCTTTTTCAAGGATAAAAATTTGAAAAATTTATTTTTAAGACTGGTATCAAAGCCTTCATCAAAAATTTCGAATTTCATCTTTTAGATCAAGGGACAAGATTAAATTTTGGCATGGATCAAGCTTCAATTAGCTATTATTCTTTGGGATCAAATCAAATTTATGCACTTCCTTGGACCTAGCCGTTTTTCACTTGGAGGGGGGTCTAGATCTCTCTTATTTCTATAAATTAAGCATAAGGCTCCTCATTTGAAACATCTTTGGATGGTGTAATTGGATCTGGAAGCTTTGTAATATTTTTCTGATTGCGCCGAGAGGTGCTTTCCAGCCTAGTATGGTAGTGATGTTGTAATGTAATGTTTAACATTTTGACTAAGTCAAATTACATAAAAATAAAAATAAAATAAAATTGCAAAAATATAGTCAAATAAAAATATAATGTAATGTAATGTATGTTTATTTTTGGGTAGCATCAGATGTGCTCTAGATCCAAAATTTTGTGGAGGGACTAGAATACATGATATCTTTAAGACCCAGAAATCGTTTGGAGAAATTAGCTGTTATTCTTTGGGATCAAATCAAATTTATGCACTTCCTTGGACCTAGCCGTTTTCCACTTGGAGGGGGGTCTAGATCTCTCTTTTTTTATAAATTAAGCAAAAGGCTCCTCATTTGAAACATCTTTGGATGGTGTAATTGGATCTGAAAGCTTTGTAATATTTTTCTGATTGCGCCGAGAGGCGCTCTCCAGCCTAGTATGGTAGCAATGTTGTAATGTAATGTTTGATATTTTGACTAAGTCAAATTACATAAAAATAAAAATAAAGTAAAATTACAAAAATATAATTAAATAAAAAATTAATGTAATGTAATGTATGTTGATTTTTGGGTAGCATCGGATGTTCTCTAGCTCCAAAATTTTTTGGAGGGGCTAGAACACATGAGATCTTCAAGACCCAGGAATCGTTTGGAGAAATTCCACCCTTGAGTAAAAATTGTTCAAATAATTAATTATTTTAAATGGAGCCTAAGTTAAAACTTAGGGAATTTAAATAATTAAAGTGAATTAATTTAAACATGTGGGTGAGAAGCTTCTAAGAGACGAGGATCAACTCTAATTTAATCTTAGCCTTTGATTAAGGATTAGATCACAGTGGTTGATTTCTCAACAGCAAAAGTATAGAGGAAGGCTTGAGGGTCAGTTGGAGAACACACATAGAGTCTAAATCTAGAGATCAAATTCTTCTGACGGAGCAGTGCTCGGATGAAGATTAGATCTGAGTGATTCAGTGCAGCAGTGAGGGGTAGAAGCAGTTGTTGGTCGGAGGATCAAGAGTACATTGTAGAGAAGCAGCAGAGACAGCGGAGGGACTAGCGCATCCACTGGTAGAGGTGACGTAGACCCCAGAGAGGGTGACGTAGGCCCATGCAGGGGCTGCGCAGTGGCTCCAAGGGATAGTCCAGAAATTGTTGGAGATTGGGGTTTATGAGCCGGGATGACGGAAACTTGATTTTCTGAGAAGTAGATCAGTGCAGAGAAGGGGTGACGCAGTCCTCAGCTAGACCCATGCAGGCCTACGCATTTATTTTGCAGAGGCAGTTGGGGTTTCACCAGTTTCTAATCCGGATCAGCCGGGACTTGCAGTGTGAGGTAAAACTCACTATTTTGTTTGTCTGCTGAGGATTTTCTCTGTTGGGTGAGCCGAATTTTGGCAACCTAGTTGTAATCAAATTACTGCTGCTTAATAATACAAATCCTCAGAATTGTTGCACCAATTTTCCCGCATTGGGTTTTTTCGGGGACATTTGTCCGAAAATAAGTGTGTCCTTTTTCTGATTGTCTCATTTATTTTTCAGTACTTGATCTGTATATTTGTGTAGGCTGCAGCATATTTACATTAATATTTTGTGAAGTATTCAGAAAATAACCTGTTAATTTAATGAAAACAAGTAGGTAATGTAAATCAGATTTCTGTAGTAGCATTTTTGTAACTTAGATTCATAAATTTTCACATGGTATCAGAGTTGTTGCAGATCAAGTAGAGCTGAAGCCATCAACGAAAGGACGAAGAAAAATTTGTTGCAGGAAGGCATCTATCCCTAGTGATAGCGCTGAACCAAAAAGAGGTAGAGGAAGGGTGACGCAGTCACCAGAGGGGCTCACGCAAAGCCTATGTCAATGAGCTAGGGTGACGTTGTGGCTACAGGAGGCAGCATAGTGCTTGCTGGGCCAACGCAGAGGTTATGAGCCTCAAATTTTTCCGGTTGCTGTGGCTCGAGGTGTAGTTCAATTTTCTTCTGGAGTTGCTGGTGGGGCATTATTTATGTTGGTGCAAAATAATGTCTAGTGGGGCAGTGCCAAAGTAGATGGAATCAGTTACTCAGAAGATTTCTTGCCAAGAAGTCTAGATCCAGTGCTAATTAACAAAAAAGAGAGATCAGAGTGGAGTGTTTCGAAATATGTTGGCAAAAGGATTTCCGTGAAGGAAATCAAGATTAAGAGGGACCTTGTTCCTTGGAGGGTTTCTAGCGCCAAAGAAACCGAAAACGTAGTTTTGTTGGAGCAGCAGTAAAAGAGGGAGAAAGAAATAGTTTGACATTTTCTTGTTGAGCAGAGATGGCCGCACATGGATTGAGGGATCAGGACAGGTTGGATGGAGCATTCAACTTTGTTGTCTGGAAGGCCAGGATCCTGGTAGTTTTGGATGAACATCACATCAAGGATCATGCCTTGAACACGATTATTGTTCTAGTTGATGTTGATCCTCTCAGGAAGTACAAGGAGGCTCAGGCTAAAGCAAAACACATGATCATGGACGGAGTCAAGAATCATGTGATCCCACATATTTTTGAGAACACAACAAGAGAAATGTGGGAGGCCTTGACCACTATGTACCAGGGATCTTCTGTTCAGCGGAATATGTCGCTTGAGAACCAACTGAGGTTATTTCAGATGCAGAAGGGAGAAGAGATCGACCCCTTCCTCATTAGATTGCAAGGGATTTGAGATCAACTAGCTTTTGTTGGGGCTACAACAGATGTTGGGCTTATGGTCAGGACTTCCCTGAACGCGGTCACTGAAGAATGGGAGACCTTTGTCCAAGGCATTTTGGGTAGGGCAGCTCTTCCAAGCTGGGAAGAGATGTGGGCAACTCTTTGACAAGAAGGACCAATGCGGGAAGCAATAAGAAAGGGATCAAAGTCAAGAAGGAGGAAGAGGAAGATGTCGCTCTCACATCTAAAGGACAACAAGGGAAATAAAGAAGGAAAAAGAAGGACCTCTTGAAGGTCAAATGCTTTAGATGTGGGGAACTAGGACATTTCGCCACATAGTGCCCTCTGAAGAAGGGCAAGGAAGAATCTGAATCGAAGGCTGCTCTAGCTCAGGCTGATGGGGATGATAATGATTGTTCCATGAGTGCTCATGTGCCTCGAGAGAAGAGGTGGGGTGACATTGATCTATAGTTCTTTGAACTGCAGAGAAAAAGGGCAGGATCCTTGAGGCGCCCAAACTCTTGGATCACATACGGCTACGGGAGCCCTTAATAACAGTAGTAGAATGACGGGTGTCATTTGGTCTGAGAGATAATGGAGCGACAGTGGTAGAGCTAGAGTGCCGAAGTCTGAAGCAACACAGAGCAGAAGCAACAACAACAACACAGTGCACGAAGGTGCAGCGTATTGTAGAACAGTGCTTACGCATTGTAGAGCAGCAACAATGCAGTAGCATCAGAGGGTCAGTGCAAATTAGCAGCAGAGGTAGTTGCAGCATCGAGGTGCATCCAGACTGATCAGTATGTCAGTTTTTGGGATGTCTTTCAGGTGCTTACTCTCAGCAACTGAGTTGCGCTGCAACAATTAGCAGTGGCAGTGCTATGGGCAGCATGATGTAGCATTTTTAGAGGGAGTTGCAGTATAGATGTAGTAGTGACAATGGCAGAGTCATGGGCAGTAGTGTAGTGGATGAAGGGCAACAAGTCGAGCATCAACAATGTAGAGGACCTATGCGTGGATCAGGGTGATGCTTTTGGTGAAGAAGTATTGCTAGAGCACATTCCTCGCTAAGAGGGAGTGTCGATTTTTGGGTGGCATCAGATGTGCTCTAGATCCAAAATTTTGTGGAGGGGCTAGAACACATGAGATCTCCAAGGCCCAGAAATCGTTTGAAGAAATTCCACCCAGAGTAAAAGTTATTCAAATAATTAATTATTTTGAATGGAGCCTAAGTTAAAACTTAGGGAATTTAAATAATTAAAGTGAATTAATTTAAACATGTGGGTGAGAAGCTTCGAAGTGACGAGGATCAAGTCTAATTTAATCTTAGTAGTTGATTAAGGATTAGACCACGACCATTGATTTATCAAGAGGAAAAGTATAAAGGAAGGCTTGAGGGTCAGTTGGAGAACACACACAAAGTCTAAATCTAGAGATCAAATTCTTTTGACGGATCAGTGCTCGGACGAAGATCAGATCTAAGTGATTCAATGCAGTAGTGAGGGACAAAAGCAGTTGTTGGTTGGAGGACCAAGAGTACATTGCAGGGAGGCAGCAGAGACAACAGAGGGACCAGCGTAGCCACCAGGAGAGGTGACGCAGGGGCTGTGCAGTGGCTCCAAGGGACAGTCCAGAAATCGCTAGAGATCGGAGTTTTTGAGCCAAGAGGGCTGAAACCCGATTTTTTGAGAGGCAGATCAGTGTAGGGAAGGGGTGACACAGGGAAGGGGTGACACAGTCCTTAGCCAGACCCATGCAGGCCTATGCATCTACTGCGTAGAGGCAGCTGGGGTTTCACCAGTTTTTGATCCGGATTAGTCGGGACTTGCAGTGTGAGGTAAAACTCACTATTTTTTCTGTCTTCCGAGGATTTTCTTTGTTGGGTGAGTCGGATTTTGGCACCCTAGTTGTACTCAGATTACTGCTGCTTAATAATACAAATCCTCAGTACTACTGCATCGGTTTTCCCACATCGGGTTTTTCCGGGGACATTCGTCCGAAAATAAGTGTCCTTTTTCTTATTGTCTCATTTATTTTTCAGTACTTGATCTTTATATTTTTGTAGGCTGCAGCGTATTTACATTAATATTTTTTGAAGTATTCAGAAAATAACTTGTTAATTTAATGAAAACAAGTAGGTAATGTAAATCAGATTTCTGCAGTAGGATTTCTGTAACTTAGATTCATAAATTTTCACAATGTAAAGATTTCAACTTGGTTAAAATAAATTAGAAATAAATAAAAATAAAAAGTAAAGAATAACGAAATAAAAATAACCCTATAAAAATAAAATAATAATAAAAATGAAAATGGCCCATGGTATTCATGTGGAATGTAGCCTATTTAAAGGGAGAATTTAAACCAACCTAGCTCCATATTAACTCCAGATCTACCAAGCACCGAGAGGGATCAAATCTCTTTGTTATGCAAAGCTCCTTTTAAAGTGAAAAGAGATTTGATCCCTCTCGGCGCTTGGTAGATCTGGAGTTAAGATGGATCTAGGTTGGTTAATAAAAGTAAAAGTCTTTGGGGGAAAAGCTATGTGTGTATGTCTTCAGCCTGTCATGGTAAATTTATTCTAATTTTGAGCTTAATGATCTACTGAATATTTAATGTTGTTATTTCCACATTCCTTTGGGATTTATTAGTGTACAATTACCTTGCACTATTATTTGGGTTGAGTAAGTGTTGTATCTTAAGAGACAATTCCTTGGCTGTGAAAAGGAATCAGTGCTTAAGACATTTTTTAACAATGTGTCACAAAAGTAATTATATTAGATGGTCTTCATTCAATCCCTTTGGAAACTAATTCTTTAAAACTCTTAATAATCTAGTATAATGAAAGACTCTACAATGACATTAACTGTTGATATCTGAATGGAAAAGAAAAACTATAAAAGAAACTCAAAATGATACGCTGTAACACAGAATCTACCACTTTAAATTTCAGAATGAATTTATGGAGAGAGAGGAAACTCAAAATAATATGTTATAAACATAAAATCTATTACTTTTAAGTTCCAAAGAGAATTTGTGAAGGGAGAGGAGTTGGAGTGAAGGAGCGCAAATTAAGGTTATTTAACTCTTACTCATAGATGTAATTAAGAAACCAACAACTACTTTACTTCGCTTCATTCCAGGAAGAAGGGACACAAAATGGCACAGGAAAAACGAATCACCATCAACAGTTGCAGGAAACTTGATGCTTCTTTCATTAATTCCTCAGCAAAGTAAGTACCAAAGTTTTAGTCTTCTAGAGGTCCAAAACTCAGAACCCTTCTTCTTTCTTTCTGTCTTGCTTAAATACATAAAAAACAATTCTTAACTGCTAGAACTTCTTGAAACTACTTCGACTACCTAAACTGTTAAAACTACTTATTACATTGCAATTGAGGGCATCACTATAGCTTCGATCTCTACAAACAAAGAAAACAAATTAAAACTTGAACTATTATTCTTTTTGCTGGATCTGATTTGTTGTTGATGCATCTCCCTGAAGTGTTGATGTATTTCCTTGACAAATCGGACATCCTTGCCCTGCATTTCTTCCAGAGTTCAATATTTGTCTTTTCTGCTTGCTGTCATGTCATTTCTGTTTCTGATGTGGTATTCAAACAGTTTTGCAGTAACGCCTCTTTTCCCGACTTGACCTAGCTGTTGCGTTTCCAACAGTGCCACCATGTGTTGCCTTTGTCTCAATTTGCCTATGCCTCTACGTTTCAAACAATGTTATCATGTCTCCTCCTGCCCGACTTTGCCTCTTCTGCTCGTGCCTGCAACGTTCTGTCTTCTATTCTCCTTTGCTCTGCGTTGGATCACTTACCCGAGTCCACTGCACGCATTCACATTTATTCATAAAACAAGTCGACTACAAATAATCCTGGACTTTAAATAAATTTAAATTAACCTTTGAATGGTATCGTGTTCGGCTTTCCATCACATTTTGGCGTTCCATGCTGCTTCGTTATAAGCCTCCTCTTACCTCCGATGTGATTTCTCAAAGGAAAGGTCCTTACTTCCAGATTTGAAATCCTTTGCAATTTAACTCTGAGTTGCATCGCGTCCGGCCCTCGTACCGCATTTCGCATTTCGACCTGTATAACATATTCCTTAACGCCATTCCTCCTAAGCTTGCGATGTGCGATATGCGAGAGGGTCCCACGACCAAACTTTAAATACTTTAGATCGAGCTTCGAACTACATCGCATCTAGCCCTTGTATCGCATTTCGCATTTCGGCCTGTATAACATATTCCTTAGCGCCATTCCTCCTGATCTTGCGATGTGCAATTGGAATATATTAAATCATAGTTCTGATTTAATACCCTCGTGTCGCACTTCGCATTTCAGCGTGTATAACATATTCCTTAGCGCCATTCCTCCTGAGCTTTGGGATTGTGATTTGTGATATGCGGGCAGGCCTTCCACATGCGATTGCGATTAAGCCTCCGAACACTGTTTTGCACTTATATTTGCATGACTCGACCTTGACCTATGTGCAATGTTCTGAACGCGTCAATCGGCCAGAGCTTTGAACCACTCTGCACGCGAATAAGCTCGACTTGACCTTTGCTGCACGCTTTTCTTCTGTGCTGCTCTTCTGGCTTAGATTACACT
Source organism: Pinus albicaulis (assembly GCA_034641835.2). Lineage (NCBI taxonomy): Eukaryota > Viridiplantae > Streptophyta > Pinopsida > Pinales > Pinaceae > Pinus > Pinus albicaulis. Next base: position 81,771 of record JAXQQM020089155.1, on the reverse strand, counting down.
TCCAATGTTGTTGCTTCCCTGATTTTGGTTCCAGTGCACATGTGATGATGAATCCTCGTTGAGCTTGTGGTTATCCTTTCAAGCATATTTGTAATATCCTGAAAGGGAAATGGACAGTAATACAAAGCATACAACAAGATATAAAATGCTAGAAACAAATCATGAAGCAGATACACATGAAATAGAGAGAATGCTAAGCCATTTTATTATACTGAAAAATAGAAATGAGTACAAGAGATGATCGGAGTGATGGCACCTCGACTTGCACTAGGCAAGTGTAGGAATACTCTCAGAATATCAATGGAAATGGTTGCTCTCTACTCTGCGTCCAAGCTGCTGGAACACTGTTGTGCTACTGCTACTGCTGGAACAAAATGAGTATTAGGGGATGCTCCCCTATTCAGAAAACGCTGCAACTTTGGAATCGACCTCTACTCACAAAACCCAGAAAAGCTCAGAGAGCGTTTCTGAAATGGTCGACCCCCGAAAACGCCTCCCTTGAGGATCTACGCTATCCTCCCAAGGGCCACGCTGACACTGAATGAAATCCTCCAAGATATGGCCTCCCACTCTGCCAAATGCCTCCAATAGGCAAGGGTTGGCCCCTTGCTCAATCCTCTAGCCTGATTCCTCCAAAAAGGTACCAATCTGGATCTCCCCCAAGATGGAGTGCGTCCTCCCTCTCAAGATTGCGCAGTCTCTGAATACTCTGCTCCTCCACGAATGCAAACCTCGATCCTCCTGCAAAATGCTGATGGAAATACCTCACCCGAGCAAGCACTTGAAGTCTCTCGGGGCTGAGGGTGGGATCTCCGAACGAAGACACCCGATGTACTGAACAGTATTGCAAACAAGCTAAACAGCCAGCGTGCTCCAAGTCGAAATGACTAGCTCAAAATGCATAAACATGAATGACCAAATGAGGGGGCGAAATGACTAGCTCAAAATGCATAAACATGAATCACCAAATGAGGGGGCTCTCCTCCATTTTATAACACTGGGCCTCTCTCTCTCTAGGCCCCACCACCTCCACGTGCTCCTTGGCCTACATTGTCTCCCTCATCTGTGTGAAGTAGGCCCCACGCTGCCCACGTGGTCTGCGTCCCTCTCTTGCGCTGTCCACTTGGCCACTAGGCCCCACTCTCATAATTTTGATGTGGGCTTTAGGAAGTGTTTTATCCTAAGTGAGTTAATTAATATTTTACTCACTTTATTCATGCTCCGACTATAATAAAGCAAAATTGGTCAAAATTAATATTTCCAATTAGTTATCGCTAATTGGGAATATTAAAGTCTCCCCCGGAAAAATATTGCTTGACCCCAAACAACTGTAGTGATGGATGCCGCAAGATATTCTCACTTTCCCAAGTGGCATCCTCATCCGGCAAATTCTTCCAGCTCACTAAGAATTCCCGGACTATCCTATTCCGCAACTGCCTCTCCCTGATATCAATAATGGCCTCCGGCTGTAGCACCAAATGCCCCTCATCATCCCTAGGCGGAAGCTCCCCTGTCACTGTCACCTGCTGTCCCAATGCCTTCTTCAGGCACGATACGTGAAAGATGTTATGAATCTTGCTGCCTTGGGGCAGCTCCAACTCATAAGCAACCTGTCCAACCCTGCATATCACCCTATAAGGCCCATAAAAACGGGGCTTGAGCTTCTCAGCTCCCTTCTGCTTCAGAGTCGACTGTCGGTATGGCTGCAAACGTAGGTAGACCAAGTTCCCTACCTCAAACTGTCTCTCCACCCGACCCCTGTCGGCATACAGCTTCTGTTGGTTTTGTGCTGTAGCCATGTTATCCTTGAGAACTTGGAGGATATCCTGACTCTCTTGGATCCAATCCTTGGCTCTCGGAGCCTTGCTGGCACCGAACATCACATCAACAAAAGATAAAGCATGATAACCATATAATGCATAGAATGGAGACATACTGATAGACATGTGATGCGTGTTGTTGTAGCAGTACTCTCCTAGGTGCAGCCACTTCAGACATGCTCTCTGCTGCCCACTGACATAGTTACGCAAATAGCCCTCTAGCCACTTGTTAACTATCCCTGTCTGCCCATCTGTCTGTGGGTGGTAGCTGGTGCTCGGTGTCAACTTTGTCCCCACCAGCCGAAAAAGCTCCTGCCAAAATCCACCCATGAAGCGGTTGTCCCTGTCACTGACAATGGTCCTGGGAAGACCATGTAACCTGAAGATATCCCTGAAGAACAGCTCTGCCACCTATGCTGCTGTATAATGTGCGGATATTGCAAAAAAATGTGCATATTTCGTCAGTCGATCAACGACGATGAATATACAGTCCTTGCCCCGCACCATGGGCAACCCTGTGATGAAGTCCATCGAAATACTCTCCCACTTCCCCTCTGGAATGGGAAGAGGCTGCAACAATCTTGCTGGATGGTTCATCTCCCCCTTGTTGCGCTGACAAATCTCGCACTCCCTGACATGCTGGATTACGTCCTCCTTGAGGCCCTTCCATGAGAACCTCTCCTTGATGGCCCTGTAGGTTTTGGTAAACCCCTGATGGCCAGACAATGGTGAGTCGTGAGAAGCCTGCAATATCTTCTTCTTGAGCTGAGAGCCCTCAGTCAAGAAGATCCTGTCCCTGTAATAGATGATCTCATCCATCACCCTGTACCTATCATCTGTCACCTGACCATCTAGAACCTCACAAGCAAACCTGTCCTTGGAGTACTCCACCAATAGTCGAGCCCTCCAATCTGCATCCAAACTCATCAGAGACAACGTGGCTAGTCTACGTGAAAGTGCATAAGCTACCACGTTGTCCTTCCCTTTGACATACTCGATGTCAAATTCGTAGGCCTGGATCCATCTGACCCACTTCTGCTGCCTCTCCTGTAGCTGCTTCTGCTCTAAGAAGAACCTGAGGTTGTTGTGGTCAGTCCTCACCCTGAACCTGTTACCTACTAGGTACTGCTGGAATTTGGCCAATGCATGCATGATGGCCAGCATCTCCTTGTCGTATATGGCATACAACCGCTCATGTGGAAGGAGCTTCCGACTCTCAAAAGCTATAGGGTGGCCTACTTGCATCAATACTGCGCCGATCCCCTCTCCCGATGCATCACGCTCCAGAACGAATGGCTGCGTGAAGTCTGACAATGCAAGCACTGGGCAGCTGCTCATCACCTCCTTGAGCCTGTCAAAGGCCCGCTGCGCTGTATCTGTCCAATTGAATGCCCCCTTCTTCGTCAGATCTGTAAGGGGTGTAGCGAGCTGAGAGAAACTCTTGACGAACTTCCTGTAGTAGGTGCAGATACCCACAAACCCCCGAAGTTCCATCATGTTTCTCGGCTCTGGCCAATCCCTGATGGCCCTGATCTTCTCATCGTGGACCCTCACTCCGTCCACCCCTATGATGTGTCCCATGTATAGCATCTCCGTCAACCCAAACTCGCACTTGGAGAGCTTAGCGTAAAACTGCTGCTCCTCCAAAGTACGCAACACTGTCTCTATGTGTTGGAGATGCTCCTCCCATGTCCTGCTATATATCAATATATCATCAAAGAAGACCAACACAAACTTCCTTAGGTGACTGCCGAAGATGTGGTTCATAAATCACTGGAAGGTGGCTGGTGCATTGGTTAGCCCGAAGGGCATCACCAAGAACTCAAAATGGCCATAGTGGCACCTGAAAGCGGTCTTGGGAATGTCCTGTTCCCTCACGCGAATCTGATGGTACCCGAATCTCAAATCAATCTTTGAGAAGAACTGTGCCCCTCTCAACTCATCCATCAGCTCGTCAATCCGAGGAATAGGGTACCTGTTCTTCATGGTCTTCTTTGTTCAGGGCCCTGTAATCAATGCACATCCTCTATGTGCCGTCCTTCTTCTTCACCAACACTACCGAAGAAGTGAAGGGATTGGTACTAGGCCGAATGTGCCCAAGAGCTAACAGCTCGCGGATAGCCCGCTCAATCTCGTCCTGATAGGCCTTGGGGTGCCTATAGGGTGTGGTAATAACAGCTTGAATGCCCTGCTAGCTCAATAGTATGCTCAAATCCCTGATCCGGTGGCTGTCCTGGTGGTATCTCCCCAAACACCGTGGCATACCTGTCAAGGATGGTCTGTATCTCTGAATGAACTGTCTGCCCAGTAGTCTTTGCCTCAGATGCACGCAGCTCTACTGCCCACTCTATGTTTCCCTTCCGAAAGTCTGCCTCCATTCGGTGAGCTGAAATAGTCTGGGGTGGGTAAGTGTGCGTGCCCCGTATCTTCTCGTGCTTCCCGGTCTTCTTATCATCCCACTCCATCTCCAAGGCCTCCCAATCTGTGGTGACCTTCCCTAGAGTGATCAACCACTGTACACCCAATACATACCACATTGGTATGCGGTATGTTAACCACGAAAAAGTGGTCAGTCACTGTGTAGGTGCCCATCGTCACTGCCAGCTCTAGAACATATCTGGCACACTGCATAGTCTGATCTCCTAGGAGCAACACTGAAAACCCATCGAAGCTCTCTGTCTTTATGCCTCTACGCTCTACCATCTATGCATCGATGAAGTTGTGGGTTGCCCCACTGTCCACTAGTACTGATACTCGCTGCCCCCGTACAGTCCCTCGGACACGCAGGGTTAGATACTTGGGTACTCCTCGCAATGCTGCAAGGGTCCCCCCGGTAGGTGCAAAAGCTGCATCTCCTGCTCCTGGTGGTGGAGGTGGCAAATGGTCCTGAGTTGCATGGCTGCCCCCTACCTCTACGTCATCATACTCATCCTCTTCCCTGCTGCTTTCGAAGAAGACCTCAATAAAGTGTGCTTTGCCAGCAGCACCTCTGTGTCCTGGTGCCCACAGCTCCTGACAGGTGAAACACAGCCTCTTCTTCTTCAACTCCCTCCTGGCATCATCATCCAACTGTCCCCTACCCTGATTCTCCTTTGGAGGCGGAATCCTCACATCCTTCCCCTTAGGCTGAAAAACCTGTCTCTGGGGGTAAGGCATCCTGCAAGTCTTGGGTCCTGCCAACTGCGTCATGGAGCATGGTTGGTCTAGTGGATCTGACCAATCCCCGAAGCGGCTTTGCTAACCCCTCATTGAACATGTAAATCAACCATGCCACGGATAGATCTGGCACCATCACTGAAAGTCTCAGGAAATCTAAGATATATGTATCCGGACTCCTGGTTTGTTTGAGCCTCGTCAGCTCAACAAAGTGCTCCTCCAGATCCCTCTGATCAAATCTCTCTATCAACCTCCAGGTGAACTCGGCATATGTGGTCACTGTCGAATGCCCGAGTGTAATCATCCCGTGGAACCACCAATCCCGGGCCTTGCCATCCAGATGCAGCGTTGCCACCTTGATGGCCTCTGTCTCCGCCATCTGGTTGAGCTGGAAGTATATGTCCATCTTCTCCACCCAAGCCTTTGCCAAACTGTTTGATGAGCCATCAAACATAGGCAAATGGAACCTGCTCATTGTACGCTGAGTGTTTCCCTCGTGGTAATGTCGGTTTCCCCTGTGATGGTCGCGGGGTCTGCTGTCCCGTTGGAGCTGGAAAAAATCTCGAAATGAAAGGGCATCCCTGAACTCCTGCCCATATGCCTGATACTCAGCAAAGTAATCACCCATGTGGCTGGGCTCTGGTTCCTGCTGTGTTCCTGCCCCAGTGTCTGCAGCCAGAAAAGTGGGCATGGTGGAACGTGTGGGTGCATGTGATGCCATGTGCTGAGTGGCATCGTGCTCCTGCAAATGGTGGGATGTGCCTGATCCCTCACCAACCTGGAAACCCCTTGGGGTTTCACGCTGTCTAGCCTCTACAGCGGTGAATCTCTGTCCCATCACCTCAATCTGCCTCGACAGATCCTGTACTGACTTGAGGAGCATTTCCCCAAACTTCTTTGCATCACTATCATCTGCCATCAGTTCCTCCTGTTTTGCGTCCACCACTGGAACGCAGTCACCCTCCCCGTAGGTGATTTGCAACCTACGCTCTCTGTCACGGTACTTTCTACCTCTGTAGCAAATATACGGCTTCTCTCCTGGTGTCATAGACAACTCACCCCACAGGCTGAGCCAGGTCTATGAGCTCTGATACCACTGTAATATCCCGAAAGGGAAATGGATAGTAATAAAAAGCATACAACAAGATATAAAATGCTAGAAACAGATCATGAAGCAGATACACATGAAATAGAGAGAATGCTAAGCCATTTTATTATACTGAGAAATAGAAATGAGTACAAGAGGTGATCGGAGTGATGGCACCTCGACTTGCACTAGGCAAGTGTAGGAATACTCTCAGAATATCAATGGAAATGGCTGCTCTCTGCTCTGCGTCCAAGCTGCTGGAATACTGCCGTGTTGCTGCTACTGCTGGAACAAAATGAGTATTAGGGGCTGCTCCCCTACTCAGAAAAAGCTGAAACTCTGGAATCGGCCTCTACTCACAAAACCCAGAAAAGCCCAGAGAGCGTTTCTGAAATGGTCGACCCCCGAAAATGCCTCCCTTGAGGACCTACGCTATCCTCCCAAGGGCCACGCTGACACTGAATGCAATCCTCCAAGATATGGCCTCAAACTCTGCCAAATGCCTCCAATAGGCAAGGGCTGGCCCCTTGCTCAATCCTCTGGCCTGATTCCTCCAAAAAGGTACCAATCCGGAGCTCCCCCAAGATGGACTGTGTCCTCCCTCTCAAGACTGCGCAGTCTCTGAATACTCTGCTCCTCCATGAATGCAAACCTCGATGCTCCTGCAAAATGCTGATGGAAATACCTCACCCGAGCAAGCACTCGAAGTCTCCCGGGGCTGAGGGTGGTGTTGTCGCACAAATTGTCAAGGCATTGCGACAACGGCTCAGATTGGGGGCTGTCACCCTTATCCCCAATCTCTCTATTTAAGTTGTCTCCTTGCAAGCTAAGGGAGGTAGACCCTATTAAAAATGAGGATGAAGAATCCAGGAGACACAGCTAAAACATCAAATACTTGATAAAATGGAAGAGATTCCACAGATCTAAATTAGATTTCACGTTTAAGACCAGTGCCTTATGGAGTCAAACAAGATCCCGTTATGCAATTATAAACAAGTAAGTGACGATTAACTGTTGCTTATTAAAACATGATTGATCACGATGATATTTAATTGAAAAAAACACCACAACCATGCATTAAAATATCTTAAACCCACAGCAATATTGTCACAAGATGAAAATGCCAGATGCTTTGAAATATTTCCGAAATTAAGATATTTCCAATATGACCCAGTTCAAAAATTAAAAAGATCTACAGTCAGACTTTAGATAAAAATAAAATTAGCGCATTTGACTATAGAAAATTTAAAATTTTGTATTTTTTGTATCTTCTAGATTTTTAAAATTTTGAAATTTTTTATTTTTATTTTTTTATTTTAAAACAAAATTTAAACTAATTCTAAAGAAAAACTAAAATTAAAATTTAAGTTTAAAACTAACTAAATGTCAAAATTAAAGTCCAAATAAAAGTTCTAATTTAACAAAAATTAAAATTTAACTCTAAAGTTAATCTAAAAAAATTAAAGAATTGCGTGTTTAAATTGGGCGTCGGATCTGAAGCTGAGGATCGCAGAGGGTTTCGCTCTCCAGCCAGAATACTGGCGAGAAGTCCAGATCTTCTCCAAGATCTGCGGTAAAGGGGCATAGCGCTGGCTCAGAAAATGGGAAGATCGGGGGCCCCCGGAGCCCCCACTTTCAAGCAAGTCACAATAGACAAGGGCAAGAGGCAGGTGGAGGGTCTGAAGATCACCGGATCCTCAACCGCCGGGAGTCGCACAAAGGGCGGTAACTCGATCCCAAGCGATCGCACAGTTAATCCGAAAAACGGTACCACAAGAAAGCCAGAAACAATCCCTGAACAGCCATCAGAGGAAGCTGATCCGCAAGAAGGAGGAACAGATCTGAACAATAATGCGAATAGCAGCCCCGATATGAATCAATCAACTGCAAGGGAGTCTGGGGATAACGGCAACCACCCAAAATACCAAGGCCGATGCAAGCCGAAGGCTAACGAAAGCCTCAGGGTAATCATTAACGACCCAGATCTGCAAGCTTACAGGGACCATATGTCCGTTCACGCTGTGATCTGCAAGTTCATGGGGTTCTGGCCCAATGAAAAAGCCCTCTGTCAATGGATCAAGCAAGTCTGGAAACCGAGAGGAGATGTGCAGTTACACTTGGGCGCCAAAAGCTTCTTTACAGTGGTTTTCGCGAATCTGGAAGATAAGGATCGGATCTTCGAGGGAGGCCCGTACTTTTACGCCTCAGCAGGCCTCTATATGAAACCCTGGAAACCCAACTTCACGCCTGAACAGGAAACGTTCACACAAGTACCGGTTTCGATCCAACTATTCTCTCTGCCAATAGATTATTGGAGACTAGTAGCGCTGGAACAGATTGGCAACACCTTGGGAACTTTTGTCCATGCTTCTGAAGCCACTCTTCAAAAAAGGTACACTTCCTATGCCCGCATTTGTGTTGAAATGGATGTGTCTGGGTATCTACATGAGGGTCTGTGGTTGGAATACAGAGACGAAGCCTATTTTCAGACCATTGATTACGAGCAGATACCCTTCAGATGCAGGAAATGTCATGAACATGGGCATTTAATCCGCGAATGCCCTCAAAATAAACTAGCTGAGAATCCCAAAGAGAAATCCACCCCGACTTCGGATGGATTTGTCCGACCCACGGGTAGACATTGGGCCAGTCACAAGAACACACCTAAATCGGACGATCCGCTCACCAGAACAATGAACACCTTTGAAATATTAGGAGAAGATTCTCCGTCCGAGAAGATAGAACAAACGCTAGTAGCGGAGCAGCAAGCCATCAGAATAGAAGGGCAAAGCAACCAATCAAGGGAGCCCTTCAAGCCTTCAGATCTGCTCTCAGCTGCATCGGAAGACAAAGCTGAGGAAGAGGATGAGGACATGGTCCTTAGTGAACTGGGCACGAAAGACCTGGAATTAGGCGAGATTCTGGAGAAAGAAGGATTAGATCTTAAATCTATAGTGGAGCAATGGAAACAGAAAGGAATAGACAAAATACCAGAGGAAGAAATCAATAGGGTAAACTACCTATTCCTAACTAGATAGGATGCAGCATTAAAGGGGATGAAACGAGGCAGAGAAGCAACCAAAGGCTTAGGCGTAAAATCACAAACCCTCCACCACACACAAGCCAATCTCAAGCACAGGAGGAAACGGGGAAGAAGATCCAATAATGATGCTCTTCACGAACTGGGTCAGATGTTGATTAATTCGGGAAAGATGAGAGCCCTTGAGGCTTTCTCTTTCTCATCTTAAGCACTCGTTAGCGATGAAAGTCCTCTCCTGGAATGTAAAAGGACTGGGCAGCCTTAGGAAACAAAGGCTCCTGAAAAAGAAAATCATGCAAGAAAAACCGGACTTGGTTTTCCTCCAGGAAACCAAATGCACGAATTAGAAATTGGATGAGCTGGGTAAACGTCTAAGCAGACATCTCGAACATCTAGCAGTAGAAGAAAATGGCATGAGCGGGGGTCTCGCAACTTTCTAGACCCCGAAAACTCTTCATCTCCTTAATGTAGAAGCTACCAAAACCTTTCTAGCCCTGCAAACGCAGGTCATAGGGGAGAAAGGAACCTTTATGTTCACAAATGTTTACAGCCCTCAGCGACAAGAGGACAAACTGTTGCTACTTAGCAATCTAACCAAGTTACATCAAAGACACCTCAACTCTAGTGCCATTTATGGAGGCGACTTCAACATGATAACCTCTCTCAATGAAAAGAAAGGGGGCACTCGTGCACTCGGCAATGATGCCATAGCCTTCAGCTCCTTCATTCGAGAAGTCAACTTGGTGGACATCCAACCCCGTTCTGGCACTTTCACCTGGACCAACAAAAGAGGAGGAGACAGGCTCATTGCCTCCAGGTTGGACCGCTTTCTGATCTCCAAAAGCATTCTCTTAGAAGGAAACATTATAGATTCTGATATCCTCCCCTCTGGAGGTTCGGACCATTGGCCTATAACGCTGCAGGCCTCGATTTTGGGCACTCCTAAGAACAGGCCTTTTCGTTTTGAGAAATTTTGGCTAACTCACAAGGATTTTTCTAGCAATATTAAAACTTGGTGGAAAGAACCCCTACCTGTAGAAGGAACGAAAATGTTCAAGCTTCAAGCAAGGCTTAAATTTATCAAGACCAAATTGAAGGCTTGGAATTGAGAAGTCTTTGGTAACATTTTTGCAGACAAACAACACCTTGAGCAACAACTGGAAGAAATCCATAACACTTGGATTCAAAGGAGCATATCGCAGGAGTCTATCAACACAGAGCGGGAACTCATGCAGAAATGGAATGAAAGATGCAAGCAGGAAGAAATTCTTTGGAGACAAAAATCACGAATTCAATGGCTTAAGGAGGGAGAAAGGAATATAAAGTTCTTCCATAGATCTGCTATGGATTACAGATGCAATAACAGAATCACCAGGATCTAAGATGAGCAAGGTACTGTCTTCCACTCGCACCATGACATTACTTGCCAACTCAGAAATCATTTCAAACTCATTGCCACTGAACCTAACGTGGAACGACAGGAAGCCATTAAAGAAGTAGTCTCATCCATTCCCATCCTCATAACCGAGGAGCATAACAGAGCCCTGGAGAGATCGATCTCCCTCCAGGAGGTGGAGGAGGCAGTCAAAGAAATGGCCAATGGGAAAGCTCCAGGGCCGGATGGTTTCACAGTGGACTTTTTTAAAGCCTGTTGGGATGTGGTTAAGGAAGACATTCGGGAAGTAGTGGAGGATTCCAGAACCTCATCTTCAATTCTGAAGTCCCTCAACTCCACGTTCATAGCGCTAATTCCCAAGGAAGCTGATGCCTGTACACCTGCCAAATTCAGGCCTATAGCGCTCCGTAATGTACTGTACAAGATCATATCAAAAGTCATGGCAAATCGACTGAAGCCTATTCTCCCTCAGATCATCTCCGAGGAACAGTCAGGTTATGTGGAGGGCAGAGAAATTATGGACAATGTTCTGCTGGCTCATGAGATGATCCACACGTTGCACTCAAAAAAGCTGGCATGATAATTCAATTGGGTCTCTCCAAGGCGTATGACAAGGTTAGTTGGGAATATCTGGAAGCCGTTCTCAAAGCTTTTGGCTTTGGTAACAAGTGGATTACCTGGATTTTAGCTCTGATTAAATCTCCCAGTCACTCCATTCTGGTCAATGGAGCCCCCTCAGCGTTTTTACCCTTCAAGAGGCATCAGGCAGGGGGACCCCATTTCGCCCTTCCTCTTTGTCATTCTGATGGAGGGCCTTAGCCGCCTCATCAGATCAGCTAAGGATAAGAATTTGATAAAAGGCCTTCAGCCCTTAAGCAATTTTCCGGCCACTACCCATCAACAGTTCGTGGATGATACTATGCTACATGGAGTCCCGACTGTAAAGGAAGCCAGAGGTTTCAAGCATCTTCTAAACTTGTTCAGTCACGCCTCGGGTATGGACTTTAACTTCGTTAAATCCTCTGTTTTCTTTTTTAACACGCATTTAGCTATTCAAAGGCATTTGACCGGTATCCTGGGTTTTAAGAGAAGTAATCTCCCGTCCAAGTACCTGGGTATTCCCCTTACAGACAAACCATGGCAGAAGTGTCACTGGGAGAAGCTTCTTTCCAAGTTAGCAGACAGGTGCAATCATTGGACCAACTGGGTCCTCAACCTGGCTGGTCGTCTGGTCATGACGAAGGCCATTCTTCAAGCTATTCCTCACTACATGCTTTCGATCCTTCCAGCTCCTAAGGGAGTGCTTCAGAAAATCAGGAACATCCAACGGAATTTTCTCTGGTCTGGAAACTCAGGGAAGCCAAAGTGGGCACTGGCAGCCTGGGACAAACTTTGCAAGCCTAAGAGCTATGGCGGGTTAGGGTTACAGGATCCAAGCTCTACCAATAAGGTGTGCGGAGCTAAACTCTGGTGGAGGTGGCTCTCAGAACCACAAACCCCGTGGGCACGCCTCTGGAAAGCCAAATATGCGGCGCAATGGCAGCTTGAAGAGCTCGTAAGAATTACTGACATCCTTGCAGGCTTCGCCCATATGGAACCTTGCCCGAGCCAACAGGAACATAATACAAGACCACTGTTTTTGGGAGCTCAGGAATGGTCACCACGCTCTTTTTTGGGAGGATGCCTGGCACCAACTCCCGAAAATCTTGACCTACAACCCCTACAGCAATGGTTTAAGAACAATGGAAAACTGAAAGTTCATCATTACTGGGCTAGTAACGAGGGCCAGCAACATTGGAGAACTTGGACTCTCTCTCCCCCTCCTCCGGGTGAACACTTGGTGAATCTCCTCAATACCCTCAATACTATCCTAAGGAAGAGACTAATCAGAGCAGTGCAAGGGCCGAATATCCTTCGCTGGGGTAAGCTTACCGGAGGTTCTTTTAACCTCAAATAAGCCTGCTCTTATCTGGAAAACAAGGACGATGATGATAAGGTGGCCTGGTATGATAATGTATGGGACTGCAACCTTTGGCCCAAAATCAAGACCTTTCTATGGCTTCTTCAGAATAGAAAAATCTTAACCTGGGAAAATCTTTTAAAGAAAGGGTTCATAGGACCCTCTCGGTGCCCCCTATGTGAGAAGCAGGAGGAGACAATGAATCATTTGCTCAATGACTGTGTATGGACTAGCAACCTATGGGATTGGATACAAAGCATATTCCACCAATCGGACAGAAATAGAAATTCCATTCACGAAACAATTACCCATTGGCGCTCAAACTATTCCAATAGTAATATGGTAAATAATATTTGGAGGCTCAGTCCTGGTTTCTTAATCTGGACAGTATGGAAGGAGAGAAACAATCGCATTTTTCACAAACGCAGCATCAGACAGCTCGACGAAATAAAAACGATTATTATGCAAGGCCTAACAGAGACTACTCTCACTTGGTGTAAAGAAGAAAAAGCCGAGTCGCTGTCTCCTAATGACCTCAGAATTCTGGCTATTTTCGGTCTCTCTGAAACGGCAGAGCGCTGTATGCAGGAGCACGCCCGCCAGCCTGCACCCTCTCCTGTAATATGGCAGAGTCCTCCTCCAGGATATTGCAAGTTCAATTTCGACGGAGCCTCCAAAGGCAACCCAGGCCCTACCGGCATGGGAGGCGTCCTGCGCAATGAGAAGGGAGAAATTATGCATATCCTCTGCAGAAACCTAGGAGAAACTACGAACAACGATGCGGAATTCGCAGCTCTAGAACAAGGGCTAAGGCTTTTAATTCGACTCGGCAAAGGGCTGGCCATTGTAGAAGGCGACTCCCAGCTTGCCATCACAACTATTAAGAGAATTCAGCATGGAACGAAGCCCAGTAAGGCTATAAAACACTGGCGTCTAGCTGCTGTCACGGAGCTTATAGCGCAGCACCTCGCATCCCTCGGTGGTATCATCCTTCAAGTAGTGCGAAGGAAAGCTAATTCTCTCGCAGACCACCTCGCAAACTTTGCGGTAGATAACCCAACTAACGCCCTGGACACATGTTGGTTGGATTTACCGCATGTAAAGCTTAGGGATCAGTGCTATATCATCTCTCGGCACGACTTAACTGCCGGTACTACCGTGGGGACGGACGACAGCTTATCCATCATCAGCAGATCATGAATACCCGTCTCGTGATTGATCATGTCAGACGGCACAGCTCGGTAAGAGTACCTCGCTATTCTTGGGTTCGGCAGTCCATTATGAGAAAGGACAACTGTAAAGGATCCGCTCCTTACAACGGTTTAGGAGGAGATCTCAAGCGTGTGATAGGTCCGCTCAGGGGACGGAGATCTCTGTTTATGACCCCGGCATTAGTGGACGGATCAGACAACGATCTGCCTTGCATCATAGCTTTGAATGGCTATCGTGCAGCGTTTATCGCTCCACCACCCGACATTCTATTTATGCGACTCTTGGCTCCCTCAATCTCATTTCTTAATCTCATTTCTCTCTTAGCTGTGCGCTTTCCTTGCTCTAGGCCTAGGTTTTACTCTTTTCCTCTCAGTAATCACTCGGATCTCTTTTACCTGGAATCCATGGTTGATATCAACCTCCGCAGCATTAAAGCATCGCAGGCCCTCAAGCGAGCCAAGGATAGTTACGAAGCCTCTGTCTCAAAACGGGGGAAGCAAACGATTGAATTGCTGGAAGAAGAGGTAGAACTCTCCCAGGCTCGGACTGACGACAATGCTATCAGTGAAGAGGTCGACTGGTTAGTCGACCCCGGGACACCTTCCACTCGCCACACGCAATTCCTGCAGACCCGAGTGGTGGCATGGAAGATGAAGACTATGCTGGCGAAGGCAATTTCCATGCAGGGCGCCGCGGTCAAAGAAACCTTTGCAGCAACCTCCATGGCATCGGCCAGGAATACCACGCGGCTGGACAAAATGGAAGTTGCCTTTAACTCACTCACAGAGGAACTCCGTAAGCACGGCAAAGCTCTGGACAATTTCGTTCGGCGTTTTGATATCTATCTCCGCCATGTCCTCAATGTTTCCATTGAAGTTCCAACAAATGATTCGCAGACCACCATCATCCGACGTTTCAAGCCCATAACTCAATCGAAAGGTGACGAGGTAGCAAATCCAAGCATGGTTGGTCATTCTGGAGCTTCAACTTCCACTCAATGATGTTTATGATCTCTCTTTGGTTTTATGTTCGGACTGTATCTAGAAATAGGCGTATTTCTATGTCTATATTTGCTACCAGTCGCAATCGGTATGTAACGGGAACCCTCCGGCCTTCAGCACTATTTTGGTTGATTTCTCTAGTCTCACAGGTAGCCCTGCGTGGTGGACCTGCAATTTTGTTTTTGGTTTCATGCTCTTACGAAGCCTGGCTATCCATAGTCCAACATTTCTCAGTCTAATAGTCAGCTCGTTAAGGAGCAGGCCTGTGGCGCTACATGGCTAATTTCTTTCAGGCCCTTTGTACTCTTTTGTAATCTCTGGTTCATGATATAATATATTGATACTCACTTACAAAAAAAAAATCTAAAAAAATTAAAATTAAAACTAAAGCTAAGACTAAATTAAATCTAAACAAAAAAATTCTAATCTTTTGTTTCTAAAACTAAGTCGAACTACACTAAAAATTTAAATCCTAATCTAAACATCTAAATCAAATTAATTCTAAACTAAATTAAATCTAATCTATGAAAAATTAAAAAATTAAAAATCTAAAATTAAATCAAATTAATTCTAAACTAAATTAAATCTAATCTAAGAAAAATTAAAAAATTATAAGTCTAAAATTAAAATTAAAACTAATGCTAAACTTAGACTAACGTAAAACAAAAATCAAAAGCTAAAATTACAAAAAAAATCAAACCCAACCAACGTGAATGAAAAATAAACACAGATCAGACCGCTGTACGACCGTACAGACGGCGAATGAATGAAATCCACAGGCAGAGGGCAAAAATTTCGTATGGATGTGGAGTTAATTGGCTGAATGCAGATAAATTTCGATTTTTTGTACAAGTTTTGAAGGACGTATGGTGTACGGACGGCAAAGATCAACAAATTCGACTGTTAGAGGTGAAATTGATGATTGCAGAAGGCGAAATAGGGTAAATCAATCATGCACAAAGGGAATCAGGCTGCAATTTGATTGTTTCTGTAACAAATTTTAGATTTTATGCAGTTCAGAATTTTCTTTTATGCAGAGAAATTCCGCCGTACGGCCGTACGGACATTGGTGCTGAACCCAAATCGTATGGATGCAGATTAAAAAGGCGATTGGGCAAATCAGCAATTCAATTGCCGAGATTAACAATAGCAAAATTTTCCCAAAACAATTTCTCCTCATCCAGCAACAAATTTCACTAGAAATTCAAATTTTCAAATTTTTTGAATCAGAGATCTAAAGCCAAATCTTAAAATTTTTCTAAAAAAAACCTGTAGAACCTGCACAAATCAGATCAGATCCAAACCATGTATGGAAATAAACTCTTAGATCTAAAAAATAAATACAAATTTACAAGGCTAAATTACAGATTTGAGGCCCTCATGGCCAGATTAAAATCTATTTTAGCACAGTTTATAAATTAAAATTTTAGTGAGAGGCACAAGCCCTAGAAAACCCTGCAAAACCACCAATTTCGTAAGATAGACTTGGAATTTAACAAATAAGGAGCTTTTCAGACTTATGTTTATTGAGAGTCGGCTGGTCCAACCGAAGACTTCCCCAGACGCTCAATGTTAAGAAAAAATTCCCTGCATACTTAGATCCGGATCTTAGATCGATAGAAATTTAAGAAAACAACATGAGACCTTTTCAGAAAAATCAGAATGTTATTTTATAAACCCAGAAAACTGCACAAGATACCTGTATTCAGATTAATCCATGAAGGCCATCAACCATAAAATGCAAGAAACAAAATAGTAGAGTTTAGAGACAATTCACCACATAGATCTGAGAAGGAACATCAAGATTTGTAACCCCAAAGTCTTTATGCTTTATTACTCCAAAATTTACAAGAGCTTCCAAGACCAGTGCACGATTCTGATATCGGATGCCTCAAGAATGACAAAGACTTCTAAATTTATAGGACAAAATCTCGAACGGCTAGTTTGGATGATCCTCGTCAAAATAATCTCAACCGTCCAAAAGATTTAATTATTTTTTAATCCGGAGCGTTGAAATTAAAATTTTGGGGAAAAAACGAATTTATCATTTAATTCAATTTTAATTAACTTAAAGATATTATTTTTGAGTTAATTACCCCAAAATTTTGACCTTGACTTAACCACCAAGGCCCAAGGGTCCAATATTTCTTAAAATTCTCAATATTCCCTTGGCCTGGGGCGTTCAAAATCATTTTCCAAGGACCCACAAATTTTGCCTTTAAAGATTTAATTCTAACTTAGGACCCTAAATTAATTAAATTTCTGGTTTAAGATTTTATTAATTAATTGACCAGAAAATTTAATTAATTGACTAAGATGGGATTATAATTATTTTTCCAACCCTCTTTTACATGAGATAATACATTTACATACATGAAGGGGTAATACCCATTCGTATAGACTCTCAAATAAATACCCAATTCTGCGACTCAAAACATGATCTAGTAGACCAAGTAGTTGAAACTACTTTTACAAGGACTCGATAGAACACTAGGACTCACTTAGTATGCTGATGATAAAATCCACCTTAGCTTTGGGGTGAGGCTGGAGGGAAAAACTCTGCCGACGAAAGTGATACAAAAAACCTCCTAGGATAGAGATCATCAACAACATACTAGGCTTACCTAGGTTGTTACATACATTGACGGTCTTACTTAGATCATTTACATCATTACATGCAGAATGGGTTTACATCATTTGTAAAAATTTCGACTGATGATGGAATCTGAATGGCGTGACCACGAACATGATAAGTCCCATTTGAAAAAAATGGGAGTGTACTGCTATGGGGTCGTTGACAAAGAGTGGTCAACATCTGGCTCTACTTGGGGACACGTTGCTTCATCGAAGGAATGTGAGAATCCAGAATCTGCATCCAAGCAACACACAAGATTGCATAAGTAGTGTCCATCCAAATATCATCATATAACATTAAACTCATGGAAAAAAGAAGCTTTTCTTTTATTTATTATTCTATTTAACATGAAAAGTAAATCTACTCTAACTGCAAAATGAAATGTTGAAATAACAAGGTGTAAGGTTAGAGATACAATACAAAGGATCCCCTATGGCATCAGATGTGCTCAACATAGTGTATGCTGAGCATTTGCCTGCTTTCAGGCAAGTCTGTAGGCTGCTTTTCAGATGTGCCATGTCCAATCTTGCACAATGTAGGACTTTGTCTTATGCAAATGTCAAGCTGCTCTTGGCCATTAGACGAATCAAACCACTTCTTATTTTTTTTGCTTTTTTCTCTTTTTCTGAGTGGGTTGTGATGTCAGCAATGAGACCACTGTAGATTTCTTGTCCTCATCTTGAAGATGTTTGTACAAAATATCTGAAGAACCTGGAGCATGACCAATATTATTCTGGATATACTCTGTCAATGGTGACACATAAGCTTGATCTTTCTCAACATCCTTTCAAACCATAGTTAAATCCTCCGTGTGATGAGATGGGAATGGCTTTAGCAGACAAGAAGTCTTATGATCTGTTGACAAATCTGACTTGGGTTGGAAATTTTGCATGTGTGATCTTTCCATTCTTTCCAACTTCTTTTGGACAACAGCGATTTCCTTCGCATGATTCACTTCAATCATCAACAATCTATGTTCCATGTTTTTTATTGATTCATCATTATCTGCTTTCATGGCTATGAAGAAACTTTGCATACAGTTCATCTCTTTCTTATGATTTGTTTCCATGATCGTCATTTCCTTAACATGTTTTTCTTCCATGTCAATTATTTGATTGGAGTGATTAAATTCCATGATTTTTAACTTGTTTTCCATGACATTTATTTCCTGTGCATGACTTGCTTCCATGGAATTTATCTTATTTTGAAGATTGATTTGGTTAGCTTCCATGTTTTGAATCATTTGCGTATGATTGGGTTGCACATCCTTAATCATCTGAGCTGGTTCCTTAACCTGACTTTCATGATCTTCTATATGCATGTGATAGTCCTTACCAACAACATTAATTTGATGGCTTGACCCTGCCATTCTTCTAGCTATGATTCTTTTGACAACATGGCAAGTAACCTCTTCATGAAGATCATTACAGGCTCTACAATAAGGCAGAGTTTCATCCACAAGATTTGCAAACTCGAGTTGATTTGTCGGTCTCTGCTCATTAGATAGGCCTCTTTTCTGCAAAGCATTATTATTTCTAGGTTGGGAATTTTGCGTTTGAGCCCTTTCCATTTGGACCAACCTAGCCTGTAAGACACTTATTTCCTTAGCATGATTAAGCTCCATGCTTTCAAGTTTCTTAGCATGATTAAACTCCATGCTTTCAAGTTTTTGCATTAACTTTTTCATAGGGTCATCATCATCTTCTAGAGGTTCTTTTCTTTTAGGCACTTTTAACTTAGTTGCAGCCCTATCAAAACCAGGAATTTCAGACTTCCCAGATGCCCTTCTATCTTTTTCAAGCTCTTCAGCTAAAGATTGACGAGCCTTATAATTTGCAGTTTTAGCCCATCTTAACTCATATGAAGTATCAGAATCAAAAGCATCAATGTAAAAATTCAGAAGAGATCCATCAGGAGGTTTATGATTTTGAGATATTTCTCTAAGGATACCATTAAATCTCCTGTTAAATTCTTTAGTCGTTTCATTATCTTTCTTTTTTATGGTACTGATTTCCCTTACCAAATGCCTATCTTCTCTTTTATCACCATACTTTTCCTTAAAGGTAGTTACAATTGATTCAAAAGTATTGAATGAATTATCAGGCTTTTCCATAAACCATTCAACAGCATCCTCGCCAAAAGTAAGAGCAAAAGTTTTCATCTTTACATCATCGAAATTATTATTTGCAACTGCAAATCTATTCCACCAGTTAGTGAAAGAAAATAAATGAGATTTAACACTAACTGCGTCATTTCCTTGAAAGATAGGTAATTTATCCATTTGAGGGAGATCATGGGGATAACCCTGAATATTAGCAAAATTAAACGGGGCAAAAACATCCATGATATCGTTTTTAGGATTTTACAAATAGATCCGTGTTCAAGAATAGTCAAAAGGTCCTCAAGAAGCGAACTTCTTAGCAGGAACTCTTGTAAGAAATGAAAGAATTGGAGTTGCCACTTGAACATGAAACTAATTCTAAAACAGAAGAAATAATCGAGAGATAGCAGATGGATATCAGGGGGGGATTCTTGTCTGAGAGTAAATAGATGAATAAGTGGAGTCGCCACCCAAACAAGAAGCCAACCAAAATGTCCAGGTGCTAAAGATGAAATGATTAGAGATATGACGAAAGATAAGACAATGAAAATATGAAGAGATGAAAGATGCCAGAAAATGTGATCCCTTGCGACAGGCTAATGAATGTCGAGGAAAGATTAGAAGATTAGAAAATGTCGTTAAGACCAAGGACAAAAAAACTCTATCCCCGGCAACGGCGCCAAAAAATGTTGTCGCACAAATTGTCAAGGCACCGCGACAACGGCTTAGATTGGGGGCTGTCACCCTTATCCCCAATCTCTCTATTTAAGCTGTCTCCTTGCAAGCTAAGGGAGGTAGACCCTATTAGAAATGAGGATGAAGAATCCAGGAGACACAGCTAAAACATCAAATACTTGATAAAATGAAAGAGATTCCACAGATCTAAATTAGATTTCACGTTTAAGACCAGTGCCTTATGGAGTCAAACAAGATCCCGTTATGCAATTATAAACAAGTAAGTGACGATTAACTGTTGCTTATTAAAACATGATTGATCATGATGATATTTAATTGAAAAAAACACCACAACCATGCATTAAAATATCTTAAACCCACAGCAATATTGTCACAAGATGAAAATGCCAGATGCTTTGAAATATTTCCGAAATTAAGATATTTCCAATATGACCCAGTTCGAAAATTAAAAAGATCTACAGTCAGACTTTAGATAAAAATAAAATTAGCGCATTTGACTATAGAAAATTTAAAATTTTGTACTTTTTGTATCTTCCAGATTTTTAAAATTTTGAAATTTTTTATTTTTTTATTTTAAAACAAAATTTAAACTAATTCTAAAGAAAGACTAAAATTAAAATTTAAGTTTAAAACTAACTAAATGTCAAAATTAAAGTCCAAATAAAAGTTCTAATTTAACAAAAATTAAAATTTAACTCTAAAGTTAATCTAAAAAAATTAAAATTAAAACTAAAGCTAAGACTAAATTAAATCTAAACAAAAAAATTCTAATCTTTTGTTTCTAAAACTAAGTCAAACTACACTAAAAATTTAAATCCTAATCTAAACATCTAAATCAAATTAATTCTAAACTAAATTCAATCTAATCTAAGAAAAATTAAAAATTCTAAAATCTAAAATTAAATCAAATTAATTCTAAACTAAATTAAATCTAATCTAAGAAAAATTAAAAAATTATAAGTCTAAAATTAAAATTAAAAATAATGCTAAACTTAGACTAACGTAAAACAAAAATCAAAATCTAAAATTACAAAAAAAATCAAACTCAGCCAACGTGAATGAAAAATAAACGCAGATCAGACCGCCGTACGACCGTACGGACGGCGAATGAATGAAATCCACAGGCAGAGGGCAAAAATTTCGTATGGATGTGGAGTTAACTGGCTGAATGCAGATAAATTTCGATTTTTTGTACAAGTTCTGAAGGCCGTATGGTGTACGGACGACAAAGATCAACAAATTCGATTGTCAGAGGTGAAATTGATGATTGCAGAAGGCGAAATAGGGTAAATCAATCATGCACAGAGGGAATCAGGCTGCAATTTGATTGTTTCTGTAACAAATTTTAGATTTTATGCAGTTCAGAATTTTCTTTTATGCAGAGAAATTTCGCCGTACGGTCGTACGGACATTGGTGCTGAACCCAAATCGTACGGATGCAGATTAAAAAGGCGATTGGGCAAATCAGCAATTCAATTGCAGAGATTAACAATAGCAAAATTTTCCCAAAACAATTTCTCCTCACCCAGCAACAAATTTCACCAGAAATTCAGATTTTCAAATTTTTTGAATCAGAGATCTAAAGTCAAATCTTAAAATTTATCTAAAAAAACCTGTAGAACCTGCACAAATCAGATCAGATCCAAACCATGTACGGAAATAAACTCTTAGATCTAAAAAATAAATACAAATTTACAAATTAGTTTACAAATCTGAGGCCCTCATGGCCAGATTTGAATCCATCTTAGCACAATTTTCAGAGATTTAAAATTTTAGTGAGAGGCACAAGCCCTAGAAAACCCTGCAAAACCACCAATTTCGTAAGATAGACTTGGAATTTAACAAATAATGAGCTTTTCAGATTTATGTCATTGAGAGTCGGCTGGTCCAACCGAAGACTTCCCCAGATGCTCAATCTAAAAAAAAATTTCCCTGCACACTTAGATATGAACTTTAGATCAATAGAGATTTAAGAAACAACATGAGATCTTTTTAAGAAAAATCAGAATGTTAATTTATAAACCCAGAAAACTGCTCAAGATACCTGTATGCAGATTAATCCATGAAAGCCATCAACCATAAAATACAAAAGCAAAGTAGCAGAGTTTAGAGACAATTCACCACATAGATCTGAGAAGGAACATCAAGATTTGTAACCCCAAAGTCTTTATGCTTTATTACTCCAAAATTTACAAGAGCTTCCAAGGCAAGTGCACGATTCTGAGATCGGATCACTCAATACCGACAAAGACCTCTAAATTTATAGGACAAAATCTCCAACGGCTAGTTTGGATGATCCTTGTCAAAATAATCTCAACCGTCCAAAAAATTTAATTATCTTTTAATCTGGAGCGTTGAAATTAAAATTTTGGGGAAAAAACGAATTTATCATTTAATTCAATTTTAATTAACTCAAAAATATTATTTTTGAGTTAATTACCCCAAAATTTTGACTTTGACTTAACCACCAAGGCCCAAGGGTCCAAAATTTCTTAAAATTCTCAATATTCCCTTGGCCTGGGGCTTTCAAAAATCATTTTCCAAGGACCCACAAATTTTGCCTTTAAAGATTTAATCCTAACTTAGGACCCTAAATTAATTAAATTTCTGGTTTAAGATTTTATTAATTAATTGACCAGAAAATTTAATTAATTGACTAAGAGTGGATTATAATTATTTTTCCAACCCTCTTTTATATGAGATAATACATTGTAATATTCCCAATTAGCCTTGCTAATTGGAATATTTCATTTTTGTTTAATTTTGCCGCTTTAGCTAGAAATAATAAATAAAGTGAGAAATAAGAGGGGTCACCTCACTTTAGTCACCTCACTTTATAAAATAAAGTGTTTTCCTAGTTGATTAACGTTATAACTTAAAGAGGGGGCCTTGGGGGTCCACATGGATATGAGGGGAGGCCTCACGCTGACCCAAGGGTAACTGCGCAGGCCAAGGAGAGTGAAGGACGCAGTCAAAGTTTTGGAGGGAGTTTAGCACTATAAAAGGTGGGGTTCTCACCTCATTTTGACATGCATGATTTGATATTGATATTGAGAGCTAGACTTCTGTCTGCTTCAGCACGCCGGTTGTTTAGTCGGTCTGCAGCACTGTTTAGTGCAACCGAGTGTCTCCGTTCGGAGAACTCACCCTTAGCCTCGGGGGACTTCGAGTGCCTGCCCTGGTAAGGTTATTTTCTTGGTATCACCCTTAGCCTCGGGGGACTTCGAGTGCCTGCCCTGGTAAGGTTATTTTCTGAGCATCATCCTTCAGTTTCAGTGGTAAATTGCAGTGGTTTCGGGTGGAGATTTGGCAGAGGAGATACCCCTTCTTGAGACTGCGCAGATCTGGAGAGATAGCAGCAGATCCAGCCTTGGAGGACGCAGATCTGGAGAGATAGCAGCAGATCCAGCCTTGGAGGACGCAGATCTGGAGAGATAGCAGCAGATCCAGCCTTGGAGGACGCAGATCTGGATAGGGAGGACTCAGATCCAGCAGATCTAGCCTTGGAGGACGCAGATCTGGAGAGATAGGACGCAGATCTGGAGAGGGAGGACTCAGATCCAGCAGATCTGGGCAGAGAGGACGCAGATCCAGTCAGGGAGGACGCTGATCTGATGAGCAGGGTCTTTGTGTGAGGGTTTGGCAGCGTTTTTCAGTGTTTCCAGCCTGAGGAGCTTGGTTATTTCATCCGGAGGATTTGCAGGAGGATTCAGTCCCTTTTCTCAGCGTGTTTCTTGAGCTTCTGCGCTGTTCCTGGAGGCACAGCGTTTTTGTAGGAGGAGGGTTTCTGGGGGCGATTTTCGGAGGTGGTCCGTTTGGTATATGGTTTCTAGGGTTTTGTCCGGAGCAGTGAGTACAGGTGAACTGTAGATTTTCAGCTCATTCCGGCAAGGGGATCAGCCCCTAGCTTCAGTTCATTCCAGCAGCAGCAGTTTACGGCAGTTTCTTCCAGCAGCTGGGAAGCAGTTTCTGTAGCAGCCATTTCCTGTTTCTGAGAGGGTTCTTCACTTGCCTGGTGCAAGGATAGGTGCTCTTATTCTGATTATCCATTGTACCCATTTATATTCTCAGATTAATAAAATGGCTTAGCATTTCTGGTATTTTATGTGTATTTGTCCCATATTCCAGTTCTGGCATTTTCTTCTATATAGCTGCTTGTTGTTTTTCTGGGTATTACTGGTTATTTCCCGTTGGGGATATTACAGTGGTATCAGAGCATAATTCTGGCTCAGCCTGTGGTCTATGACATCGGGAAAGAGATCATACAGAGCAATAGCAGTTGCAATACCAAAAACGCAGTTGGAAAAAGGGCCAAAATATAAAGGGTCAAATTTTGAAGTTTGGAATCTTGAGAAACGTTTTCTGGGTTTTTCTGGGTTTTGGACAAGGATCACCTTCCCAAATTCCTAGAATTTTCTGAGTAGTTTTCAGTGGTTTAATCGGAGGTCGAAGTTGAGCAACAGTATGGTTTTGCAGCAGCCGTGCAGTTTCTGAGGAGCCTGAAGACACATAGCAGAAAGAGCTGATGGCAGGAGATGTGGATAAGAGGAGATTTTGGGAGACACTCCTCCAACACATGCAGGTGATGTCACAGAAACTCACTGCGCTGGAGATTAGGCAGCGGGAAGTCGCAAGGGGTTTTCAGATCGTTGAGGGATCAGGCACATCCCACCATTTGCCGGAGCATGATGCCACTCAGCATATGGCATCACGTACACCCACACGTCCCACTATGCCCACATTCTTGCCAGAAGACACAGGGACAGGAGTGCGGTGAGGTGCACAGAGGGACAATCCAGCACCCACGCGACCCACCATGCCCACCTTTCTGGTAGAGGACGAGGGGTCGACAACACCGAGAAAGTTGAGTCCAGCTCGATGGGCAGCCGTTTTTGCAGAGTGGCAGGGCTTAGGACAGGCATTCATGGATACTCTCCCCTTCGAGCGCTATCTCCAGTATCGATGCGGCATCAAACCCCCTGAGCAGCACCAGCACAAGGGGCACGGATACCACCGTGATGACCACCGTGCGACTAGTAGAGATTATGTTCAGCTCCAGCGTGATAGTAGACCTCACAACTTTCACAGAGGGAACAAGCACTCACATGATAGGGGCTTACAGCGCACAGTGGACAGATTCCATCTACCGACATTTGACGGGTCATCCAGCGCTCAGAAAAAGCTCGGGTGGACAAGTTGGATACCTCTTTCCAGCTTGATCCCGAGTATCGGAGAGGAAAACCATTAAAATGGTTACCTCGCACTTGGAGGATGAGGACACACAGGATTGCAGGGAGTTCGAGGATACACCTAGTGTGACACAAGACTCACCATCATTAGAGACCTCCTTGACCGTGCCGGTTGATATCGTAGTGGAGGAGGTAGAGCCTACCCCGGTAGAGCCATCCACTGAGGTGATGACTGGAGCCATGTCCGAGTCTTTGGGTGGTAGCAGCACACGACAGATGGGTGAGGTATCAGGAGATATATCCATTATCGATGAGGCACTAGGAGATACAGAGGTATTGGATGATGGTCGCAGACAGCAGTATCATCGGCTTCGGACGGACCTTCGAGCTTTGAGGGAGAAGGCCACGTCAGTACGGGAGACCATTTTGTTGCAGGACCAGGAGCTGGAGGGTATGAGAGTGACTTGCGCCAAGTCGGCGGCCAAGTTGGTCCGCATTGGGGAACAGCTGAATTCCCTGATGGTACAACCAGAGGGCACGTTGGAGTGTCAGATCATTCCCCTTCAGGTATGCATGGATGGGACTAGCAGTATTGTTGGGTCATCTCTTCCCGTTGGAGAGAAAGAGGCAGAGCCACCTAGTCAGGTCTCATATGTTGACTTGGATAGTGGTATAAGACGATCAGAGTTGCACAGGGTACAGCAGCCACGTGTGGAGGTTGGATGGCGAGAGATTTTGAGTTGGTACTCGGTGGAGCAGGCTATGGATGAAGGGGAGGTCTCAAGGAGAGATCTCACTGGAGATGCACTTCGACACACCATGGGGTGCAATGACTTTCTTCCCTTCTCACAAGAGCAGATAGAAGATGGGGGACATCTTCGGATGGATAACATCTCTCATGCGTGTAATGGACATCCCTTGAGCCATACACATCATGATGGGAGGGTTTTGCCTACCACCTATTTGATTCTTGATAGGGTCTCATTGATCCTTGAGAAGTTTATATTCCAAAATCCCATGAAGTGCAAAATCAGAAATTTGAGTTGGGAGGATGGTAGCCCTCATGGGAGGAGTACCAGGATAAGGAGAAGGAGGCATCCACAAGTGATTGAGTGGATGGGGATGATGAGCAAGGAGCTAGGAGGCTACTTGCAGATCTGTGATACCAGGCAGCAGGAGGCTTGGCTGCGCTGGTTACTCTTGAAAGAGTTTGGCCATCACTTGGCAAACACTCTTCCTAAGAGTAGGAGGATGGGGAAAAGATGGATGGATACTTGCATCATTGAGCAGCATAGAGTATGGATGCACGGTGTTGATGTGTTACTCATATCATTCATTGTGTCGTCATCACATGAGTTGCATGATGGAGGTATGGGGAGGCAACACAATTTCTTGTTGCTTTGCTTGGGAGAGCAAGGGCAGATTTGCTCCCACACTTTGCATGATGTTGGAGGAGGAGGAGATGGCACTATCTCCTTGGTCTTTGATTGGGAAGCACTTCCATCTTGGGAGGTATTCCATATTTGTTGCAGCATTATTAGAGGAGTCTTTGACAAGGAGCATGTCAAAGAACAGAGTCTTGTATTGACAGGAGCTTATTTGCATGAGCTCACAGCGTTGTCACCTTGGAGCAGAACGTTATGGATGAAGTGTGCGCAGCAGAGATGTGGTGGATCTATAACCCATAGGTCCCAGGATCACTTCATATTTGTGGCACAAAGAGGAGGTAATGATGATAGAGACATCTATGGCATATTCTTCTTGACTTGGGTTTCCAATCATGAGGAGGATTATCTTCTTGCAGCACATGGTTCATTCTTCTTCATAGCATGCCAAAACACTATGGAGGACTCATTTATGGATCCATGTACCATCTTACTTCCAGCATATGGTGAGGGTTTTGTCTATACATTCATTGATTTGCACACTCTTGCCATTCTTATGCAGTGCATTGCTTCACAAGAGGGCAAGCTTGTCACATTGCTCCATGAGTTGTATTGGGCCAATCTACATGATGGAGGCAGCCATCTTTTTTGTGGCCTTGGGAAAATGTTTTATCATCACATGTATGTTCATTTTCCGCACTATAGCATGTATCATCTAAAGACATGCATGATTAACTATGTAACAAGAAACATTTTGCCGTGTACTTCCATTAAGCATCAACTTGTAAAACTGCGTTGTACTTGTTTGGGAAGCTGTTGGTACCTTCTTGCACCACATGAGACCTTCAGCATTTCCTTCATTTTGCTGCTGATCATGTCTTCATTTGCTGATATATATCAGATTTGTATGGGAGGCTTGATTATGAGGGAGACACATGAGCTGGATGTGTCCGTGAGTGGGAGAAATTCTCACAATTTCTGCACTACATGTTCTAATGGGAGCATGGGAGGAGGCATGGCCACCACTACTATATATGCGTTCTCTTTTGATGTGGGCCATGAGATTGATATTCATCCATTGTACAGCCATGGGCAAGTGTTTGGTCTTATGTTGTTGTCATATTCAGCCATTTACCATCCATTAGTAGATGTGATGAATCTTGTAAATTGCTTGCCATGTAATTTTCTGAAGTTGCAGTGGATGAGACTGCGCTGTATCCTTGTGAGAGATTGTTTGCATTATGTATCCTCATCTAAAACTTTCAGAAAACCTCTCATCTGGATGATCCATGATGACCATATCCTATTCTTCATGGATGAATTGTCTTGGGCCAACTTGTTCTTCATTGTTGGGGGAACCTTCTCTGGTGGATTGTTTTTCACTTTGCCATTGGAGGGCAATGATTTTGCAGCCCAGGATCAGCATACACTCTACACTTGTCATGAGTGGAGAGGAGGACAGCATGGGGTAAGCTATGATGCTTTCCAAGTTCAGATTTTCAGCCCACCTTCACTACCAGAGCTTGAGGTGGAAGGAGATTTTCAGGAATTGCCTTGTTGGGAGGTGGCTCATTTTGTCTGGATGATTGCTTGGAGATGGAGGATCCACAGGAGGGAGATATTCCTCATTATATTTCGGACTCCATGCCTTGATTGGAGAGAGGTGATGAGTTGGTTCACAGTTGATGGGCCAACTTACACATTCATAAATGCAGAGCAGCAGCAGTCATGGTCTTTAGTCATAGCCAGAGGCAGTGAGCAGTCCGAGTCATGGGACTTGTGCGATTATTGGCCACAGTGGCGATGGGATCCGGGAGGACTATTGATTGGCTGGTACCATGGGAGGCCAGTTTGGGATCCTGGCATTGAGATATCCCTTCATATCAGGGTGATGCAGGAGACAGAGAGGTTTCAGTGGGACCCAGGCACATTTTGCAGTATCGGCGGGGAGCATCAGCTAGAGAGTAGGCTTGTTCAAGCATTGCTTGAGAACAAGCAATTTTTTCCGGATGAGGATGCCACTTGGGAGAGCGAGCAGACTTTACAGCATCCATCACTTCAGTTGCTTGAGGACAAGCAACGTTTTGCCGGGGGAGACTGTAATATTCCCAATTAGCCTTGCTAATTGGAATATTTCATTTTTGTTTAATTTTGCTGCTTTAGTTAGAAATAATAAATAAAGTGAGAAATAAGAAGGGTCACCTCACTTTAGTCACCTCACTTTATAAAATAAAGTGTTTTCCTAGTTGATTAACGTTATAACTTAAAGAGGGGGCCTTGGGGGTCCACACGTATATGAGGGGAGGCCTCACGCCGACCCAAGGGTAACTGCAAGGTGAAGGACGCAGTTAAGGTTTTGGAGGGAGTTTAGCATTATAAAAGGAGGGGTTCCCACTTCATTTGGTAGCTTGATTTGATATTGATATTGAGAGCTAGACCTCTGTCTGCTTCAGCACGCCGGTTGTTTAACCGGTCTGCAGCACTGTTTAGTGCAACCGAGTGTCTCCGTTCGGAGATCTCACCCTTAGCCTCGGGGGACTTCGAGTGCCTGCCCTGGTAAGGTTATTTTCTTGGTATCACCCTTAGCCTCGGGGGACTTCGAGTGCCTGCCTTGGTAAGGTTATTTTACGGAAGCATCATCCTTCGATTTCGGTAGTAAATTGCGGTAGTTTCGGTGGAGATTTGTGGAGGGAGATACCCCTTCCGCGAGACTACGCAGATGCGGAAGATAGCGGCGTTCCGATCTTGGAGGACGCAGATGCGAAGAGATGACGACGAGAGATCTCGCCTTGGAGGACGCAGACTGCCGGAGAGATGGGGCCGCGGTCTCGGAGGATCAGGCACGGATTCGGGCGGATCCCGAGCTGGAGAGCCTCCAAATGCGGGCGGGGAGGAGCGCGGTCCGGCCGAGGATCTAGCCTTGGAGGACGCAGATCTGGAGAGATAGGACGCAGATCTGGAGAGGGAGGACTCAGATCCAGCAGATCTGGGCAGAGAGGACGCAGATCCAGTTAGGGAGGACGCTGATCTGATGAGCAGGGTCTTTGTGTGAGGGTTTGGCAGCGTTTTTCAGTGTTTCCAGCCTGAGGAGCTTGGTTATTTCATCCGGAGGATTTGCAGGAGGATTCAGCCCCTTTTCTCAGCGTGTTTCTTGAGCTTCTGCGCTGTTCCTGGAGGCACAGCGTTTTTGTAGGAGGAGGGTTTCTGGGGGCGATTTTCGGAGGTGGTCCGTTTGGTATATGGTTTCTGGGTTTTGTCCGGAGCAGCGAGTATAGGTGATCTGTAGATTTTTAGCTCATTCCGGCAAGGGGATCAGCCCCTAGCTTCAGTTCATTCCAGCAGCAGCAGTTTACGGCAGTTTCTTCCAGCAGCTGGGATGCAGTTTCTTGTAGCAGCCATTTCCTGTTCTTCTGAGAGGGTTCTTCACTTGCCTTGAGCAAGGATAGGTGCTCTTATTCTGATTATCCATTGTACCCATTTATATTCTCAGATTAATAAAATGGCTTAGCATTTCTGGTATTTTATGTGTATTTGTCCCATATTCCAGATCTGGCATTTTGTTCTATATAGTTGCTTGTTGTTTTTCTGGGTATTACTGGTTATCTCCCGTTGGGAATATTACATACATTTACATACATGAAAGGGGAATACCCATTCGTATAGACCCTCAAATAAATACCCAATTCTGCGACTCAAAACATGATCTAGTAGACCAAGTAGTCAAAACTACTTTTACAAGGACTCGATAGAACACTAGGACTCATTTAGTATGCGGATGATAAAATCCACCTTAGCTTTGGGGTGAGGCTGGAGGGAAAAACTCTGCCGACGAAAGTGATACAAAAAACCTCCTAGGATAGAGATCATCAAGAACATACTAGGCTTACCTAGGTTGTTACATACATTGACGGTCTTACTTAGATCATTTACATCATTACATGCAGAATGGGTTTACTTCATTTGTAAAACTGTCGACTGATGATGGAATCTGAATGGCGCGACCACGAACATGATAAGTCCCATTTGAAAAAAATGGGAGTGTACTGCTATGGGGTTCTTGACAAAGTGTGGTCAACAGGTGGGATCTCCAAATGGAGACACCCGATGTACTGAACAGTATTGCAGACAAGCTAAATAGCCAGCGTGCTCCATGTCGAAATGACTAGCTCAAAATGCATAAACATGAATGACCAAATGAGGTGGCTCTCCTCCCTTTTATAACACTGGGCCTCTCTCTCTCTAGGCCCCACCACCTCCACGTGCTCCTTGGCCCACGTTGTCTCCCTCATCTGCGTGAATTAGGCCCCACGTTGCCCATGTGGTCTGCGTCCCTCTCCTGCGCTGTCCACTTGGCCACTAGGCCCCAATCTCATAATTTCAATGTGGACTTTAGGGAGTGTTTTATCCTAATTGAGTTAATTAATATTTTACTCACTTTATTCATGCTCCGAATATAATAAAGCAAAATTGGTCAAAATTAATATTTCCAATTAGCTATCGCTAATTGGGAATATTACAATATTACAGGTCTTCTTGGAATTTTAACAACTGTTACTCAACAATCTTGAATTGCTCAGAACCTCTCTTGACATTTAGCTGAGTCAAATTATGCTACAACATCTGGCTCCGATTGGGGACAACACTTTGGTAGCAAAGTGTTGAGAGCTTGTAGATCAGTAGCCTTTATTGGGCATGGAGTCAATCCCAAATGGGAGCTAATCTAGTATGAAATCCTCCCAAAACCTGCCACGCTTTGGACTTATTTTTAAACTGAAAATACCGAACTAGAAATACTACAACTAAAAGTGCTCAACTTCTGAGCTTATTTATGCACAACTCCTATATATGTATTCATGTTTGAACTTAATTAGGTGGAGTCACCCTTCCAATGGAACCAATCCAACATCTGCATGATAGACCTGATGCCTCCATATTGTTGAAATTTGAAGATCACAATAGGGAGGTACCATGAAAGTTTTTCAGATACAAAGTTTTGCACATACCTTAACCTTGGATTCATAGGTGGCTTGAAGATGCTAGCTGCAACTTCTAACGAATCTGCCAATCTATTCTCCTCCCTCGGAATAAATTGAAAATTGAAGGCTTCTGGCGATATCAGCAAGAATCCAGCTCCCGTGCCTTCGTTGGAGTAGGCACCATCAAAGTAGCATTTCCAAATCTTTTTTGAGTGCAGCTCATTATTTACAACTGCTTGAAAGAGCTTCTTCCCTGCGTCTTCAGCAAATTCTGCATCTTCATGCAGCATGAAACATAAAAGATCTTCTGTTTCTTGACTATAAATAGGGGAATTTCCTGCATTTTTCTTGGTAGTGGTCTTCATGAATCTTGTTTCCCTGTACAATCTAATTTCAGAACACCTCCCAACTTTGCTCCCCAAGATCTTGACAGGAGCATTCCAAACCTGGCTGGAATGTCAGCAACCACTACATCCAGGACTATGCTCTTTGTTGGAATTTGTGCCAAAGAAACTACGACATCTTTAATTAACCCAACACATTTTACCCTTTTGGATTCATCAAATGAATACAGATCCCTGTAAGGTTTGGTAATTTGCAAGTTTAGTTCCTTCATAACAGACAATGGCATGAGATTATGGGATGCTCCTGAGTCTAGCATACAATTATGGAGAGTAAAATCATGAAGCAACAGAGAAATATAGAATGGTGGAACAAAAGGATCTACTTATTCTACATGAGGACCAAAGGTGACCACTGGCTTCTCTTCTTGTAAGTTCACAGTGTTGCTTATATCTTCAATCTGTGTGAGATTAATAAATCCTGAAATTTCTTTCTGGTAGATTGGTAATTTAGCTACTTCTAGAAGAGGTACCTAAATTTTTACCTTCTCCAACTCTTTTGTCAAACTAAAAGCATGATCTTGTTTAGCATTCTTTTCAGGTTCTTCACTCTTTCTAGAATTTGCCACTTGTTCGGGTACATGAATAACTCTCTTCAAAATATTAGTATCAACTGGTTTTCTCTGGGAAGGTTCACCCTGCTGCACATCTGTTCGATTAACTGAATCTACAAGTTGCTCCCCATTACTTACTTGTTTTACAAGGTCCTTTCGTTGTGGACTCGCCATTGGAGGAGGAATATAATCTTGTTGTTCACCTTCATTATCCTGCACTCTAGATATATTTCTAGACCTTAAATCATACTTTTTATGTAACTAGGCTTGCATGAAATCTGTGAATTGCCGATAGTATTCATCCATTCCATCTTGATCAAAAGATACTTCAGCTTCAGCATATTCTCCCTCACAATCTTACTCTTCATCCTCTTCTATTGTGTACATAGCAGATATTTTATCTTCAGCTTCCTTTTGGTCATCTTCTGTTGAATCTCCGGGTGCTGCTTATATACAATGGTGCTTGGACCTGATTTTGATCTCTTCTTTCTCTCTGCAAAATTTGCAGGGGTTGTTTTCTGAATTGAGGATTAAATCCTCCTCTATTTTGTTGTACTTGTCTTCGGGAGTTTTTACTTTCCAATTCCATCTTAACTAACTTATTTGACAAATTTTTTATCACCTTTGTCATATCTTCAATTCTTTGATCTTGTGATGATTCTTCTTTTGATTTCCCCTTCTCTTGGACTAGCTGTTTCCCTTCTGCCTTCCCAGCTGCAGTGATATTAGCTTCAATTTCTAACGCATTTGTCTATATCTTCTCTAGAGTAGGGGATCTCCTTTTTCTAAGTGTGAAACTAAAATCAGCGTCAAAAGACCTAGCAAAAACCACCTTTGCTCCAAAAGGAGGGGGCTTCATTTCTACAGGCAAACTGTTATACAATATTGAATCTTTTGATAAAATCTTATATATTCTCATTCAGTTTTATTTTGATTGCATTGAATTATGTTACTGAATATCCATGATCCCTTTTTTCACCCCATCTCCGAGTGAATTGATTTTCCAGTTGTTCCCATGTATTAATAGAATGATGTGGCAATCCCTTAAACCACTTTCTAGCCTCTCCATCCAATGACTGAATAAAAAGCCTCATTACAACATCAAGATGTTTTACATTCAAATTTTCAGCAAAATTACAAAACACAGGCAAGTGCTTTTTCTACAATTATTTCATCTTCTCTAGTAAAACATGGGAGTAATTTAAGATACACTTGAGGCATCACATTCACTGGTTGCAGAAGGTTAAGTGGAGCATATCTGTTCAACAAAAAGGCTAGTGCTGCCATGTTGCACTGTAATATTCCCAATGAGCAATAGCTAATTGGAAATATTAATTTTCGACTATTTTACTTTAATAAAGTTAAGTTAGAAATAAAGTGGGTGAAGAGAGACACTTAACTCACACTTAGGATAAAGGCATTTCCTAAAGTCACTTAAGAAACATGATTTATTGGCAGCATGGGGCCTAGAGGTTGAAGTGGTAGCGTAGGGAAAGGGACAA
Organism: Pinus albicaulis; assembly: GCA_034641835.2. Classification (NCBI taxonomy): domain Eukaryota; kingdom Viridiplantae; phylum Streptophyta; class Pinopsida; order Pinales; family Pinaceae; genus Pinus; species Pinus albicaulis. The sequence goes on along the minus strand of JAXQQM020089155.1, from coordinate 47,660 downwards.
CGTAGGTAATGTGGGCCCTAGCCAGTGCAGAGAGAGAGGGATAGCATGGCTCAAGGAGACAACGCAGTTGATGGTGGGGCCTAGGTGAGAGCAAGGCTCTCCAAGCATAAAAAGGGAGTGGGTATCCTCATTTCATTCATTCTGACTATGCATCTTTGTTATTTGTCTTTTGACATTGAGCACGCTTGTTGTTGAGCAAAGTTTGCACGTACTGTTCAATACACCTGGTGTCTCCGTGCGGAGATCCCAACCTCAGCCTTGGGGGACTTCGAGTGCTTGCTCGAGTGAGGAGTTCCACTTTTGTTTTGTTGGAGAGAGTTGCAGCAACCACAGTTGGGAGCATTCACTGGAAGAGACAGCGCAATCAGTGAGAGGGAGGACGTAGTATTGGAAGGAGGTGGTTTCGGATTGAGGGTTTATCAAGGGATTCAGTTCGGGAGAGTTGGAAAGGGGTCATCCCTTCCCTATTCCAGCATTTTGGTAGAGTCGGAGGCCATTATTTGCAGCAGATCATTCAGGGCCAGTGTTTCTCATTAGGGAATAGCGTAGTGCCTCAAGGGAGTCATTTTTCGAGGTCACCCATTTCCGGAAAGCTTTCTGGGCTTTCCTGGGTATTGGGTGGAGAGGCCATTCCCAAAGTTTCACAATTTTCCGAGGTGGGGAGCAGCCCCAAAGAGTAAGTTCTTTCCAACAGTAGCAGCAGCACAGTAATAGTACTAGTAGCACTGGAGATTACGCAATATTGAGGGAGCAGCCATTCTGAGTCATCTTCTGAGAGTATTTCTACGCTTGCCTAGTGCAAGCCAAGTTTTCATCATTCTGATCACCTTTTCTACTCATTCGATCTTTCAGTATTAATAAAATGGCTCAGCGTTCTCCATATTGTCTGTCTTTCTTATGATCTCTCTCTAGTTGTTGTATTTCTTTGTTTATGTCCTTTATATTGTTGTTTATTTCCATTCGAGATATGACAGTGGTATCAGAGCTCATAGACTTGGCTCAGCCTGTGGAGCAGATTGTCTATGACACCAGCAGGGAAACCATACATCTGTTACCGAGGAAGGAAATATAAAGACCAAGAGCGGAGGTTAGAGAGCACCTTCGGGGAAGGGGACTGCGTTCCAGTAGTGGATGCAGAAGAGGAGGAACCAATGGCGGAGGAAAGAGATGTCGGGAAGGAGTTCAGTGAATTTCTCCTCAAATCAGTGCAAGATTTGTCGAGGGGGATAGAAGAGATGGGGCAAAGGTTCACTGCAGAATCTAGACAACGTGAGACCCCAAGAGGTTTCCATGTCGGAGAGGGATCGGGCACATCCCATCATTTGCAGGAGCCCCTCACAGCGCAGCAGATGGCATCACATACACCTCCACGTTCCACGATGCCCACATTCCTTGCCGCAGACACTGGGGTGGGAGCACAGCAAGAGTAGGAACCGGAACACATGGGAGGGTACTTTGCTGAGTATCAGTCCTACGGTCAGGAGTTTAGAGATGCCCTCACATTCCATGATTTTGTTCAACTCAAGAGGGACTACAGACCCCGCAACTATCACAGGGGAAACAGGCACTCACATGACGGGGATGTACAACACACTGTAGGCAGATTCTATCTACCGACATTTGACGGATCATCCAAGTGTTCGGCAAAGGCTTGGGTGGAGAAGTTGGATATATACTTCCAGCTTAACCAGATGGCAGAGCCAGAGGCCATTAAGGTGGCAGCACTGCACCTAGAGGGCGAGGCCCATGACTGGTGGTTTAACGGGATGGCTACGCTGGGACACTCAGGAGTGATAGCATATTCCGAGTTCACACGAAGGCTAATAGAGCGATTTGATTGGAGGGATCTAGAGGAGCACTTTGTTGAGCTGACTAAGCTCAAGCAGACCGGAAGTCCGGACCCATACATTTCAGAGTTCTTGAGACTTTACGTGATGGTGCCTGATTTATCTGCAATCCGGATGATCTATATGCTCATAGACGGATTGGCAAAGCCTCTACGGGGATTAGTCAGATCGACAAGGCCAGCTACACTCCATGATGCAGTTGGAAGGACTCGGGAATTGCAGGATGCACTACCTCGTACTAGAGTTCCTTTCCCCTAGAGACTGGCATTCCAGCTGAAGGGGAAGGACATGAGGGTTCCACCTCCAAAAGGGAACCAAGGCAGAGGGCCAGTGGATGATGATACCAAGAGAGATCTGTGGCGGAAGAGGCTATGTTTCACATGCCAGGAGCCATGGTCACCTAGACACCATTGTGCCGCAGGGAAGGCACATTATATTGAGGTCTTCTTTGACAGTATCGGGGAAGAAGAGGAGTACGAGGAGTTAGAGGTAGGAGGCAGCAGTACAACGCAGAGAGGGGATCATCTGCCACCTCCACCACTAGGAGCGGGAGGTGTAGCATTTGCACCTACTGGGGGAGACCTTGCATCTTTGCGGGGAGTTCCCAAATACTTGACACTGCGTGTTCAAGGCATAGTGCGGGGACAACGAGTTTCAGTATTAATGGACAGTGGGGCCACCCACAATTTTATTGATGCCGAGTTGGTTGAGCGGAGGGGCATACCGACGGAGAGCTTCGATGGATTTTCGGTACTGGTTCCAGTTGACAGGACCATGCAGTGTGCCAGGTATGTGCCATCCTTGGCAGTGACTATGGGGACTTACAACCTGACGGATCACTTCTTCGTGGTGGACATTTCGGACACAAACGTGATACTGGGGGTGTTGTGGTTGATCACGCTGGGGAAGGTCACCACTGATTGGGAGACTTTGGAGACGGAGTGGATGAATAAGAAGATTGGGAGGCACGAGAAGATTTGAGGTATGCACACCTATCCACCACAGACAGTTTCAGGACACCAGATGGAGGCAGATTTCCGGAAGGGAGACTTAGAGTGGGTAGTAGAGCTGCGTGTTTCAGAGGCAGGATCTACAGGGCAGGGCGTACACCCGAATGTACAGTCCATCTTAGAGAGGTATGCCACGTTTTTCGGAGAGATACCACCAAGGTAGCCGCCAGATCGAGGGTTTGAGCACATGATTGAGTTGGATCAGGGTATCCAGGCTGTCATCACTACACCCTATTTGCATCCTAAGGCCTACCGGGATGAGATTGAGAGGGCCATCCATGAGCTCTTAGCTTTGGGGCACATCCGTCCTAGCACTAGCCCCTTTGCTTCTTCAGTGGTGTTGGTGAAGAAGAAGGACCGCACACTGAGAATGTGCATTGACTACAGGGCCCTAAACAAGAAGACCATGAAGAAGAGGTACCCCATCCCACGAATAGATGAGTTGATGGATGAGCTGAGGGGATCGAAGTTGTTTTCGAAGATTGATTTGAGATCTGGGTACCATCAGATTCGCGTGAGGGAGTAGGATATTCCCAAGACTGCTTTAAGATGTCATTATGGTCACTTTGAGTTTTTGGTGATGCGTTTTGGGCTGACTAACGCTTCGGCCACATTTTAGTCATGCATGAATCACATCTTCTACAGTCACTTGAGGAAGTTTGTGTTAGTGTTTTTCGATGACATCTTGATTTACAGTAGGACATGGGAGGAGCACCTACAGCATATTGAGGCTATATTGCGCATATTGGAAGAGCAACAATTCTATGCTAAGCTCTCTAAGTGCGAGTTTGGGTTGACAGAGATGCTCTACTTAGGGCACATTATTGGGGTGGACGGAGTGAGGGTCCACGAGGAGAAGATCAGGGCCATCAGGGATTGGCCAGAGCCGAAGAATGTGACGGAGCTTCGGGGGTTCGTGGGTATCTGCACCTACTACCGAAAGTTCGTCAAGGGATTTTCCCAACTTGCTGCACCCCTTAGAGACCTTACCAAAAAGGGGGCATTTAGTTGGACGGATACAACGCAGATGGCCTTCGACAGACTCAAGGAGGTGATGAGCAGCTACCCGGTTTTGGCATTGCCAGATTTTACGCAGCCCTTTGTGCTAGAGTGTGATGCATCAGGGGAGGGGATAGGCGCAGTTTTGATGCAGGGAGGCCACCCCATAGCTTTGAGAGCTAGAAGTTGTTGCCGCATGAGAGGTTGTATGCTATATACGACAAGGAAATGTTGGCCATCATGCATGCATTGGCCAAGTTTCGGCAGTACCTGGTAGGGAATAGGTTCAGAGTGAGAATAGACCACAACAGCCTCCGATTCTTTCTAGAGTAGAAGCAGTTGTAGGAGAGGCAACAGAAGTGGGTCAGGAAGATCCAAGCATATGATTTTGACATCGAGTATGTCAAGGGGAGGAACAATGTGGTGGCCGATGCACTTTGACGCAAACCGACGGCGTTGTCCTTGATTAGTTTGGATACAGACTGGAGGGCTCAACTTTTGGTAGAGTACTCCAAGGACCGTTTTTCCTGTGAGGTGTTGGACGAACAGGTTATAGATGACAGGTACAGGGTGATGGATGATGTGATCTACTCCAGGGATAGGATCTTTTTGATCGAGAGCTCCAATCTCAAGGAGAAGATATTACACGCCTCACATGATTCACCATTATCAGGCCACCAGGGGTTCAACAAGACCAATAGGGCCGTCAGAGAGAGGTTCTCGTGGAAGGGTCTGAAGGAGGACGTACTCCGACATGTCAGGGAGTGCGAAGTTTGCCAGCGCAACAAGGGGGAGATGAACCATCCGGCGGGGTTACTGCAACCTCTTCCCATACCTGAGCGGAAATGGGAGAGTATTTCGATGGATTTCATCATAGGGTTTCCCACTGTAAAGGGCAAGGATTGCATATTTGTATTCGTTGATCAGCTGACAAAGTATGCACATTTCTTCGCCATATCAACACGTTACACTGCAGCACAGGTGGAAGAGTTATTTTTCAGGGATGTTTTCAGATTGCATGGTCTCCCAAAGACCATTATCAGTGACAGGGATAGCCGCTTCATTGGTGGGTTTTGGCAGGAGCTTTTCCGTTTGGTGGGCACTGTGTTGACCCCGAGTACTAGTTACCACCCACAGACGGATGGACAGACGGAGATAGTGAACAAGTGGCTGGAAGGCTACTTGCGTAACTATTTCAGCGAGTAGCAGAAGGCATGGTTACGATGGTTGCATTTGGGAGAGTATTGTTACAACACCACTCATCATCTGTGTATCGGTATGTATCCATTTTATGCTTTATATGGGTATGATGCTTTATCTTTTGCTGACGTGATGTTTGGTGTTAGCAAGGCCCCTAGGGCCAAGGATTGGATCCAAGAGAGTCAGGATATACTCTGAGCTCTTAAGGATAACATAGCTACAGCACAAAATCAGCAGAAGCTGTATGCCAATAGGGGACATGTTGAGAGACAGTTTGAGGTAGGGGACTTGGTCTACCTACGATTGCAGCCATATCGGCAATCCACGCTGAAGCAAAAGGGGGCTGAAAAGCTCAAGCCCTGCTTTTTTGGACCATACAGGGTGAGATGCACGATTGGGGAGGTTGCATATGAGTTGGAGCTGCCCACGGGTAGCAGGATTCATAACATTTTTCATGTGTCATGCCTGAAGAAGGCACTGGGACAGCAGGTGACTGTAACCGAGGAGCTTCAACCCACCAATGATGAGGGGCATCTAGTGCTACAGCTGGAGGCCATTATTGACACTAGGGAGAGGCAGCTACGGAGCAGGACAGTCAGGGAGTACTTGGTGAGATGGAGGAACCTACCGGATGAGGATGCCACTTGGGAGAGTGAGAAGATTTTGCAGCATCCATCATTGCAGTTGCTTGAGGACAAGCAACGTTTTGCTAGGGAGGACTGTAATATTCCCAATTTGCAATAGCTAATTGGAAATATTAATTTTTGACTACTTTACTTTAATAAAGTTAAGTTAGAAATAAAGTGGGTGAAGAGGGACACTTAACTCACACTTAGGATAAAGGAATTTCGTAAAGTCACTTGAGAAACATGATTTATTGGCAGCATGGGGCCTAGAGGTTGAAGTGGTAGCATAGGGAAAAGAACAGTGTAGGCAATGTGGGCCCAAGCCAACGCAGAGAGAGAGGGACAACGTGGCTCAAGGAGACAGCGCAGTTGATGGTGGGGCCTAAGTGAGAGCAAGGCTCTCCAAGCATAAAAAGGGAGAGGGTCTCCTCATTTCATTCATTCTGATTATGCATCTTTGTTATTTGTCTTTTGACATTGAGCACGCTTGCTATTGAGCAAAGTCTGCACGTACTGTTCAATACACCGCGTGTCTCCGTGCAGAGATCCCAACCTCAGCCGGGGGGACTTCGAGTGCCCGCTCGGGTGAGGAGTTCCACCTTTGTTCTGTCGGAGAGAGTTGCAACAGCCACAGTTGGGAGCATTCATTGGAAGAGGCAGCGCAATCAGTGAGAGGGAGGACGCAGTCTTGGAAGGAGGTGGTTTCGGATTGAGGGTTTATCAGGGGATTCAGCCCAAGAGTGTTGGAAAGGGGTCAGCCCTTCCCTATTCCAGCATTTTGGTAGAGTCGGAGGCCATTATTTGCAGCAGATCATTCAGGGCCAACATTTCTCATTGGGGAATAATGTAGTGCCTCAGGGGAGTCATTTTCAGAGGTCAACCTTTTTCGGAAAGCTTTTTGGGCTTTCCTGGGTATTGGGTGGAGAGGCCATTCCCAAATTTTCACAATTTTCCGAGGTGGGGAGCAGCCCGAAAGAGTCAGTTCATTCCAACAGTAGCAGCAACACAGTAGCAGTAGCAGCAGCACTGGAGATTACGCAGTCTTGAGGGAGCAACCATTCCGACCCTCAACTCCTTAACGGACGAGTGATAAAAGTTGATTCAAAGAAATTAAGGGATTCAAACTCTTGTCCCTCAACTCTTTAACGCTAGAGCTCTTCTATATTATTGAAGATTTAAAGAGAGAAAGCTAAACCTAGGTCACCTCAAGAGAAACTTGTTGAAAATCTTGTACAAGGAGGCTTTAGAGCCATAAAACATCAACAAAACATTGGTGAAAATTCTAACAATCGCTAATTTATCAACAATAACAAGTTGGAGGAAGATAACTTACCTTTGCATAGCTAATATTTGTCATAGATTCACCAATAACCACCTGAAAGAGATAACCATATGAAAGAGATAATCATCCATAAAACTCCAAGAGAAGTTCACTAAACTAGTGTTGAGAAATCTAGGGCATCAAGAATTAGGTTATTTCTCTTTGTTAGATAACTTCTTGTAAATGCTTCTAACTTCTTAGGTTAGGATCTTATTTTCTTTGTGTCATTATAGTGATCTTCTTCATCAAACAACTACCAATGCATAAACAATAAAGAGACAAGAGACACAAAATATAGGCGATCAGCCTGGGCCAAAACCTCTCCCACTTGAGAGGAAAACCCGAACAAATTCTTCTTCTTATAGAGAGTTCACTTGACGAATACCAAGACCAAGACCCTTGAACTATTTGCCACTCCAAGATCAAGACACAAAGATCTTTCCTTTTCTTCCTTCTTCTTAACCAAATCAATACTAGTCAAAGCTTCTTCTTGCACTACACTTTTCGGCTACCCTGAAGATTTTGGTCTTCCTCCACAGGTCTGCAAGTTTAGCTGCCTGAAATCACTAAATCACTGTATAGACACGTGTAGACTGAGATATGGTCTTCCTTGGTGTGTCTCTCCTTCGCTGATCTTGAGATCTTTCACTTGTAACTTCAGCCAACAAAATTGATGGTAGAGAGGCCCTTCATGTGACTTTTTATATGTGTTGATGTCAACCTGTAGAAACCCTAGTTTTTGCGACACGTGCAAGGTAAATTTACCCAAGAAACAATGCCAAAACACTTTGTCCTTCCCTTGCTTCCTTTTGTTGGATGTGAGGTTGCTCTTCTTGACGCTTCACACTTGTCCTTATCTTAGACCTTGACCGAATTGCATCACCGAAATTTTGCCTTATGAAATGAGGCCGAGATGCTATTTATAGTGGTCGCCCATAATAATAAGTTGACTTGAATATGAGCTAGGCCGGTGTGTATTTTGGAGAGCTTTCATCACTTTATTTAAGTCCGAATTGCTAGGAGATGCTTGTGCTTGTCTTGTAAGGTATTTCTCTTTTAATGACTTATACAATTATGTAACATGCCCAAGAAGGGTCCTTCATACATGACATTGACTCAATTTGACTTTATGACCAATCCTAAGGGGTCATAATGGGAGCCATTACTAAAAATAAAATTCCTTGCTCATGAAACCCATGAGACAAGCATTACAATAATAATTTATTTTTCTTCTTTACCTTAATTACATAAAATCACAATTACACATGTCATTATGAAGACCGAACCTAGTTACACTTTGCAATAGATACAAGACAAGTAGCCAAGTATCTGCCTCAAGTATCTCCAAGTGTTTGTTATAGTGATCCAAGGGAAATCGACTTCCCTCTACTTATATGAACGTAACCAAATCGAATACCCTCTACTTATATGAGCATAACCTAGTTGATTTGCACTAAAATTGAATAATATCGCTGATAATAATAATAATCCATGATTAGAAGTTGGATAGGTCATAAGCCAACCTCCAAAGTTTTCTAAATCAATGAACTAATATGAAATTATGCCTTAATTAACCTACACGTGTGAGCAAGGTGTTCTTGAAGGATTATGTCATCCTTCAAAAAGTGTGTCTCTCTATCAAATGTGCAACAAATGGCTCCAAGGGGTGAATCTCATCCCAAAGGTCATGTTTCCTCATAAAATGGATGATATAAGCATAACCAAGTTGATTTGTGTAGAAATTTCTGAATCCTTACACTTTATGCAGAAATTATTATTGTTAATCTGGTTATGCTCTTCCTACTTAGACAAGTTATTAACTAAATAAATTCAAGTTAGAATCGAAAACACATAACAGATCTCTACCAATCTAGATCTAGAACAAGTTCATGCACACATAGACAAAGTGACACAGTTATTTCTGGACAAATAGTCCTCGGAAAAACCCAATGCGGGAAAGCTGGTCTCTGCCTGCTGGAGGGTCTTATTATTAAGAATATTTCTGAATACACAAATCTAGGTTCCAGATCTGGAAAACCCGACAGAGAATACACTAGATCTACAGTTCACTGGCTGATCTAGAGCCAAAATAATGACTGATCCACACCCTCAAACGGGATTTACAGAACTCAGCTAAGATTAGGGCCTAGAAACCCCAGCGTTGTCCCTGAAAGCCTTTGAAGCCGCTCAAACCCTCAACACTGCTCTGGAAGAGATTGCGTTACCCCAGACTGGGTGACGCAGTCACTACGCTGCTCCTGAAGGGTCTCTGCGTAACTCCTGAGGGTTTCCTGCTGAAAATCACGCTGTCCTTGGAGGGACTACGCTGTCCTTGCTGTTGTTGCTGCTCTCTCCTTCTGCACTGTCCTTGAGCTGATCTTTGCCTCTTCTGTATTCTAGACCTCGGGATTAGATCATCCCCTTGGCACCTCTCTCTGCAGTTGAAACACTTCTGAGTATTCTTAGCAAACCCTGCCCTAGAATCTCAGCTTAGCTTCAATGCTTTCCTTTTGTGTGTCTTTACAAATGACCCCAAGCCTTTCCTTTATACTTTTCTCGTTGACAAATCAACGACCATGATCAGATCTTGAATCAATGGCTAAGATTAAAAGAAAGCTTGATCCGTGTGACTTAAGACAATTTCATCACATGTTTAATTAAACTCACTTTAATTATTTAAGTTCCCTAAGTTTTAACTTAGGAAATACATTAAAATAATTAATTAATTTAATATCTCCTAAACCAGATGAAATTTCCCAAATCAATTTATGGGTCTTGTAGATCAAGTGTACTCTAGTCCCTCCTGAAAATTTGGGAGCTAGAGCACAACTGATGCTACCCCAAATACACAAAATCTCAATAATTTTCACTAAAATTGACTAATATCCCTGATAATAATAATAATCCATGATTAGAAGTTGGATAGGTCATAAGCCAACCTCCAAAGTTAGCTAAATCAATGAACTCACAGGAAATTATGCCTTAATTAACCTACATGTGTGAGCAAGGTGTTTTTGAAGGATTATGTCATCCTTCAAAAGGTGTGTCTCTCCATCAAATGTGCAACAAAAGTGTTAAAATTGGACAACTAGGTCGAAACTCCGGGTTGTGCTGCTCAGATGACGATCGCAATATTTTTATTGGATTCCTCTTTCGGAGAGGTGTAAGATTGATCTAAAGATCATCTCGATCGGATGAGCAGAACATGTACTTTGAATTTATTCCACTTATGTGCTGGGTCGGCTTGGAATAAAATATTGACTTAAATGTCTTAAAGGACGTGTCACACACCCCCAAAGATTCCTATATATTGGAGAGACTTGGAGTTCATTGGAGACACATCGATGTGGAGGAATTCTCTCTCTGGATAGCATTGGAGCTGTGATATATATATATGGAGTATTCTCTGTTTGGATGGTTCTGGGGTTATGTGTGACACCGTTGGCTGAATGACCTATTGAAGACTTTGCTGGTAGAAGCATCCTGCTGATCGCCGTAACGTCACCATTTCCTATCTCTGTTTTGGCTTGTCTTCTATCGATCTATTAGTATGTTCTATCTTCTTCAGTGTTGTGCCCTAATCTGAAATGGCATAGAACAAGAGCAAAATTTCACATGGTATCAGAGCTAGGGTTGAAGACAATGCCCTAGTTAGCGTGGAAAAAAGGCTTAGCGTGGAAGAAGCTGTAGGTGACTGCATATGGTTGAGGCTGTTTGTAAGAAGTTCTCCTGTGCCCTAGACGCTGAATTAAGCCTAGCATGTTGAGAATTTAACGTAGCAAGATATCATGCTGTAGAAATTCATGTGCCCTAACGTTTCCATCAAAAAAAAAAACGGGTGTATGAAAAATAGGCCTGAAGCAAATTAAAAGCGAGAACTACAACTTATCGAAACCCCTACATTTCATGATTAGAATTGGGTGATAAAAATATCCCGGAAGTATTGGCGGCTATCAGTTGTCAAAACTGTCAGAATAGTGGGTGTCTGAATCGAACCATATTATCTGGTGAATTATGGGTTGCGGTACGCTCGATGCTGCCGCATGTTCAAAATCGAAAATGGTGTGGCTGCCGGAAGAGCTCAGGATATATTCTACAGAGTCCGGCCAAATAAAGGCGGGATGGTCTCATAAATTTTGGATGCCGTGAAAATCCGGGCAAGACCAGAAGACGGAAGAATCGATCTCTGTTCCGGTCCCCACCAGTTATCCGTCCGTCCGTCGAATGAACCTGCGGATATCACAGTATGAAGCCGCATGACAGCGCATGATTTTTTTATGACAGCGCATGATTTTTTAAATGACAGCGATGATTTTTTTTAAATGACAGCGCATGATTTTTTTAAATGACAGCGCATGATTTTTTTTTACTGGTACTGGAGGTAACAGCGTATATGAATCGAATTAAGGATCAAATTTCACGAAAACGGGAGGGGCAGGCTTCTATCGAAGAAAGGAAGCGTTTCTCAGAAGAAACCCACTTATTTATCCAGTCCAGTGAATTAATTTGAGCATATTTCGCGAATTAAAGACGGGCCTTAGGATTTGAATTTCCGAGCCAATTAAGTCTTTTCTGGGCTGTCTGTAGTTAATTAAAGGTGCTTGGTTTGATCGGTCCGGTCCGGGAGATAAATTTCGAGACAAATTTCCGAGAATATTTGAGCATTTCTAGCTTTGAAGTAAATAGGTTGGGTTTGATCAACCAGAGGATTTCAATTTCCGTGCAATTCTTAAGCACTTCTAGTTGCAAGTCGTCGCAAATTTCCGTGTTTGCAAGCATCGAAGCTCGAAAATTCATGTCGGGCGCTGGCCAGGCCGTTGACCTTGCTCCCTTCTCCAAAATGGAATTTATGCCAAAGACACAGCCGGATAATCGTCGGGCCGAATGTTGCAATCCCGTGAGAAATACAGGCGAGGCGTCCTTAGAGCATGTTATGTTGTTAGAGTTCACCCGACCATCATCTCGAAAGTTTTCCACAAGACTTTGGAAAAGGCCGTCGGTGCCTGTACAGCTAACGGATCGGGTCCCTTCTCGTTCCTTTAGCCCGATATCGTGGATATGGTCTTTAAAAGGAAGGTATTGCCGTCGGTTGATTTATTGGTGAACCTGAATAAAGACCGTGAGCGCATTTGTGGCAGGAACCAAGTTCACTAAGAACGAAGATTGCCGTCTAATTATCGGAAAATGACAACAGCAGGTCGTGGGTCAGTCAGAAATACCCATCAAAACTGAATAATTATTGGAAGGTGACTGCAATCTTCACTATGTAGACATCATTTATTAACAGTCGGGGCACCAATCCGATTTTAAAAACTGACGGTTGAATGTGTGATTGTGTGGGAGCTCTTTTATGCGGAAATGAATGACATAATGCACTGGTGAGGTTTGCAGTCATATTGATCCAGAGGTATGCATAAACAGATCATGAAATCACTGTTTCTCGAGCAGATTAAATGTTGTTGGTCGTTTGAGCATTGTTAGTTGTCTGACCAGAGGTTACTGTGCATGGATAATTGTCGTCCGAGTACTGTTATGGTTACTTATGTAGCTGAATATGCATTCCTGTAGCAAAGGTCACATGCCATTTTTTTTAATGTACGAGCTGATGATCTGAGTTACTGTTCTGTAGTGGAAGGCCCATTTATGAAGCTGCAAAATAAGTGCAGTATACTTGGGTAAAGGCTCATGTATGAGCTATACCCGGACCTATAGCTCAGATCTATGATCATCTTGTGACTTATGACTGTGCTAGATCTGTTACACATCATATAATGTGTGGTCTTGCATGTAAAAAAGGGAAAATTCAGCGGTTGGAACATCTGCAAGATTGGTTCCTAGATTTGTGAAATATAGAAGACCAATTGCTGAACTAAGATCTGAAAATTTAAAGCCCCTAGAAGCAGTCTCTTTAAATGAAATTAGAAGGATTTTTCACAGGGTTGACTGCAGAAGCCTTTGGTGCCATATTATGAAATGGTCAGTTTATTGTCAAGATGCATGAAAGCAATATGGCTATAAGTCTTTAATGGTTTTGACTATGGGAGAATAAAACTCCTTGCCAAGCTGGTGTCTTGGATGCCCTCATTTAAATTAGAAGTCTTCTCTTGAAAGAGAAACTGGCAGTAAGAGGGAGAACATATCTGTATATGCCCATGAGAGGACATCATTGTTGAACAAAAGAAGAGCCTCATGGCTCAGGGACATATGGCTTCAGAGGGGGAAATTCCGGAGGAAAACCAAGAAGCCATATAAATACTAGGGGTATCTAGCTGCCATGAGTACAATATGAGCCTAGATCATTTGAAGACGCTGTAAAGTATTTAAATTTGCAAGGATGTGAGGGTGATGTCTGGGATGTGGTTCCTAGACCAGAGGACAAAGCAGTTGTCACCTCAAAATGGCCCTACAAGATCAAGCTTGGATCTGATGAAAGCGCTGAAAAGTTCAAGGCAAGATTCGTTGCTCGTGGCTTCTCTCAAAACGAAGGCATAAACTATGATGACATATTTGCACCTGTGACCACCATCTGATCGATCATAGCCCTTGCTGCTACGCAAGGATGGAGTCTTCATCAGACGGATGTGAAGACCGCACTTTTGCATGGTGCGATAAAGGTAGAGGTGTATGTCGAGCAACCTCTGGGGTTCGAAGTCCAAGATCGGGACACCCATGTCTGCAGGTTGAAGAAAGCCCTCTGTGGGCTGAAGCAAGCACCCAGAGCTTGGTACGAGAGGATAGATAGCTACTTGATGAAGCTGGGCTTCACTCGAAGTAATGCTGATCCGAACCTTTAGTTCAAGGTTGTCCAGGGGAAGCCTCTCATTCTAGTGCTGTATGTGGACGATCTCTCTCTAACAGGTGCTGACCCTCTCAGTGTAAGAGGGAGCTCGATACTGAGTTCGAGATGAAGGACCTAGGACTGATGCACTACTTCCTAGGCCTTGAGGTCTAGCAAAGACCTAGCAAAGACCTGGCGAGATCTTCCTTTCTCAAGGAAAATACATTATGAAGCTTCTGGTATGATGGACTGTAAGTCCGTGTCGACACCGATGGAACTCAACTTTAAGAAGTTGAGTGGCAGCGCTGCTGGGCCCGTATTGACAAATCCTACTGAGTATCGTCAACTCGTAGGGGCACTGATGTTCTTAGTGAACACCCGTCCGGACATATGTTGTGCAGTGAACACTTTGAGTCAACACATGGTTGATCATAACATTCACTGGGTTGGTGCCATGAAACTCTTGAGATATCTCTAAGGCACGATAGACCATGGGCTGAGATACACTGCCGGGAGTATAACACTCCGTGGATATACTGATGCCAATTGGGCTGGCAGTGTGGTGGATCGTAAGAGCACATCGGGATGCTGCTTCAGATTTGGTTCTGCTTCGATCTCATGGATGAGCCGGAAGCAGAAGTCGGTGGCTTTGAGCACCGTTGAGGCCGAATACATTGCAGCGAGTATGGCCTGTTGTGAAGCAGCTTGGTTGCGAAAGCTCTTCTATGAGCTGTTCGAGCATGTGCTAGATGCCACCGTTATCCTTTGTGATAACCAGAGGGGGATTCATTTGTTACAGAATCCCGGGTTCCACGATTGATCCAAGCATGTTGATGGTTGGTACCACTTTATCTGGGATATGGTACAGCGAGGCCCCGTAAGGCTCGATCATGTAGGAACTGATGAGCAGGTTGCGGATATTCTCACAATGCCCTTGGGAAAGGTCATGTTCCTAACCTTCCGTGAGAATCTTGGAATCATGGAACGACCCTATTCTGAGGGTCCTGTTGGACGATGAGCTCTGGGAGCTCAAAGGGGGTTTTGGGGATAGCTTCTCGGAGCTATAAGCACTTATGGTGCTTCTGCCCCACCGTTGTGATTATTGAGTTGGTTCGCCTCTCATTTATCTGTGCCCCGTATGCATCCTACCCATTGAGTTCAGGGCTCGTGGGAAGTACCTCTCATTTGGCCAATGAGATGGGAAAGGCTAGAGACTAGTAGCAAAGACTGATGGACGCATCAGAACTTGCCGTACTCTCTATCTAGGATGGCACGGTCCAACCACTTGATCTAGGATCAAGTATAGAGAGGTTTCGGACCTCTGCCTGACTTCGGGTCAGATGAACCAACTTCGGGTTGGTTGGAGACTCTTTGTGAGTCTGATAGTGAGGTCTGAGACCTCTGCCTGACTTCGGGTCAGATGAACCAACTTCGGGTTGGTTGGAGACTCTTTGTGAGTCTGATAGTGAGGTTTGGGACCTCTGCCTGACTTCGGGTCAGATGAACCAACTTTGGGTTGGATGGAGACTCTTTGTGAGTCTGATAGAGGTTTCGGACCTCTGGGCTGAATCTGTCAGTCGGGTATGATGTCTTTGTGACTGACCCACTTCTGTTCTGAAATAAAGAGTCCAGCAAAGCAAGTTACGGCGGGATGACGCACGATGTTTGGATTGCACTAGTGGACGGAGTTCTCCCTAGTTGAGAGGGAGTGTTAAAATTGGACAACTAGGTCGAAACTCCGGGTTGTGCTGCTCAGATGACGATCGCAATATTTTTATTGGATTCCTCTTTCGGAGAGGTGTAAGATTGATCTAAAGATCATCTCGATCGGATGAGCAAAACATGTACTTTGAATTTATTCCACTTATGTGCTGGGTCGGCTTGGAATAAAATATTGACTTAAATGTCTTAAAGGACGTGTCACACACCCCCAAAGATTCCTATATATTGGAGAGACTTGGAGTTCATTTGACACACATTGGTGTGGAGGAATTCTCTCTCTCTTGATGGCGTTGGAGTTGCGTATTCTTTGTTTGGGTTGTTCTGGGGTTATGTGTGACACGCTTGGTTGAATGACCTATTGAAGACTTTGCTGGTAGAAGCATCCTGCTGATCGCCGTAACGTCACCATTTCCTATCTCTGTTTTGGCTTGTCTTCTATCGATCTATTAGTATGTTCTATCTTCTTCAGTGTTGTGCCCTAATCTGAAATGGCATAGAACAAGAGCAAAATTTCACAAAAAGGCTCCAAGGGGTGCATCTCATCCCAAAATTCACGTGTCCTCATAAAGTGGATGCCTAATCAACAAGCAAAGTATCCTTAAACACAATGTCATAAGGGTGCTCACATCATCATCCAGAGCATCAAATAGAGGATGCCATTATTCTAGGGCATGACATCATCATGGTAAACAATGTACATCCTCCTCCAAAGGGGTCCCATGTCATCATCATCAAACGTCCTTAAAAGAAGGGAACACCCATCAAGAGGGTGCAATGCCACCGTTGGGTGTCCTACCATCTCAAGGTTACATCTTTTATCAAGGTGACATCCTAGCACTGACAGACAATGTCCAAGATTCAAGTGGTGGGGAAGGATGTCATCAACTGTGGTAAGTCATCCTAAGGTCAATGCTCCTCCATAAGTGCTCTACATATTTATTCAAGGTGCCTTGTGTCATCATCAAACGCAGTGGACATCCTCTTTGAAATGTTGGAGAAGCATCATAGAATCCCTCAGGGAATGGAAATTGTACATGGGAGCAATATCTAACACATTTGAAAAATCAAGTGATATAACATCTTGGGTGCAAGAGTCATGAGAGTATCCAAGTGAGCCATATTCAATGTTCAAGCCACCAAAGTACTTCACACAAGCATCACCTTCAAATGCCAAAAGGTGTGCAGAACAGTGTCGATAATATCGGTATCCGAAAAATATCGGCGAGGGTCCAGAAAACATCTTATCGACAATATCGGCGAAAATATCGGCAAGCATAAAAATTGCATAAAAGATGCATACTATATTCATTTTTTTTCATATTTTTAAACATATAAAGCAATAACAACATGAAATAAACACATTGGCACATAAATATGAAGAAAGCACTGATATATATGATGTAGTGAATGTAAAATAAAAATGATATATCAAAGGCGATACCAAATCTTGGTGATCCCTGATAATTGTCCAATCAAGGACTCAAATGTGGAGAACCAATACAAAATAATATCACATATATAAAAGTATCTCATCATCATGAGTTATATTTAGCAAAACAAATAAAACTAGCAACTATTTATCTGAGATCAGTTCCCTCTCCCTAGCAGCTATCTTTCATTCTTTTTCATCAATTGCTTCAAGATCTTTTTGTATAAGTTCCACACTAGAAACTGTACAAGGTATAACATCATGTCCAGGGAATCTAGCTAGATGGTATTTCAATCGTGTAACCCCTCCTTCCATCTTGGTCCCACAAAATTTGCATGATAGATATGCCCGATTTGAATTTGGCCCACCATCAAACTCTCCATACTCCCAAAACGGTTCCAAGGATTTTGGCATATTTTCAATGAACTAATTCAAATTTCAAACCTAGGGCACCAAAAAAACAAAAAATTGGCATTAAACACACATACACAAAAAATGGCAATAAGAGGGTGCATAAGAAAGTTAAAGAAAAAATGAAGCTTGCTGTCCAAATATAGAGAAAAGTTAAAACCATTCCATTGCCTCATGGGCATGAAAATCATAGCAAATGGAAAAAGAAATAAAGAAACAAAATCTTGGTAGGCAAACAGGCTGTTGAAAAGTGTAACTAGGTCGGTCTTCATGTTGACTATGTAATTGTGTATTTATGTAAAGAAGAAGACAAAGATAATAAAATGTATTTTGTTGCACTTGCTTTATGGGTTTCATGAGCAAGATTTTATTATATAAATTAATAGACTTTTTCTTGATGTCAATTAGGTTTGTGTCTTCTTGGTATAAAATATAATGAAGTGTCATGTTCAGGAAGGATCTAGTCTAGCAATATATACTCCAAGACCTTGTGGAAAAAGGACACCTAACAACTCTCAAACTATGCTGGAAGAATAGCTCACAAAAAGCCCTTAATCAACAATGGAAGACAAGTGGAGAATGCCACATTAAATGCTGAAGAAAATACATTTCTAGTCGGCTTAATGCATAGCTGGATGGTCGGCCTAATAGCTGGAACAATCCACTATATATACCTGAACCTGTGGATCATTTTCACACAATGTTTTTCGGTAATCCAAGAGACAGTTTTGCGGATTCTTAAAGGGTGTTTCAGTGCGGATTTCTGAAAATATTTTTCAGCGAGAAGGTTGAAGAAATTTAGTATTGGCTACTTGATATATAATTGTGATGCTGTGTGGATCACTCTGAGCAACAAGTGCGGATATCTGAAGTGTAATAAGTACGGGTTTCTCCAAGTATAATCGCAGATTTCAGGAAGCAGTTATAGTGCAGATTTCTAAGAAGATTTTTGAGCGAGAAGGTTGAAGAACTTTAGTACTGGCTGCTTGTTATATAATTGTGATGTTGTGCGGATCACTCTGAGCATCAAGTGCGGATATATGAAGTGTAATAAGTATGGGTTTCTCCAAGTATAATTGCAGATTTCAGGAAGCAGTTATTGTGGCAAGTGCAGATGTGCCACAGCCTCTACTTCGGATACCAGAGCAGGAAGAAGATTCAGATATAATAACTACATACTATTTCATGTTTCCAGAATTGAGCAAAGGGTCCTGAAATATATAAAGGTTAAGGTTGAAGGCTACTGTTTAGTACAGTGAAGATAGTGACTATAAGGAGCAAGCATTCTTAAAGAAGACTAAGAGTGAGGAAGGTAAATCTGTACTAGTGATTTACCTTCCTAACTGCAATACAGTTGCAAGTGTATGCAAGGTAAAGATAATTCAGTTCCGATATTTGCCTGAACAATAAGTGAATCTTGAAGATCAAGCTTTCTAGTGCAGAATAGTGCAGATTGTCAAAGAAGAGAAGAATCAAGCTTGAAAGGGTAGTGACAAGGCCTTGGAGACATTCCTAAGTCTAGGGTCTGAGTTTGGGTCATGGTACTTGTCATTTGAAGATCTATAAGAAGAATTCTTTGCGGGTTTTTCTCTCCAAGAGGGAGAGGTTTTGCCCTGGCTCTAGGAGCCTAATTGTGTCTCTTGCGTTTCGATAGTTGACTTAATGAAAGACTAACTAAGCTAAAGAAAAGAAGACATAAGTAACTCATGTGAGCTCACAAGTAATAATCAAGAAGAGAATTTGTATTAAACACCAGCCCACTAAATTCTCAACATGGTATTAGAGCTAAGGTGCTAAACTCATAGGTTGCTTGTCAAAGAAGACACTCTCAGAAGCGAAGATCAAAGTTTGGGTGGGAAAGTCAAATCAGTTTGCAAGGAAGACTCTCTAGCTACTTCAAGAAAGATCTCCTACTCTTTGTCATCAAAGATTCACTTTCAAGACATTGTTAGAAGGAGGTCTTCAACTTCTGAAGGTATCCTTTATCATCAAGGATTCAAGATCACCTACATTGAAGATTTCTATCTTAGAAGAAGCTGTCAACTTTATCTTCATCATCATCAAGGAAGCTGCAAGCCACTTTCTCAAGTAAGTATCTATGACCTTACTTAAATCTGTCAAAGTGACCTATTGTAAAGAAAGCAACAAGCTGGTTGGTTCATGAAACTTTAGTGCATGGAAGAAGAGGACAAATTTGAATTTAATTGAAGACGAAGTTATGGACTATATCGAAGGATCTACAGTTCAACCCCCAAAAGAAGATGCTCCAGCTCATGCCAAGTACATGAAGGGAGAAATTAGAGCCCAAAGGATTCTCATAGAATCCATTAAGGACTCTCTCATTCGCTATGTATAAAAACTCTGTAATATTCCCTTTTTTGGTGGCACCTACGACAGGGTTAGGTTGGACTTCCAGAGTTAGGAGCAGACAGGTCATAGGTACAAATTGGTATTACCAGTGGGCTCAGGGGCTTTTTGGAGGAGTTTTGAGGAGTTTCCATGATGTCCGGTGGCATTCGCTTGATGTATTCCATCATCCTAGCAACTTGCCTTTCATTCCGGTGCATTCCGACAACTTTCAGAAAATTGAGTTATTTTTGGGCTTAACTCAGTTAATTACACTCAAGGTGACATTCCGAGAGGAATACATGATAGAACACCTTAGTGTGATAGCTCATTGGAACCGAGACAAGGATACCTACATGATGGGATGGTTGGACACGAGTTTCAGTGACCGGAGGAGGCGTGGTAGCCGATTTACCCTTTTCTGCATTAAAAAGGAATATTTTAATAAGAGGGAAAAGTGCTCCTTAAATTAAGGCTCTAGAAGGCTCCAAGAGATCTATAAAAGAAAGGGAGTAGGCCATTGAGAGATATCTTTGGATCATATCATTTTATTGTATGAGAGGTGCGCGATGCGGTTCTCTACTTCTGCCGTAGCCTCAGGACGGAAACCCTCGGGTGATTTGTGAGTGTTGGATGAAAACCCAACTCTCTTGAGGAGACTTCACTCAGAAGTTTCGCAGAGCTTCAGGGATTGGTGTGAGGATCATTCATATCTTCAACTTGTGCTTCATTATATTTAGTGGGTTTAGTGACAACTATTGCTGGACGGAGAGTGCAACAATTCAGTTTTGAGGCCAACGCAGTGCAACATCTCATCTTGGTGGCCAATTCTCCGTCTTAGCTCTTTCTTTGGGTCAGATGTATTTGTAACCCCGGTTATTATCTATAATAAAATGCTGAGATTCTTCCTATTTGATGTGTTGATAGATTGCAGTGCTTTTGTGTTTATTTTACATGGCAATCTTCTGTTGAGTAAATAATGATTTTATGGCATATTGTGGAGTTCAGTTATTTTTTTGCATTTTTAGTTAAAATATCCCTTTGGGGATATTACAGTGGTATCAGAGCCTAGATCTTGGCCCAGTCTGCAGATTTTTCAATTTTTAGTTGTGGCCATTATTGGAGGGTTTTTTCCGGAGAAGTCAAAAACATTGTTCCTGTAGTCGAATGAGAATTTAATAGAAGAAACTCGACAAATTTCTCATGTGACAGTTTCAGTAAAATTGTTGCCTCAATATTAATTATGGGACAAAATTTATTACATGGTGGGAAAGTATAAAGTGAAATTTAATTCCCATAAAGAGGTCGAGCCTAGCAATTTCGACTCCTTGAAGACGAATATCACATTGGCCGCATTATCTGCTTAACCCAAAGTTTTTAAAAAAAAAAAGGTCGAATTATTTTTGGGGGTCCCAGCATATTGTCTTCACTGAGCGGTGAGAATTTTATCAAAGATAAAAGGGAGAGTAATGTTTTTTATGATCGTGGCATATTATTATCGAAGCGGGGCCCTGAAAACTATTTTTATGATCGTGGCATATTATTATCGAAGCGGGGCCCTGAAAACTAAGGAAGCCGAATTCTCATGCACCAGCATGGTCGGGTTATTGAATGAACGACATGAGAATATAGCCCAACGTTATCAAAATGACGGGTTTTCTTTAATTTTTGGAAAATCCATCTGAATTTTATTTGAAGGGCCAAAGGTTCTCCATGCAAGGGACGGGCTGGAAAATTGTGACGACAAGGTGAATTTGCTGTGTGAGTTACCTTCTGAGCAGGAGCACGGAAAATTCCAACTCCGTACGTTGGAATAGGTACCAAAATTCTAGTCACAGTGAAGACCAATAACGCTTTTCTGAACTGGCTGACATTGATTCCAGTGGGCCATTTTGAAAATTTCGAAGAGGGTTGAGTTTTGGAAAGATGTTTAATATTCGCCTTTGAGCTGTATCATAGAAGCCGAGTTATCCACGAGAAATCAACCGTGTTGTTTTGAGAAGCAAGGACAAGTTAATTTTTCCAGATGATCGAATTGCCCTCCGAGATCGATTCACATTGGAATTTTCGTGGATGCCAAGCCATTCCAGACCAAAGAAAAAATTGATTTCATGACTGTTTTCATAGAATTGAATCTGTGGGGGGGGGATTCTGTAGTGAACTATTGAAGACTGCTCGTTGGGGAAGAAGCATATCTCTGTAACAAGAGTTTTCCAGGAACCAAAATCATTGTTGGAAGGAGAAAACAAATATCTCTCTCTCTGCTGACTAAATCTTCAAGGAACAAGGTTGAATTGTCTCCAAATTGAAGTCGAGCTCCCACAATAATGAAAGTCAAGCACTAGCTTTGAATGTTGATTGATTTCTCACTTTTTTTGGACGGGTTTCAGATATCGGAGGTTGACACTATGACTCAGGGAAAAGTAACAACCTTTCCCCTCTGCGTGACTGGTTAGCAAGCTAAAAATTGAGCTGAGTTTAACCCATAACAGTGGCAGCGTACTGAGTGACCGTTATCAGCCATTTACTCATATGTCTGGACTGCGTGGGAGATATGTTACCGTACCTGTACATGTATCTCTACCTTGTTAGTGACACGCTAGACCTGAGCTCGTGGAGGTACATTCTGGAGTATTGTTCATCTGTTTTTCCTCTATGCACAATTCCTTAATACCACGACTGGGTGAAATACAAGTTTATGGTGGTAGCTGTTATATCAGGTTCCACTGCTCCTTTACAGTGCAAGTTCCATTTTAATTCCATAATTGTGTAAATTCCAGGTTCTATATTTTGTTCACTGTGTTGTGTTTACCGCTAATTTCAATTGTTTTTGTGGGTAGACAAGAGACATTAACAGTTGATTCTTGAGTATATAACGGTGTTGGAATGGGTAGCATTGTTAACCAGTGGGTTATTTTTGTGAAGATCTGGTTAATGATTAAAGTTTTGAAATTTGAGATCTATCATCTTATGTGAATCGCTATACTTGGAAATGAAATAAAATAAAAATCAAATCCAAGAATATACTCAAGCCTACAGTAGCTGCAAATGAAGTTTTGATGGGCTATTGGCTGAAGGAATACACCATTAACTCAGAAAAACAGTGATCATATCGTTGGTTGAACCATGGAGGGATTCCTAAATAGCTTGAGAAGAATAAAAATTGGTTCCTTGAACCACCATGCATTAGATGACCAGAAAACAAAATTGAGTAGCAAACCTTTTTCAAAGGGGATTTATGCCATCCTTCAAAAAGGACAGCCAAAAGATTTGCAGGGAGAATTGGGGATTGGTTACAAAATTTTTGCACTTGGGACATATTTGAAACACATGAAGATGTCATGGAGAGTTCTATCCAAACTAGATGAGCTTAATGAATTTCTGTCCAAAATAAGTCAAGAAGAAGGGAAGCAATTGATTTGGGCTCTAAAACCTGCTATGCTTGCTCTTATAGAGCCCAAATTCTTGGAGGAACCGTGTGAGGGGGTTAACCTTCCAGTTGCATCATGCATCAGTAACATCATGAAGTTGACCGCACCTATAGCTCCATACAGTGATAAAGTTATGAGGAGGATTATGAGATTGATAGTAGAGACTTTCCAGGATCTGGACAACAGCGTAGGTTCTACCTTCAGGAAGAAGCTTGAGACTTTATGGAGTATGGCCACATTCGAGACTTATGTCATCATGTTTGACCTTGAGTGTGATGACTTGATTTTGCAGATGTTCCAATGCTTTTTCAGCATTAGGAGACATCATCCTGACACCATCATAGCACACATGCAGTCCATCTTGTCGTCTTGTATGAGAGACCATGAGACCATTGGCCGAGAGTTGCAGACCCAGTTGTTGAATATTTGGAGGAGAGAGCAGTTGGTCTCACCTGCTGCTTATGAGCTAGCCCAAGGGTTGGTTGAGCAGAATATTGGGATATTCAGGAGACAGTTGACTAGGGAGGAGCTACCCCAGTTTGGTGGATCTGGCAGCAGAAATGAGCTGAGGAGGAAGGGACTTTGCTTCATCTGCAAAGAACCTTGGGGGCCTGATCACTCGTGCTTGAGTGATGCAGATGATGTGGCGGAGGTAGAACAGGAGGGAATTCCTTCTGTATGCCAGGGTGAGGACTCTTCTTCAGATGAGTCCATGGGATCAGTTGAGGACGCTTCTGGGGAGCGAGAGCAGTCATGCAGAGATGATGACAGTAGACCGGAGCTGTGTTCGAGTGTGCAGGGTGAGTAGTGAGGGGACTCTACGAGAGATACTCTGGGTGATGAGTCACTTGTGATGATTCAGCCAAAGCACCATATGAGGGAGGGTGATCATCAGAGGAGGATACTATGCACATCATGCATGATAGCCCTTTGGGGGAGAGCCAGATGGAGGCTCACATTGAGTCTATGATAGATATACGGCTAACCTTGGGGTCAACCATTGAGGAGGAGCAGTCAGATGCAGAGACACCGAGTACGGTGACAGCAGTTGCAGATCCATATCCTATGGAGATGTTGGAGGTTGATGGGATAGTTCTGCAGGTGGCTAGTGGACAGTAGGAGCCTTACATTCCCGATCAGGAGAGGGAGGAGTTGTTGGAGATGGTGGAGCTTCCATCTTTGGTACGACACATTGATGAGATGAAGATATATGTACATGGAGTTAGCAGAGCTGTAGTACTTTTAGTGAGTAGCACTCTCCAGGAGTACATCGATGGGGCTTGCATCATATCTTGCC
This sequence comes from Pinus albicaulis, assembly GCA_034641835.2. Taxonomy (NCBI): domain Eukaryota; kingdom Viridiplantae; phylum Streptophyta; class Pinopsida; order Pinales; family Pinaceae; genus Pinus; species Pinus albicaulis. The sequence continues at coordinate 23,243 of JAXQQM020089155.1, read as the reverse complement.
CACTTTGGCCCATTTTAGAGAGAGGGGTTTTCTTCTACAAGCCGATTTCATTGGCAGACGGGACAGAGCAGCGTGAGTTGCTTATGAGCTGGTGACAACTCTCTAGGCATGTTCCTTATGCAGTTCACTCTACATTGGATTCTTCTTCCAGGATAGATTGGCGGGAGATCATGAGCTAGTACCCTCTTTGTGGTACAATTCTCTTCATAGGGAGCATGATAGGGCAAGGGCCCTTAGACATAGTAGATGTTACAGATTCCAACTGGCAGTGGGGCACAGGTCATCATTTCTTCAGCCCTCCATTTCGATTTCAGGAGAGCAGGATCAGCATGGGATTGAGTCAGGACTTGGTTTGGAGAGAGGTGATGAGTTGGTACGCAGTTGGTGGGGCAACTTATACAGTTAGAGGTACAACACTGCAGGACCCAGGGAGCATTGATGCTTATTGGTGGACTTCACTTCGTGGGGCATCATCTATAGACAGACGCAGTGCGCAGTGCGAGCCACGGGACTTGGGCGATGTTTGGCCATGGTGGCATTGGGATTCGGGAGGATTGTTTGATGACAGGTACAGTGAGAACTCAGTTTGGGATCCCGACATTGAGGGGTCTATTCTGAGTGGCTTGACACAGGCACGTAGTAGCACCAGGGGGTTTGTATGGGATCCGGGCATTGGGTCTCAGTTGCATCAGGCCAACAGAGTGGCCCACATATTTGGATTGCTTGAGGGTAAGCAATCTTGGGGCGGAAGGTCTATAATATTCCCTTTTTTGGTGGCACCTACGACAGGTTTAGGTTGGATTTCCAGTGTTAGGAGCAGACAGGTCACAGGTATAGATTGGTGTTACCAGTGGGCTCAGGGGTTTCCATGATGTCCGGTGGCATTCGCTTGATGTATTCCATCATCCGAGCAACTTTCCTTTTGTTCCAGTGCATTACAACAAATTTCGGAAAATTGAGTTATTTTTGGGCTTAACTCAGTTAATTACGCTCAAGGTGGCATTCCGGGAGGAATACATGATAGAACACCTTAGTGTGATAGCTCATTGGAACCTGGACAAGGATACCTACATGATGGGACGGTTGGACACGAGTTTCAGTGACCGGAGGAGGCATGGTAGCCGATTTACCCTTTTCTACATTAAAAAGGAATATTTTAATAAGAGGGAAAAGTGATCCATGAATAAAATAAAATTAAAATAAGGCTCTAGAAGGCTCCAAGAGATCTATAAAAGAAAGGGAGGAGGCCATTGAGAGATATCTTTGGATCATATCATTTTATTGTATGAGAGGTGTGAGACGCGGTTCTCTACTTCAGCCGTAGCCCCAAGATGGAAATTCTCGGGTGATTTGTGAGTGTTGGACGAAAACCCAACTCTCTTGAGGAGACTTCACTCAGAAGTTTCGCAGAGCTTCAGGGATTGGTGTGAGGATCATTCAGATCTTCAACTTGTGCTTCATTATCTTCAGTGGGTTCAGTAATAGCTATTGCCGGAGGGAGAGTGCAACAGTTTAGTTTTGAGGCCAGCGCAGTGCAACAGCTCATCTTGGTGGCCAGTGCTCCGTCTTAGCTCTTTCTTTGGGTCAGATGTATGTGTAACCCCAATTATTATCTATAATAAAATGCTGAGATTCTTCTTATCTGATGTGTTGATAGATTGCAGTGCTTATGTGTTTATTTTACATGGAAATCTTCTGTTGAGTAAATAGTGATTTTACGGCATATTGTGGAGTTCAGTTACTTTTTTGCATTTTTAGTTAAAATATCTCTTTGGGGATATTACAAGACTACAAAACAAATATATGAAAACTGGTGGAGCCATTCTCTGTGAGTATTGTAGGAGAAGCAATTTCTCTGAGACAAGAACTATATAAAATGAAATTGTCAAGGGAAGAAGGAATCACCTCATACTTCATGAGGATTTTTGAAATAAGAGATCAACTGAGATGACTACAGTGGTACTAAATGCTCTACCAGAGGAATGGGGAAACTTCACTTCCAGTTTGACACTGAGATGACTACAGTGGTACTAAATGCTCTACCAGAGGAATGGGGAAACTTCACTTCCAGTTTATACGGGAAGAAAGAAGCAACACCATTCCATGATTTATGGTCTCTATGTAAAATAGAGGAAACAAGACTAAAAGCCAAAGCTGATATAGGACCAAGTGAAGGGAATCAAGCCTTTGTTGCCACATATAGGAAGAAAGGAAGATTCAAAAAATTTGGCCCTCAGAATAAAAGAAGGAATATGGACAACGTACGATGCTTTGGATGTAATGAATTTGGGCATTATAAAAGATATTGTCCTAAATCTGACAAGGACAAGAGGAAAAGGGAAGAAGGCCATATCTCAGATGTAAGGGAAGGACCTGATGTAAAGAGATCTAAGAAAAGAAGAAGCGAGGGATCTCTACTATGATTGAGATCATCTTCTCCTTTAAGTGATTTCTGTTGATTGTAAAATAATATGATAGGAAGCAATGTATATTATAGCATCATTATTAAAAATCATGTTAGGAGCTCTTGGTGAATCAGTGCCGGGAAAACCTCTCTAATAACATTACTAATGGAAAGAAGTCATCAAGATCAAGGGTCATCATGGAAACAAAATTCTGGATGTGATGACATATTGATGGAGCAGGCCAAAGGAATGAAGCTCTTCATTTTAGAGAAATTGTAATATTCCTAATTAGCACCGCTAATTGGAATATTTGATTTTTGTATAGTTTTGCCGACTATAGTTTATTAATAAATAAAAGTGAGAAAAGGGGTCTAACTCACTTAAATAAAATAAAGTGTTTCCCTAGTAGATGCAACGTTGTAACTTAAGGGGGGAGCCAAGGGGGGCCACACACCACGTGGAAGAGCCAATGAGAGAGAGGACGTTGGTTTTGGAGGGAAACCAATGCTATAAAAGGGGGAGGAGCCTCCTCATTTGGGCATTATTGATATTGTTGATGATATTGAGCTAGACTTCTGTCTACTTGAGCACACTGGCTGTTTAGTCGGTCTGCAGCACTGTTTAGTGAGACTGAGTGTCTCCGGTCGGAGATCTCACCCTTGGCCCCGGGGGACTTCGAGTGCCTGCTCGGGCAAGGTTTTTCTTCAGTCTTTAGCAGGAGATTTGCAGGTGTTTTGTTGGGAGTTTCGCTGAGGAGCTGAGCTTCATTGGGTGACTGCGCAGTCCTTGGAGGGAGGACGCAGTTTGAGTTGGAGCTGTTCAGTGGTAGAGATTTCTGCAGGAGATTCAGGCCTATTCCGGTGTGGAGGTTCAGTGTTTATCATTTGGTGAGTTTCCTGAGGAGTTGTGGCCCCATTTCAGTCTATTTCAGTTGGTGTCTGCGCTGGTCCTGGAGGGACAGCGTTTTTCTAGGAGGAGGGTTTCTGGGGGTGATTTTCGGAGGTGGTCCATTTTGTATATGGTTTCTGTGTTTTGTCCGGGGTGGTGAGTTCAGGTGGTCTGCTGATTTTCAGCTCATTCCGGCAAGGGGATCAGCCCCTAGCTTCAGTTCATTCCAGTAGCAGCAGTTTACGGCAGTTTCTTCCAGCAGCTGGGATGCAATTTCTTGGAGCAGCCATTTCCTGTTTTTCTGAGAGGGTCCTTCACTTGCCTTGAGCAAGGATAGGTGCATTTATTCAGATTATCTATTGTATCTCATTATATTCTCAGATTAATAAAATGGCTTAGCATTTCCGGCATTTTTATGTGTACTTGCTCTATATTCTATTTCCGGCATTTTTCCATATAGTTGTTTGCTTGTATTGCTGTGTATTACTGTCTATTTCCTATTGGGGATATTACAGTGGTATCAGAGCATAGTTCTGGCTCAGCCTGTGGAGCTAGCAGTCTATGACATTGGGAAAGAGTTCATACAGAGGTTTGCTAGATTTTGGAGAGCAATAGCAGTTGCAGTACCAAAAACGAAATTGGAAAAAGGGCCAAAATACAAAGGGTCAAATTTTGAAGGTTGGAATTAGAAGAAACTGTTTCTAGATTTTTCTGGGTTTTGGGCAAGGATCACCTTCCCAAATTCCTGGAATTTTCTGAGTAGTTTTCAGTGGGTAAATCGGAGGTCGAAGTTAAGCAGCAGTATGGTTTTGCAGCAGCCGTGCAGTTTCTGAGGAGCCTGTAGACACATAGCAGAAAGAGCCGATGGCAGGTGATGATGATGAGAGGAGATTTATAGAGGCGCTCCTCCAACACATGCAGGAGATGTCACAGAGACTCACTGCGTTGGAGGTTAGTTTTCAGATTGGTGAGGGATCAGACACATCCCACCATTTGCCGGAGCATGATGCCACTCAACATATGGCATCACATACACCCACACGTCCTACCATGCCCACTTTTCTGGATGAAAACACAGGGGCAGGAGCACAGCAGGAGCCAGAGCCTGGCCACATGGGTGATTATTTCGCTGAGTATCAGGCATATGGGCCGGAGCTCAGAGATCTTATCCCATTCAGAGATTTTGTTCAGCTCCAGCGTGATAGTAGACCTCACAACTTTCACAGAGGGAACAGGCGCTCACATGATGGGGGCTTACAGCGCACAGTGGACAGATTCCATCTACCGACATTTGACGAGTCATCCAGGCGCTCAGAAAAAGCTTGGGTGGACAAGTTGGATACATCTTTCCAGCTTGACCGAGTATCGGAGAGGGAAACCATTAAAATGGTTACCTCGCACTTGGAGGATGAGGGAACACAGGGTTGCAGGGAGTCCGAGGTTACACCTAGTGTGACACAAGATTCACCCTCATTGGAGACCTCCTTGGCCATGTCGGTTGATGTGGTAGTGGAGAAGGTAGAGCCTACCTCAGTAGAGCCATCCATTGAGGTGATGACCGGAGTCGTGTCCGAGTCTTCAGGTGGTAGCAGCACACGACAGATGGGTGAGGCGTTAGGAGATATATCCACCTTCGATGAGGCACTAGCAGGTACAGAGGTATTGGATGATGGTCGCAGACAGCAGTATCATCGGCTTCGGACGGACCTTCGAGTTTTGAGAGAGAAGGCCGCGTCAGTACGGGAGGCCATTTTGTTGCAGGACCAGGAGCTGGAGGGTATGAGAGTGACTTGTGCCAAGTCGGCGGCCAAGTTGGTCCTCATTGGGGAACAACTGGATTCCCTGATGGTACAACCCGAGGGCACATTGCAGCATCATATCATTCCCCTTCAGGTATGCATGGATGGGACTAGCAGTGTTGTTGGGTCATCTCTTCCCATTGGAGAGAGAGAGGCAGAACCACCTAGTCAGATCTCATATGTTGACTTGGATAGCAGTATGAGACGATCAGAGTTGCACAGGGTACAGCATCCACATTGTTACACAGTAATTTGTCACCGTCCTTACCATTCCCCATCCCGCACAATGGAGGACCCATTCTGTGACCTGTGAACATTGTCATGCCTTGAAAACATCATCAATGCATCCCTCTGGACATGAGCTTTATTTGCCCTTGAGACATCTCCTTGCAAAAGTCATGAAAAACATCCCTTTTGGCATTGGCGCGGGCAAGCAGTTCAGTACTCGCGCCAATGGGGAAATTAATGCAAAGAGGTCGCGCCACCTGGCGCTCAGTCATAGAGCCGTAGTCGCGCCACCCATTTTGGGAGTTGTTTTTTAAAATATGGATGGCGGAAGTTGAGTTCCAACAAACTCACAACCATTGCCTATCTTGAGTTGGGAGGTTTGGCTGCGGGAGTTCTATGGAGGGAAGTGGTTTTGCCACCTCCCATGGAACCTTCCTTGATGATAGGGCCAATCCCATAATAATAGGGATCCCAACTCCTCCTTCCCCATCTATAAAAGCTTGCTCAAATCAATGGCAAGCTAGTCTTGAAGTGCCTAAGCTCCGAATCTCCATATTCCCAAGAGCCTTTGTGTTGTAAAGCACCCTCTCTTTCCCTTAAGGCTGACTCAAGTAAGGAGACCATTGTCACGAGACTCTGGAGAGGTTTTTCCCTTTCCTTGGCAAGCTTTGCGAGACGTGGACTACTGGAAACCCGTCCGAAGGAGACCGCGACGTCAGAACTTGGTTGTAATCTTTCTTCGCTGGTTATTTAATAGATGATCATGATTATGGTTCCACTCCGTTTTCCATCATGTTAATGCAAGTAATGTCCTTTCTGACTGATGTTTAGTTACGTATGCTGGTTTCTATGCTTGTATCTGTTCGTTTCTTCTGTGTGCAGGTGTTCATCCGCGGAGATCGTGGAGGGATTGTGATCTGCTGAGGCTGAGGAACGGGGACGCTTCTTCTTCAGATTCTAGCGTTGGAATCTAGGTAGGCTTCTATCTCCAGCCTTTTCATTCGTAATTAGGAACCTGCGTCATGACATTGTTTGTTTGTTGCTAGACCCCTGCTGGGCTAGTAGGGATCGCCTCTGTCCGCAGAGGGGATTTACCTCCTCAACAAATTGGCGACTCCGCTGGGGATGCAGCTTGTTGTTTGCTTGTTGTTTGATTTGTAAACTGTAGACGGAGTCTGAAGTATGGCCAGATAGCCTTCGAAACGCTTCTGCCTAGCATTAGCGGAGTAGATCAACGCTACTTCAGTCGATCTCCGGTTTGGTTTGCAGACTGAACGACTTGGAGTCTTTGTCTTGCCTTGCCGTTTGTATCTTGTTTTTTCCTTGCTTGATGAACTTTTTGGGTTGGATTTTTTTGTGTGTTTTGCTTCTTGGATTGCTTAGCTTGCATTGGTCTGTTTCTGGAGTGGCTTATTTTTAATTTTTTGCTGAGAAACTCCGCTGGCGCGGTTTTTAACCCGACAGTCGCGCCACTTGGCGCTTGTTGCCTTTGTACAACCCGCGCCACTTGACTTCTGGCGCCAGTTTCAGACTTACAGTCGCGCCACCACTGTGAGTTTTTGAGATTTCTCATTCTTGAGCTCTCTGGAATTGACCAGTGTTTTTCTTCTTGATTTTCCGACTGCCTGAGTGTGTTGGAGTCTTGTTTGGCTGGGAATTCACCTCTGTCCCTTGGTTGTTTGCTTCTATCTACCGATTTCACGTTTTGAGCCCTAGGTCATCTAGTGGCTTAGTGTATCGAGCCCTCCGTGGGAGTTTTGGTGTTTGGATTGTCCTGTCAACTATTTGATTGATTCTCCGCATTCTCTGAGTAGTTGTCCATTGTTTCATTGCGATTTTTGGGTGATTGTTCATTTCTTCATTCGAAACTCGTTTGCTCTTGCTTTGGACCCAGATCACACGGTCCATTGGAAGTTTTTGAGTCTTCTCTTTGGTTTGAGAGACTTCGGTCAATTTGGGGATCTGATTGCTTGTGTTGTTGAGTGAAATGTGTTTGCTTCGCTCTCTTGAATAACGTTTCTCAAGTTGCTCCGTTTGTTTTCAAGTTTGATTGGTGCATATTAGCAATTAAACATTGAAAATCAAAAAAAAAAAAAAATCTCTTTTGCTTTTGTTAATTAGTGCAAATTATAATTTTTTCCATATCACTAGTGATTAGTGTTTTGAGTGAAAAGTTATCAATTGCATTAGTTGCATTATAGAGCTCATTGTTTGGTTCCTTTTCGTTTCGTTTGTATAAAAGCTCTCAACTCTTCTCTAATTAGTTTTCATCGAACGAAATGTTGCATTGTGGCATATAGCTTTGCATTTAGGAGACACTACATACGATAGGGCCTGGAAATTGAAAATTAATTGAAGATCAACTGTAAAATTTATTCAGTTAACCTAAGGCAGCATTGGAACTTAACGAAGCATATTTAGAAGGTTTAGGCTAGAGACGTGTTCCGGCGTCGTTAAACCTAGTAGCTGTCGTTCGCCTGTTGGCTTTAGACAGCGCTAGTACGGACTTGTGCTCCCCGTACCGTCGCGTATATAAAGGGAGACCCCTATAGGTTTTCAATTCTTTATCCGCAGGAAGCCGAGTCTGCCGCCCTATACCCGTGATACACCGAACACAGCATTCGGGGAGACTACCTGCACGTACGGAAAGTCCTTGGTCGATTTTTGTTTCATTTTTGAAACCAAGGTGTATATTGCAGTTCACGGATATTTGGTACACCCTTTGTGCCTAGTTTATTCCTGAGCAGTCATTTGGTCTTTTCTGACTCCCTAAACTTGAAAAGACCGTCAAGCGCTTGTCCTTTCACGCTTGTGTCAACTCTGAAAGAGATAGAGTCATCTTTTTATCGTTTCTCGACTCTTGAAACATGAAACGGTAGAACTTCTTAATTTCCAATGTGGTAAAATTAATCGCCCACGATTTCACACCTATTTAGACATTGTCTGTTGACCATTTGAGTGTGTGTCTTAACTCATTTTCAGCCCGTGTGTGTGTGTGCCCTTTTCTTTTAGTCTCTTGCCACGGTGGCAGAACCATCGGTCTCGTCTACTGGTAGTCCTTACACGGACAATTCTTCAGAAGCTTCTGAGCCTTCTGTCGAACCTCAGCAGCCCATTGTTTCTGAGTTTCCTGACGGGGAACCGGTTCTCGACGAGCAACCCTTTGGAGGACCAGTTGAGTTCAATTGGCCCTTTTCGGACCCTGTGTCTGAATTGAGATTAGGAGCTGATTTCCTTTCTCTTACATCGGGTTCGCCATTTGTCGCTGCTGTTTTTCCTCCTAGTCCTCGCCGTCTTTTGCATGATTTAACGGCAGGATCAACCATGAGTGATTCTGGTGAGGAAATTCCCGGGTCTGATGACTATCAGCGCATCCCTCATAGATTGTTTGAGGGAGATGGCTCCGAGCTGGCTTCCACATCGTCAGCCAGTTCTTCTTTGCCACAGGGATACAGATCTCTGGGTCAGATTATTTCAGCTGCTGCCTCTATGGGGATATCATCTCCCGCATCGAGACCAGCTGCCACTACACCCGGGGTGTCCCCTTCGACGCCTGTTACTTCTGTTCCCGTTCGGCCCACTGTTTGTGTGGCTGCCTCTTCTGCTGTTGTCTCAGCATCTGCCACTAGAGCTGGGCCAACTCCTGAAGACATTTACCTAGCTACTGCTATACCGGAGAATATCTCTCCGGAGGAGTATCGGTTGTTTTTATAGCAGCCGAACGCCGGAGCTGGACAAGTTCCCCAGGATCCTTACCGATCCTTATTTTCACACTATGCACAGGATGGCACTCCCGTGTATATGTTCCCAGGTCAGGTCGATGAGCGTGGAGAGATTTTGCGTCTTCCTGCTCCTGAGGCTTATCTATATGCTCAAGTTTTACCATACAACCAGGCTCACAACCCGCAGGGACAACCCTTTCAGGGCCAACCTGCAGGCCAACCTGGCTATTTGTATGACCCACAGGGACAACCCATCCAAGGCTACCCTGCGGGCCAGCAAGGGCCATTATATAATCCGCAAGGACCATATTATAACCCTGCTGGTCAACCTGCTCAACCTCAGCTAGGGTATCAACCGGGACAAGCCTATGGTCCTGGGGGGAAAATCCAGCCGTCTTTACCAATGCAACCGCAGTACCCTGTCGTTTCTAACGTTGCATATCAGCCAGGACCACCCTATGGTTCTGCTTCAGGCCAAACTGGTTTCCAGCAAGCACCTGGTCCTCTTCCTCCACCCGGGCAACCGTCTCATCCGGTGCAGCCCGGTGTCCCGCCTCCAGGCCAGCCGACCCATTCGGCGCAACCTGGGGCTCACTTGCAACCAGGTCAACCTGCGCAACCAACACCGCCTGGTCACCCGGGCCAACCTGTTCATTCAGGCTAGCCCCCTCACTTGGGTCAACCTGTTCATTCAGGGCAACCCTCCCATTCCGTTCACTCTGCCCAACAGCCTATTCATTCAATGCCGCAGCAAAATCAACAACTACGCCCTACGTACCAGGCTCCGCAGGGTTCCACTTATCAGCAGTCTACTCATCCTCAGAGTGGTTATTATCCTCATGGTCAGTCTCAACCGAACTATAACCACTCTGGAGGCTCTCAGTATTATCCTCCCCCACCCAGTAATACCTATGCTCAGCAGCCAAATCCAAACGCTGCTTATGTAGGGCAGACACCTAATCAGGGCCCGAACCCTGGTTATCAAGCCCCGCACTATGGTTACCAGCAGCCAAATCAGTCTGGTTATTCGAACTATTCCCCCTACGGTCAGAATCCTTAGGGATAGAACCAATGGGGGCAGGGATATTCACAACCATTGTGGAACACAGGTACCGGACCTTATCCTAGGACTGGCATGGTAGTTAACCCTCCATTGCCATTCCTAGCTACCTTGGAACTCCCGGACGTCTCGAAGTTGACCAATGATCCGATTGCACATAATCCATATTGGCCTCCGGTTCCCACCAAGATACCAGGTGACTGTCCCAAGTTTGAGGGCAAAGCTGGAGAAGACCCCCAGGCGCATGTGATGACGTATCACCTCTGGTGCTCGTCTAACTCTTGGACCGACGATTCGATTCGTCTGCGTCTTTTCCAGCGTACGTTAACAGGAGCTGCTGCTAAGTGGTACATAGAACTGTCCCGTGGTATTTTTCAAGATTTCAACTCGTTAGCTATGGCTTTCCTCACGCATTTCCAGTTATCGGTTCGGTATGAGGCCGGGACGCACCTCCTGTCTTCTCTCAAGCAGGACTCGGCCACTCACATCTCGGATCATATCCATGAGTGGCGGCGCCGTCGTCGACTGATCAAGTTTCACATACCTGATCAGATTTTGACTCACTGGTTCACCACCTCCTTTGTGAATAAAATCGCTCAGGATATTGCGATGGGAGCGTGTGTGACGGAGGAACAAGCTATCGCGCGTGCCCAGTACCTGGATCTCGTTTATTCGCAATCTGGCACGCTTTATGACATCTTGCCTGATGCTCCACGGCCCGGAGCCACAAAGGCCCCGCCTACCCCTTCGGTGGATGGTGTCATTGGTTCCGTCTCTCAAAATTCGAAGAAGTCTTCGAATGGGAAGCAGAAGGCTAATTCTTCCAATAATACCTCTGCTAATCCCGCTTCGTCTGATTCTGGTAAAACCGCGGAGGTGAATGCCGTCCAGGCCAATCCTGCGGATAAATCCTCCAAGGGGAAAAAGAAGGGCAAAGGCAAATCAAAATCTGATGCCCCGAAACCGGAATCCAAATCTCGAACTGAGGATGGCTCCCAACGTAAGCCGAAATTCCCTTGCCTCATCTGTGAAGGTGACCATTACACTAAGGATTGTCCACGACGGTCCAAAGTTAGTCAACTTCTTAAAGGCTCAAAAGGGACTCCGGCTATTTTAAAAGAGCCATTTCCATCTCAGCAGACCCAGATGGTCGAACAGGCATCACCATCTGCATCGTTTGGGTCTCAAGTTTTCATGATGAAGACTAATGCACCTATCACTATCGCTACGCGGTCGAAGGATTACAATGAACCGCGGCAGGCGTCCGGGAAGGTAGTTGCAGATGGGCCGCCTCCCCCACCTGCCTCCGGTCCATTGGAAATCGAGAAGCCGACTCTCAAACCCGTTGTGAAACCACCTCCCAAAGGTGTTCTTCGGAGATCCTCTTATAATCCAAACGCTCGTGCCGCTCAACATTACAGCATTGTTGAGGATCTGGCACAGGCGCCATGTGCTATGTCCGCACTTGAGGTTCTTCAAAGTTGTCCTTCACAACGGAAGGCTTTACTGTCTGCAATCGGTGGTATCGATCCCGCCGACTCGAGCCTTCTCACCTTCGATCTGGAGAATTTTACTCCCCAGCTTCCACATCAAATCGCTTTGGTCATTCAAGTCGGGATTAACGGTCTAAATGTTCATAGGGCCGTCGTAGATGAGGGTGCATCTACCTGCGTTATGTCCTCCGCTTGTTGGAAGGCCATCGGCTCTCCAACCTTGTCGTCATCTCCCAATGCCCTTGAGGCATTTGATGGTCGGGAATCTAAACCCCTAGGAGTTCTCGAGAGTCTTGCGATCACATTACAGGGAAAAACTGTCAACGTGGAAGTAGAAGTGGTTGACGCTAAACTCAACTACAATATACTTCTTGGCCGCAGCTGGACCCATGCCATGCTCTGCGTGCCGTCTACCGTCTTTCGATTCATTAAGTCCCCCCATGAGGGCAATATTGTCACGGTAGATTAGTTGTCATTTTTCACCTCTAGCTTTGAGAACAACGTGCCATACGTGGATCAAATTCCGAATCCCCCAGACAGCATAGGACCTGGTCTGTTCAAAGACCCTGTTCTCATGGGTATATTCCCCGCACCGCCACCGAATACCGCTCAAGTCAACATGTTGTCCAGGACTGATGACCCCTGGCTTATTCCTACACCTGAGCAGGTATATGAGTTTGGAGAATCCATGCCCTTAACGCCAGTAGAGATCAACTACTGTGAGATTGTTGACGCATCGGACCCTCCACCTCCTCAGCATGCTCCGATGAGCATGGCTCTTGACGTCTACTCACAATCCCCCTGGCTTGGTCAGGCTGATTCGCCTGATCCTCTTCGAGAGACTTTTCCTTCAGATGAGGCTATCATTGAAACTATGTCTCTTGAAGAGCTGCCCTGGGGCGATGGGCATCATCGCTCCTCGTTCATGCCTAGCTTGGGGGCAATGACGGACTGTCTGGAGCGTTATGCTACTCAGGTTCCTTCCCCTCCTCTTCAAACACCGATCTTGATACATGAGGTCTTTTCGGAGGGTAATCTGAGTAACATTACTCAAACTGTTCCAATCAACATCTCCGTTAAACCGGGGATTGTTGAGAACATTCATGTGGGTGTGACTTGTTCTCCCAAGGAGATTCAGGTCTATACTGAGCTTTTCAAAGAATTCAGAGATGTTTTCGCATGGTCTTACGAGGAAATGCCGGGAATTGATCCGAGTATTGTCGTACACGAGATTCCAACCTACCCAGGTGCGAAACCCGTGCGCCAACGCTTACGTCCCATGCATCCTCGGAAAGCCGCCGCCATCAAGGCAGAAGTTGAAAAACTTCTGAACGCGGGTTTTATTTATCCTATTCCCCTTACAGAATGGGTGTCCAATATCGTCCCTGTTGATAAAAAGCAGGGTACAATTCGGGTCTGTGTGGATTATCGCGATATCAATCGCGCCTGTCCTAAAGATAACTATCCCACTCCGTTCATCGATCAGATCATCGATGAATGTGCCGGGAGTGAGATCTATTCCTTAATGGACGGTTTCTCAGGCTATAACCAAATCAATATTGCACCTGAGGATCAACATAAGACCACATTCATCTGTCCGTGGGGCACTTTCGCGTACAAAAAACTCCCGTTCGGCTTAAAAAACGCTCGCACCACGTTTCAGCGTTCGATGTCCTACGCTTTTCATGACATTCGCCATATCGTCCAGCCTTATCTGGACGACTTGCCAGCCCATTCGGGTAAGCGAGAGGACCATCCTGAGCATCTCCGCCAGATATTCCTTCGTTGCAGACGCTACAATATCAGGCTCAACCCTCATAAGTGCGTCTTCTGCGTTGATTCTAGCCGTCTTTTAGGCTTTATTGTCTCGAAAGACGGAATTCGCCTTGACCCTCTAAAGGTTGAGGCCATCGTAAATCTCCCATCACCCTCCTCCCTGTATCAGTTACAGAGTCTACAAGGGAAAGCGAATTTTCTTAGGCGCTTTATCCCGAATTATGCCGAGGTGGCCAAAGGATTCACATGTTTGTTAAAGCCAAATGTTCCCTTTCACTGGGACAAAATTGCTCAGGAATCCTTCGAGAAGCTGAAGACATTGCTAGTCAATGCTCCGTTGCTTCGTCCTCCGGACTACCACCGCGACTTTACTTTGTATCTAGCCGCCGCATTAAGCACCATCGCCATGGTCTTGGTGCAGGATGACGAGAACGGTGACGAACATGTTGTTTATTACCTGTCTCGGAATCTTCTCGACCCGAAAACGCGTTATGCACATGTCGAGAAGTTGGCCTTAGTAGCAGTACATGCCATACAACGCTTTCGCCATTACATCCTTTTGCGCACGATAACAGTGGCTTCAAACTGCAACCCTATGACGTATATTCTTTCTAGACAATTACTAGGGGGCAAGTACTCCAAATGGATCGTCATCCTGCAGGAGTTTGACTTGGAGTTCACCACTGCCAAGTCGACTAAATCACTGGTCTTCGCGGATTTGATATGTTCTCTCCCTACAGACTTTGTTCCTTCACACTCAGAAGATCACATACCGGACGAAACGCTGTTTCTTATTGATACTCGTGATCCTTGGTACGGTGACATTATAGTGTATCTTCAGACCGCGACATTCCGGTCTGAGTTGGATAAAGCTGCCCGCCGTCGGATTCGGCACCAGTCCCAACCCTACCGTATCGTAGGCGATACCTTATATCGTATTGGAGTAGATTCGGTGCTCCGACGTTGCCTTACCTTGGAAGAGGCTGAGAAAGTCTTGAATGACTGCCACAGTGGCGCCTGTGGCGGACACATGTCCGGATATGCTACTGCCCAGAAGATCCTGAGGGCAGGTTATTTCTGGCCTTCCATATTCAAGGATTGTATCACTGCAGTCCGAAAATGCCATCCATGCCAGATTTTTCAGCGCAAGATGCGCGCGCCGCCATTGCCTTTGCATCCCGTTATTACCGTCGGCCCTTTTGCGAAATGGGGCGTAGATTTTATGACGTGTAACCCTCACTCGGCCGGGGGGCATGCGTATATCATTGTCGCCGTCGACTACTTCACTAAGTGGGCCGAGGCGATGCCTACACTAGCTGCTGACGGGAAAACGGCTGCTTTATTTATATTCAACCATGTTATTGCACGATTCGGGGTTCCTCAAGCCATCGTCACTGATCATGGTACTCATTTCCGTGATTATATGATGACGGAGCTGACTTCAGCGTTGGGCTTGCGTCACGACAGCTCAACACCATACTACCCTCAAGCGAATGGTCAGGTTGAAGCGGTGAACAAAGTTTTGGTCACCATGCTTCAGCGAACGGTTGGGATTCATAAATCCAGTTGGCATCTCCAACTGTTCTCAGCTCTCTGGGCATACCAAACATCTGCTAAGAGTGCAACCGGGTTCACACCTTTTCAATTGGTGTACGGTCTGGAAGCTACTCTGTCGGTTGAATGTGAAATTCCTTCGCTTAAATTAGCTGTGGAGCTCTTACCGGATACCTCCCCTGAGGAAGAACGTCTTCTGTATCTCGAACGATTGGATGAAACCCGTCGACTAGCTGCTTTGATCATCGAAGCACAAAAGAAAAGGGTCAAAACTCATTTTGATCAAACTGTTTCTCCTCGTTCTTTCATTGAAGGAGACCTCGTTCTCTTGTACGATCAGGCACATGATAAGCTTGGAGCCGGTAAACTCCAGCCTATGTGGCACGGTCCCTATATAGTAAAACGTGTTTTGAAAAATGGGGCCTACGAGCTTATAGATTACGAAGGAGTTCCGTTGGCGCAGCCCAGAAATGGGTTGTACCTTAAAAAATACTACGCCTGAAATGATTTCTTGGTGTGGTGTGTGTACATAGGTGTGTGATTGTCATTTGTGTGCATAGTGTGGTGTGCTTTGTAAACATCTTTCTGCTGATCGGGTCTTCCTGGTTGTGCAGATGTCTATTCATCCGTTTGTTGGTTTCGCGGATGGTGCCTCCCGCAGTACCAGGAATCTGTCTTCCGCAGCCTGGGTAATTTATGATCCTGCTGGTGAGTTGATTGACCTGCAAGGCGTGTGTTTAGGACGTACCACGAACAATATCGCGGAATATAGCGCCGTGTTGGAATTATTAACCGAGGCAGTAAACCTTGGTATCCGTGAATTGCTCGTGTACCTAGATTCACAACTTGTAGTGTTACAGCTGAACGGACACTATTCGGTAAGGAACCCGTCCATCTTACGTCTGTATTTGCGTATTCGATTACTGGAAATGAATTTTGATTACATTACATATCATCATATACCTAGACATTTGAATACATTAACAGATGCAGTAGCAAATTTGGTATTAGACAGACATTTGTGCAATTTATAATCATCATCACATGTAAAGAAAGACTCATCCAGAAATAGATATGTATATATATAGATATCGGAATGTTTACATAGAGTGTGTCACATAAAACTCAAAAAATATACATAATCGTCTTAATACATCCTGAGACACTGTGTCTCTCAAAAAATAGGTGTGGCATAAATCCTAGAGACTAATCCGCATGGTGCTCATGATAGCACGTCACTGCACGCACTAGGCGCCTCAGGATTCGGTGGATCCGGTTCGGAACTCCCACCGTATGGCGCTGGTATGCCATCGGTACATCTGATAGTCGGGCATAGTCTGGGATCCCATGGGCAATCCCCTCGAGGTTCTGGATCAGTTCCTCTCCTCCAGTGCCTTCCCCCTGGATCTCAGGGGCGAGTTGTGTCCTCCGGGAGATAGGAGACATCCCGGCTGGTCTCTCAGGTCCTACATCTGCATGCATATATAATTGTGTCAAGACGAATGTGTATTGACAAAAAAAAAACATATAAACACAAAATCAAAAATATGAGGTCTTACCCAGCTCCTCGTCCCAGTGGTCTCCTTCTGGTAGTGGGAGATCTGGGTCCCCGGTAAAGTCAGTTCCTGAATAGGGCCAATCTTCCACGACGATCAGTTGGCGCCGTAGCCACCTAAAGAACTCTGGCCTCCAGGACATCTGTTGGCCACCTCCAGATCTGGGCATCAGTGCTGCCCAGCGAGCCATTCGCGGCTCTCGTGGTATCGGACTCGCCACTGCAGCCCCTTGGCCCTGGAAGATTGGTATGCGTTCTAGAATGAACGATACCAAGATGGAACCATACCCGAACTGCTTCAGTTTCCCCTGTTTGCACTTTGTGAGCTGCCTTTTCATGTTGATGGTTACTGCTTCTGCCCAGTTGAACAGTAGGGGACCCATGCATTCTGAGGCTAACAGGAGTTGAGTCTTCATGGCCTCGTGCGGAGCCTGCGATCCAGCAGCCCGCGTAATGGTGTGGAGAACTACTCTCAGTGCTAGATCAGGGATGGTGGAGATGTATACCTTCTTGCTTCCTGATCCTGTTTGTGCCCCTCGGCACACCCGTGCCATTACCTGTTCCATCTTTTCACCTGATGGTCTGCTCCCAGTCAGTACAGGAATTGGACCTCTACGGGACAATCCAGTAATGAAATAAACATCAGTGACCTCCAATTCTAACACCTGGTCTCGTAGCCTGAACACTTGTTCATTTTCATTCCAGATGCTGATTAGATATTGGAGGAGCTCGGGCTGAGCTCGTAAACATGGCGTGAGGAAGAACTTCTTCAATCCACAGTCTCTAAGTGCGTTCATGCAAGCTTGGCTTTGCATGGCTTGTTCATCCTCGTCTCCGTGCTCTCTTTCCTTCCATTCGATTGCCATTTTGAGTGGTTATCTGCATTCATATGGTCAAAAACCCTTGATTAGATCTTTGGTGAGCTTCGAATTTCAAGAAATTTGGTTTAAATACCGGAATTTTAGGCGGAAATTTGGGTTCGGCCGCTGGCGCGGCTGTTTTGCTAACAGTCGCGCCATGTGGCGCGAGCCTTTTAGTAAAAAGAGCTCAGTGGCGCGGGTCCGTGCCCGATACCCACGTCACTGGGCCCGGCCCTAAAATTTTAAAAGTGGCCACACAAAGTTGATTTCTAAGGGAAAATTATTGAAAAATGTATGGAAATGAAGAGCAAAGGAGCGCCTCTTACCTGTGACAGACGAGAAGCTGAATGATTGCCTGGATTGGTCGCGATCACCGTTAGAAGATTCTGCTCCAAAAGGATCACTGTTGCTTTCCACAAGGTAAATAGTAAAAAGTAATTTTATTTTTTACCCATTAGACATATTTATAACTTTTTCGACGTTAAATGAGTTTTAAAAGTTATTTTTTGTCAAATATTTGCATGCGTTATGTCGAAAATGGATTTTACGCTTGTTTGGTATGTGCAACAGCAGGTTTTTGCGACTTAAAAGATGGAAACGAGTTGTATTTTATACTTTTTCGGACTCGGTAAAAACACGAAAAAGTCACTCTGGAGTCATCTTTCAGCTCTTTTCTGACTCTCTAAATATGAAAAGATCGCCGAGGCCCTTGTCGTTTCGATCTCGTTAAAATGGACACGAATCGGCATCCACCCAGTATAAGTTTAACCCTTTTTCGGGCTGGGATGGATTGATTACGAAAAAGGAATACCCTAGCCTATCGCGACTAGGAGGTTTTCCCGGGTATTGTTTTCTACCTTTTCGGATCTGGGGAACTATTTTACGAAAAGGGACTTGTGGAGTTTTCTTTTCGGCTATCTTTTCAAACTCTCTAAACATGAAAAGACGCCGAGTTCTTCCTTTGTCAGACTCGTTAAACCCTGATGACATTGGATGTAGTCGAGATGACGTTCTCCGAGTTGCTCCTTCCTGGGACTCGTTAAATGCACCAGGGTGGATTCGCCCGAAGGGCGGACTTATATCGCAAGCATATGTTATCCCCTTCAAGCTTGTTATCAAAAATAATTGGGGTACTCGCCAGAAATGGTGGGGGAAAAATGGAACCATCGTCGTTGTCGTCGGCAGTATGTCGCTCTTGAACATGGCACTTGTCTGCATCTGTGTCGGGTTGGGGACATCTCATCTCGTTGCTTCACTTTGCCTCCATGGATTTGGGTAATCTCTTTTGACCTCTCATCTGTTCACTGCCTCGTCACCATGACCTCTGATCTATTGATGTCAAATACTGCCAAGTCCACTGTCGTGCCGTTCATATGTTCAAGAGAAGTTGGCCTCTGCAAATATCAACCTTCCTCTGTTTCTCATTTGATCCTGATTCACAACAAAACATCATGTTCCTCTGTCTCGTGTCGATGATGTGGGAATCATTATGGCCCACCTTCGATCAAGGTCACTTCCTGTCGACATCAACTCATTATCCAGGAAGTTGGTCTAGAGACTCCTTGTGGTACCTTGGAGCCTGCATGCCTCAATGGCAGGTTCGTCGCATTCGACGGAGGTTTATATCATTGATCTCCGATCGAGTGATTCTGCGGATGTTCGACGTCAGCTCATTTATTCGCACGCCGTAGATTGTACCTGTAGTACCTTGAGGACCATTGTCATTATTGGTGGTTTCTCTCGCGTCGGTTAACAGCTTTCATCATTGGCTGGTAATCCGACGATGTTCTTGCATGTTCGACTTCAGCTCACATATTCACATGCTTGAACTTGTACTTCGTTGGGTCGAGATGGAGCGCAAGACCCTGGATTGTGTCTGTTGTAATCCAGGCTACGATTGTGGATTATTATCATTATGTACATGACTCACTGATTGGATGGCTGCGACCATACCTGAGTCTATTTATTTGATCTTAGTTGGATGGCTGCGCCCATACCCTGGATCCGGATTATAGCATACTCTGTTTCGGATGGTTGCGTCCATACCACTTATACATCATGTACTTGAGATATCAGTTGTATCTTTCTGCGCAGGTTTTCCGACGACGGGCCTTCAGTTGAACATGTTCTCGTAAAGCATTTCACCCCTCTCCCTCTCGGGCCTCATACTTTAGGGGGCATCTGTTACACAGTAATTTGTCACCGTCCTTACCATTCCCCATCCCGCACAATGGAGGACCCATTCTGTGACCTGTGGACATTGTCATGCCTTGAAAACATCATCAATGCATCCCTCTGAACATGAGCTTTATTTGCCCTTGAGACATCTCCTTGCAAAAGTCATAAAAAATAGCACTTTTAGCATTAGCGCGGGCAAGCAGTTCAGTAATCGCGCCAATGGGGAAATTAATGCAAAGAGGTCGCGCCACCTGGCGCTCTGTCATAGAGCCGTAGTCGCGCCACCCAATTTGGGAGTTGTTTTTTAAATATGGATGGCGGGAGTTGAGTTCTAACAAATTCCCAAACCATCACCTATCTTGAGTTGGGAGGTTGGCTGCGGGAGTTCTATGGAGGGAAGTGGTTTTGCCACCTCCCATGGAACCTTCCTTGTTGATAGGGCCAATCCCATAATAATAGGGATCCCAAATCCTCCTTTCCCATCTATAAAAGCTTGCTCAGATCAATAGCAAGCTAGTCTTGAAGTGCCTAAGCTCTGAATCTCCATATTCCCAAGAGCCTTTGTGTTGTAAAGCACCCTCTCTTTCCCTTAAGGCTGACTCAAGTAAGGAGACCATTGTCACGAGACTCTGGAGAGGTTTTCCCTTTCCTTGGCGAGCTTTGCGAGACGTGGACTACTGGAGACCCGTCCGAAGGAGACCGCGACGTCAGAACTTGGTTGTAATCTCTCTTCGCTGGTTATTTAATAGATGATTATGATTATGGTTCCACTCTGTTTTCCATCATGTTAATGTGAGTAACGTCCTTTCTGACTGATGTTTAGTTACGTATGCTAGTTTCTATGCTTGTATCTGTTCGTTTCTTCCATGTGCAGGTGTTCATCCGCGGAGATCGTGGAGGGATTGTGATCTGCCGAGGCTGAGGAACGAGGACACTTCTTCTTCAGATCGTGGCGTTGGAATCCAGGTAGGCTTCTATTCCAAGTCTTTCATTCGTAATTAGGAACCTGCGTCATAGCATTGTTTGATTGTTGCTAGACCCCTGCTGGGCTAGTAGGGATCGCCTCTGTCCGCAGAGGGGATTTACCTCCTCAACACCCACGATCTCCGTGGATGGACACCTGCACATGCAAGAAACAACACGAATACAAGCATAAAATCCAGAATACGCAACTATATATCAGTCAGAAATGATATAACTCATCATTATCATAAGTGAAAAACAGAGTGGAACCATAACCAGTAGTCATTCATTAATAAACAATCGAAAGAGAGTACAACCAATGTTCTGACACTGCGGTCTCCTTCGGAAGGGTCTCCAGTCGTTCACGTCTCGCAAAGCTTGCCAAGGAAGGGACAAGCCTCTCTAGAGTCTCTCGACGATAGTCTCCTTGCTTGAGTTGGCCTTAAGGGAAGAATGAGGGCTCTTACAGCATGAAGGCTCTTGGGAATTTGGAGATTCAAAGCTTAGGCACTTCAAGACTAGCTTGCAATGGCAATGAGCAAGCTTTTATAGAAGGAGGAAGGGGAGTTGGGATCCCTATAATTGTGGGATTGGACCTATCATCAAGGAAGCTTCCATGAGAGGTGGCAAACCACTTCCCTTCCATGGAACTCCCGGAGCCAAACCTCCCAACTCAAGATAGATAGTAGTTTCTGAGTTTGTTGAAACAAAACTTCCGCCTTTCTTATTTAAAAAACACTCCTTAAATTGGCTGGCGCGACTGCGACTCTGGGACAGAGCGCTAGTTGGCGCGGCCTCTTTGTAGGATTTTCCTCATTGGCGCGAGTGACGAATTGGATGCCCGCGCCAATGCAAAAAGGGATGTTTTTATGGTTTTTTGCAAGGATATGTCTTTAGGGCAATTGAAGCTCATGTTTAGAGGAGTGCAATGATAATGGTTTCAAGGCATGACATTGCACACAGGTCACATAATGGGCCCTCCAATGTGCGGGACAGGGAATTGTAGGGACGGTGACAAATTACTGTGTAACAAGGACCAAGTTGGATAATAAATCTGAAAGGTGCATCTTTATTGGGTATAAGGATGGTTTAAAGGGTTACAAGATTTGGAACCCAGAAACAAGGAAGGTTGTGTATAGCCGAGATGTGGTGTTTAGAGAGGTGAAAGATATTGTTACACATGAAGTCCTACCAAAGGAACCTGAGAAGATAGAGTTTGAGCTAAAGGAGGATGAACCAAACTCTACAACAGAAGAAGACTCAGAAGAGGAAGAGCCACAAACTCCAGCTGTGAGAAGATCAGTTCGGGAAAGAAGGCAACCAAAAAGGTATAGTCCATCTTCTTTCTATTCAAGTTTTTCTTTAACTATAACTGATGATGATCCCAGAACTGTCAGGGAGGCAGTAGATTCAGAGGATGGAAAACTTTGGAAGGAGGCCATGGTTGATGAAATGGTATCCTTGCACAAAAATGAGGCAAGGGATTTGGTGTAGTTGTCGGCTGGAACGAAGCCCATCGGGAGAAAATGGGTGTTTAAGAAGAAGATGAATGTAGAAGGCAAGGTGGAAAAATACAAATCTCGATTAGTAGCAAAAGGTTATTCCCAGGTGTCGGGAATTGATTTTAGTGATATTTTTTCTCCTATTGCCAAATTTACTTCTATTAGACTACTTTTATCTGTTGCTGCTGCATTTGATTTTGAGATAGAACAGATGGATTTGAAGACATCATTTCTTCACAGGGATCTAGAAGAGGAGATCTACATGAAGCAACCTGAAGGCTTTGTGGTGAAGGGTAAGAAAGAACTGGTCTGCAGGTTGAAGAAGTCTCTGTATGGGTTAAAACAGTCACCAAGGATGTGGTATCAGAAATTTTGATACCTATATATGGGGACTTGCCTTCACCAGAAGCAAGGAAGATCATTGTGTTTATTTTAAATTAATTGGTGACCGTGTTATTTATTTGGTCTTGTATGTGGATGATATGTTATTGATTGTAAATGATAAAGAAATTATCCAAGATTTGAAGACCCAACTGTTCTCCAAATTCGACATGAAGGATCTTGGTGCTGCAAACTATATTTTGGGCATGGAAATTAAGAGAGGTTGGGCAAAGAGGAAGCTCTGGTTATACCAGAGGAAGTATGTCGAGACTATATTGCAGAGGTTCAATATGCGGGATAGTAAACCGGTGAGTGTTCCTATTCCTGTAGGTGCAAAGCTGTCTGCTGAACAATGACCCAAGACACAAGAAGAAGAGGAGGATATGTCCCGTGTTCCATATGTAAGTGCAGTGGGTAGCCTGATGTATGCAATGGTCTGTACTAGACCAGACATTGCACATGCAGTGGGAATATTGAGCAGGTTTATGTCAAACCGAGGGAAGGAGCATTGGATAAAACAATAGTGACGGGTTTTCAAAATATTACGTGGCACTAGTGATTATGGTTTGTGCTACCAAGGAAGACCAGGATTGGACAAATTTTTGCACATTCAAAGCGTTGTTGATGCAGACAGGGAGATCTAGATCAAAGAAGATCTACAAGTAGGTATGTATTTAACCTATTTGGAGGAGTAGTCAGTTGGATGAGAAAAAGACAGTTTTTAGTGGCTCTTTCAACTATAGAGGCTAATACACGGCAACCACTCATGCAAGCAAGGAAGTAGTTTGGTTGCAGAGATTGTGTTCAATTATGGGGTTGGTACAGTGAGCTATAAGGATACACTGTGACAGCCAAGTGTAATTTTATTGGCAAAGAACC